>JACGCM010002776.1:0-600000 GCA_014058105.1 Kingdonia uniflora
AATAATGAAATATTTGTATTTGGTTGCCCTAAATTATAATACTTATTATAATATATCATACAAGTCTTCTATATACAGATTAATTTCTAAAGTTACAGATTACCAGTGGTTTTACCCCATTCTATTACATTACAATTCATTTGTTGCTTTAGCCAATCTGATCTTCAATTACATTATAGATCGTTTGTTACTTCATCCAATCTGATCTTCTATTACATTACAAATTGCTTATTGCTACAGCCAATCTGATATTCTGTTACATTACAAATCATTTGTTGCTTCAGCTGAACTGATCTTCTATTACATCACAGATCGATTGCTGCTTCAACCAATCTGATTTTCTATTGCACAATCAGTCGTTTGTTAGTTCTGCCAAACCAATCCTCTATTATACGACAGGACAACTAGTAGTTCTACAAAACGACTACCAGACTTCTGCATCACAATTAATTCATCAAAAGGTCACTATAACTATATACAGATCACTAATTTTATTATTAGTCCAACTTTTCTAAATTCTATCTACTATACTTTCATTAATATTGTATGCCTAATTCCTTCTTACAGTCATAACGCCTCCTCAATCACTCGAGCTGCCACTAGAGATATCAGGTAATACATCGCCACACGAACTTTCCCCATAAAGTCGTTGACCCATCAACTCTGGCATCCTCCCGGTAACAATTTTTTTTCCTTCTTTAACCTTGCTCTTCGTAAGAGCTCCAATTCTTGACATCATGCGATCCAGATACTCAGCTCGCACTAACCGCATGTCATACTGCACACCATTGGTAACTAGGTTGTCATATACAACATTGCCTTATGCTTCTAGTCTCTTGAACTCAGACACAAAGAAGGAGAGCACTCCCGTCATCTCTCTTTCATTCACATCACCTACCTCACATTTTACCTTATCAGGCACAACGAGCTCTGCAATTTTTCCTTTAGCCCCCTTCAACATAGCTTCCAAATTTTTGTAGCGTTCTTCCATCACTCGTTTTTCATCCAACGTCACATTATTACGAGTTTTCATCACTGTCATCAATTCGCCCATTTGGACAATCAGTGCCATCGATCCCTCCATTTCAGACTCATTTTGACTTATCTCTGCAATACTTTCATCAAGATTTATTTCTGCTTTAAAGAGATCAGCCTCCAACTTGGTGCTAAGAAGTTCCTTAATTTCCTTTTGGAACTCTGAAGTATTTAACTCAAAAGTTTGAACTCAATCCTTTAGAGTCCCTATTTTGCGTCACTGCCTTTTTATTAATTCATTTTATTAACTATGCAACTCTTCTAACTCTTTCACTCTCATACTAATGGTGTACCACAATCCTTCATATATACGAGCACGCTCATCTGCCTTTCTCACAGTAGCTCGTGCATCTACTATTTCCGCCTTAAGCATATTTATTTAAAATTGCAAATCTTTAACATTATCTTCTTCTTTCTTTAACACCGCCAACAACTCTGTCATTTTAAGTTGTACCGATGTTAGCTCCACCTCCTGTTGGATTCTTCATTCCAAAATGTCCAACTCCATTTTTCTTGTAATTTCTTTTATCCCTTCTATTTTTCTCAGCCCAATGACTAGTTCAGCCTCCTTATCTTCCAGTTGTTAGGTCAAACGAGCTACTGTGCTTCGTTCTTCCATTACTATCACCTCCATTTTCACCTTTAAATCTGTAATACTTTTCAGTACTTACTACTGATGATTTAGATCAGTGTTAAGTTTTTTATTTAAAATATGTAATACTTTACTCCAATTTTGTACTTCTGCCAGTTTAACCTGCTCCAACAGTCAATTTTCATATACATACCAGTTTACGTATTCATACAGATTACATGTCACAGTTAACAAGTTTCCTCAAGAACATAATATTTGAGTAATATCGATACATCGCTCTATCTATATGATCATCACAGAGAACAAATTTCATTTATCATCAAAACAGTGTACACCGATCTAATGCATATACAAGTTTGTATGAAACTGGGCTACTTTACTTTCACATCTTCGAGCCACGAGAGGATTGCCCCCTGTCTCTCGAGCTCTTTGATTTATCTACTTGAACGTCTAAATGACCGATAAAGGTCACCACCTCCTGTTGGCATTTCTTTCACCGTGAATAAGGTATTAGGCTCTCAACCTCCTCCTTGTTCTCTTCCGACAAAATTTCTCTTGATTTAGGAATGGGTTTTTCAACAATTTTTTCCTCCTCATCTTTTGTAAACCACATACTTTCAACCTTTGCATTCTCCGCATCAAAATCCTTCCCACAATCCATTACAAACTTCCTAAATTTGTTGTCGACCCTCTCCAGCTGCCCTCCATAAAACTCAATAGCACTTTCTATATGACGTTTATGGTCCGTTCGAGTAATGACTTTTGCTCGTGATGCATACAAATACTCCTTTAACTACATGTGTGCCCTGTGCAGACGCTTGCGAGTTTCCTTTTGTAACACACGTAATGCCTTCACATTACCTTGTCCCTTCTTTTGAACAGTTACTTCTTTTGACAATTGCATCGCTAAAGATTTTTTTTGCTCCATATATTGCGTCAATACATCTTGCAACTCCTTTATCTTACCCTCCAACTTCTATTAAACCTCTATTTGCTATTTCCTTATCCTAAAAAATACAATCCTCATTGTTCTTCGGTCATACATAAAGCCAAGTGCATCAAGAAAAGGTCCTACACCACCCCATATAATTGATACCCCAGCTCAAGCTGAGTATTTTTTTACCTCTACACTATGACGATTACATGCTTCTTAAGCTAGAAACAGAACTCAAGCTGGGTCAGGTACTACACCCCTTTCCTTTAAGTGTTTTACATAAGCTTCTTTTAAACCGCACTCACTATCTACTTCGGCCTCAAAATATAGTATCAGAGCTACCAAAAGCTTTTAATACTTAGATTTATCACTTGGGTCAGTAAATAAATCAAATCTTTCGATTTCCGTATTAATGCCCCCCCCCCCCCCCCATTCCTCTTCTTTTCTTAAAACCTCATCCCTTTTTATTTTTATCTTAGACTATCTACATTGCAGGTCATATAATTCTTTAAATTTTTTATCTGAATTAGACTTAAACTACATTCTCTCATACTCAATTTTATTAAGTATCTGTTGAATACGAGCTACGAAATCCCTTGCTCTACTTAGCAATCTTTCCAGGTCATAAATAGTTTTTCTCAACCGCTCTAATTCCTATACATATTACACATCTTTTATTATCATACAAACTTTCAAACAAAGTACAATAAAAAGGGTATATCAAACTTAACAGTTTTGCGACCATACAGAATATGATACCATCAATGTCAACAACAAAACAACATAGTTCAAAAATATAATACCACAGAATGATTAAAAATTCTTCTCACTCTCTACCTTAGATGGAGGATCCACTTCTCCAGCAGCTCGAACTTGTTCAGATTAGGAAGCAGGTACATTGACTGGAGCAATAGCATCTCCCACCACTTTGTCCTTTACATCTGAAGCAAAGACTATCCCCTTATATTTGCCAGTTTGACCCAACTCTTCATTAGAAGTAGTCAACCCAAAGCAGTAATAAGATTGGATAAAATAGTCTTTTTCCGCCTGCAACTCAGTGCATGCTTGTGAGAGAATCTCCTCACGCTCGGGCAACTCTATATGCCACTCTTCAGCAACCTTTGAGTCTTCAACCCTATTCTATTTTTCTATCTCGAGCTCCCCTTCAAAACTCATTCATTCGAGCCGTTTGAGCATCCAGCCTGTAAGTAAGCTCTCTAAACTCCTGGCTCATCTTCTCAATAAACGTTGTATCTCCCTTCATCAACATCGACAACTGCCAATACAAGCACACGAGTTCAGTACAACATATATCACATCACAAGTATAACAAATGAAAGATATTAATACATACCATAACAGTTTTCTCTTGAAACTTACCATCGGGCTAATACGGATTAGCCCCCGCCATCGTATAATATATTTGCTTCATTTTTCCCATCTTGGCCATAGCCTTGGCACTAGTGCAATCACTGCCTTCACCCTCATGACGTTTTCTTTTCAGCAAATCCTTATCCATATCTAATGGAGCCACCTCACTCACCACCTGTACCTCCACTACATCTCTGGCAGTAGGTTTACCGACCTCTTTCTCTGGGGCCACTACCACTATAGAAGGTACAGTTTTTTGATCTAACTTTTTCAACCTCCAAGTTGACCGCTTCACATTCGTACTCTCTGGCAGAGGCGTAGGAAGACTAGTAAAGTTACTTAATGACAGACGGGCCTTATTCTTCTCAGCCATAGCTCGATTTCCGTGAGCTCGTTGAACTTTGGGTACTCCAGAGTCTACTCTCTTATCCATATGGATACCTAATTCACCTAGTACTTGCTTTAGCTCAACCTACTTAAGAGCTACACAATTGAACAAGCTGGTGCTATCAGGCAGAGATTTGGGATTGGGACTTGGCAAACAAGAAACAAGAACATGGTTAGCAGTTTGAATACATACTAATGGTTGGTCGAAGTTGACAAATGTTACTTACTCGGATTATAATACTTATGGTTCAGGTTGAGCACTGGTTCATCTGAAACCTACATACAATTACCCCTACCCATACAAGGTGGTCATTCCATGGTCTACCAGCAGACTCAAAGTCAAAGAACTTCGGCCTAGAAGAATCACTATACATGTAACCACTATTACGACCTTTGACGAACTTTAGTTTATAAAATTTCAGAATATCACCCACTTTAAACTGCTTGGCAGTTCCTTCTCTTTTCTACTTATCATTCAGTATCTCACACACCCTCATCATTTCATATACATTCCCATTTAATTAGGCAGGGCAGCACTGCAATATATTCATTACCCCCTTTTAAAAGAGGGACAGAGGAATTCTAAGGCCATAAACGACCTGATTCAGATAGCACAAAAACTCATTATTTGGACCTACCATCCCCACACCATTATAGTATAAAATTTTAATATCCTCACTAATACCTTTTTCTTTTTTCTACTTGTCCAGGCAGAGGACTTGGTAGTATACCGCTTCTTCCCCTTTCCCTGGTACATAGGTCTTAAACCATCGACCCTCTTCCATCACATAGTTTCCCCACTCTCCTTTTTTACTTCTTCTTATACTTCAGAAATTCTTTACTTACATCTACTCCTTCAGGGTATACGAAAAATAATTTATCTTTCACCTTTGCATCATCTTCCTTTATAACTCTATTTACTTCACTGGGTTCACCAAATTCTGCACCTACAGTGACTTTAACCCTATCTACAGACTTTTCCATACCACTACACTCGTCCTTCCTCCCTAACGATAATATTTCTTCTGAACTAGATGATACTGCAAATTTACTCATGGGCTTTACATTTTTTGAGCGCATATTGGACCTATAGATACATACAATCTTTCATCATTTTCTCTAAATCAATGATTAAATATATACACAGATACATGATATACCATACACACAACAAAAATAACCCCACCCATACTTTTTACCTAGTCAAAGCATTTATTTTCAAACTTTCCAAAACAACAAAAAATCATTTTCAACTTTCCCTCTTCTTTTCCATAAAAGTATTTATCTTTCTCTAAAGTTTGTTCTCATACCCAAAACTTGTGTAAAACAACAAAATCAAGACAATTACTATGTTCTTGACCCCTACATTCTCAATTTTGATATCCCAAAATCAATCATATACAAAGACGATAACAATATAGCATCATATACAAATTACAAGAAAACGCAATCAAACATAGAAAAACAAGAAACTAACCTGTACTAGAAGAACCACAATCTTCTGCTTTACCCAAAGGTTTCACAAAAATTGATCGTTCCCGTTGTTTTTCCAATAATTTTCTATCACTAGATGAAGACTTTCCTACCAAATCACACTCAGAACTTACACGTTTCTTCTCTTTGGAGATATGGTTTACACCACAATTTTCTTTCTCTATCCCTGTAGATAATTTATGAGGGAGAGAGAGACAAGTTTTTATACTCTCCCTTGGTTTATGAAATGATGGTTCTTTTAGACGTATGTCAGTTACCCCTTTTATCTCTATAGGCACATCTTTTCATCTCACAACATCATCATAAATTTTGTAATAACGTCTACCATCATCACGTCTGTCACTACTTTCTGCTATTAAAAAATTGTATACCTCTTTTCTAAAGAAACTTACACGATCAATTACCTTACTTTTATACTTACTAAGATCGTACCATAAGATACGTTATTCCTAAAAAAGCTTAATATTCAAATTCGAAATTATCTACACAGTTATTAGAATCAAACAGCTGTAACCCACAATATCTGCCACATGAACAGTCACCAAACACCTTAAACTTATTTATTTCAGTTCATAGATTCAATCTGCCTCATTCTACATTCAACAGATAACAAAAATAGAATACTGTAAGCTGATTACTTATTTATTTCAAACTCTCAAAGTTTAAGTTTATAGTAACAAAACAGCCTGGATGATTCACCACACCACATGGTATTATCTCCCCTCCTACTTCTATCTAATCTTCTTCAGCAAGCTTGTCCCGTGCGATCTCTCGAATAGCTTCTTCACGTAAAGTTGTATCTAGCAACAATTCACAAAAAATATCACACCAGAAAAAGCGATCATATTATGCCCGCCTACCCTTGTCATCTAAGACGCCCAACTTCAACGACCATTCTGGTAATATAACATAGCAAGGCAACTGACAAAAATATCGTTCACGCAGTTCAGTGACCTTGATATGGAACCTACCTTCCACTACACGACGAAACCGTTGAGAAGATACAAGCCATAACAGCTAAGGATCACTACTATATATAAACAACATGATGATCCTTGAAAATTTAAATCCCCCTCCCCCCTCAATAGATTTTGAGGAAGGCTATATTTTGCAAAGACAAATTTTTAGAAACAAGAATATCAGCAGAAGCCAGAGAATATTGTGACAGATCATACTTTCCATTTTATGAAATATCTTCTCAGATCTCATTCATACAGATGGAGTTTGCAATAAATAGTCAAGTTCCTATAGTAGTAACTCAGGCAGTAGCTATAGGGGCCAAGTTTTGTAGAGGTGAAAATAGCTCTTACACCATGAAGGTTATCTTCAGCTAGGGGTTTTGGTAAGCATATAAGACAATAATAAACTAGATTATTATACTAGCATACATACGTGGAATCCATGAATTGGGTTTTCTACAACCTCTAGCGAGGATTTAAATATAGATTGGTATATATATTGATTGAGATGGCAGTTCGAGTATGGAGGTAATTACAAGATATTCGAAGGTAATATTTGAGAAGTTTTTAGGCAGAGTTTTTCGAACCCCCCCACATAGTACCTTCCTTTTCCTATTTATAGGAGATAGGAAAGGGGTGAGTCATCATGGGGGGTCAGATTACATATATATCCTTTGGGACAGCTATTCTATAGGTTGAGTTGATTCTGACACTGTAGTTGTCTGGCGACTTATTTTTACTGTTCTGTCTGGTGAGCTAGCTATTAGGTCTATCTGCCTTCAACCATGCGTTATTATGGTCGAAGCCCTTCTGGGATTAATATTGGCCGACTGTCTTTGGCTTTGGCTTCGACTAGCTTTATTACGGTATTCAAATGTTTGGTAACTCTCGAGAGGCTTCGTGGACTTTGATATTGTCTGATTGGGTATCTAGTCTCTTAGTAGGCTTCGATGTAGCCTACGAGTATTCGGCTTATTCTAGAAGGTTCTGAGTAGACTACTACATTTGCCCCCTCTCAGCAGGGTCCATGGAAATTATTGTAGAGGGTGCGTGCTGAGAAAAACTGTTGGGCATGGGAAGTTAAAAAGTTGACTGGAGTGAATGTGGGTAGTTCCAAGGAGAGTAATTAAGCTAATGATGATTAAGGAAAGTAATGAATGCGCCTTAAACAGGATATAAATAGGGGTCATTTGGGGGGGAAAGATTAAATACTCTTCATCTTCCTCTCTATTCAGTACAGTAATGGAACCCACTCCTAACACACGATACCAGAACTGAAGGAAAAGAATGAACGAGTGCATACCAAGGCTATGGTTCTGAGACAACAATATTTTGGGGATCGAGACCTGATGGGGCGATGCCGAACTTGGTGAAGCTGGAGCTAGGAAAAGTGATTTGTAGGTAAACCGTTCACGTACTGGTAGAAAGTACTGCAATGGTATTTCCCAAATGCGACTCAACAAACTTTGTTATTATGGGACCTGGCGTAACAACTGGTAGAAGCCGAAGATACTGCCAAGGCTACCAAGGTTTATGCGGGGCACTGGAAGAACTGCCCCACGTGTAAATAGGGGGGTTCTTCAGTTTTTTGGGTGGGTATGTTAAGTGAAATGTTATCATTGTTATGCTTGATGCCGTTTTTGCTTGTTTTGTATTCCCGCAATATTTTGAATGAAACAAAAATTTGGTTATAGATGTGTGGAATCATAGCAGGTGTAGGTAATGTAGGCGATGATAAAGTAGGCACGGTTAAGCTTTGATATAAAAGAGAATAGGAAAACGAATAAAAATGGTAATAAAACTCAAGGCTTCTGTAAAAGCAATGATCGATGGTCGAACGAATGTGATCGAGGGGTGCGACAATGGCTGAGTGTACAAGATGGCTCGAAAAACGAATATATGGGAGTCTTTGACTGTAAAAGCTGACAGCCGGAATGACAGAGGTGTCAGAAGTGATACTATGCATAGGGCAGTGTGTCGTAGCAGGTCATAATTATATTTCCTTGGGAATGGGGTGGAGGCCACGTATGGGTAATTGAAGGGGATGTGGCAATCCCAGATAGGGTTTCTAGAGCCCAGTGTCAAAGAAAGAGGGTTATTGAAGGTAAAAACATGTATAGTCGTTACTTTTGAGTGGGTATCGAGGGTTTGAAAGGGTGAAGGAAATACTATGTTAGAGGAAGTGTGGCACACATACACGTGTGTATAAATAAGGGCAGTATGGTAAATACTCAGAGTACCTAAAAATGAAGGGAAATGAGAGAAGGAGTGGGGATAGTGGTAATGATGACGATTGGGGAAGCCGAAGTGATTTTGGGGGCTATTATTTAAAGAGGGGAGAGAAAGATAGATACTATTTTCATTGAAACACAAAGAAAGAGAGGCATAAGAGAGAAAATACCTTGCTATTGGCGAGAGAAGCCGGAGACGCCATTGATGCTATTGGATTTGTTCTTGGACGTTGGCAATCATATTAAACAGGTATGTTTGTAGATTCTCCATTAGGTTTAACTGTGATTACGTTTGTTTGCTTTTATAATCTTGAGTAGGAGAGGGGGTAGATGTTTGTCGGGACGCCGATTATGACGTAACTGGGATGGGGTTTAAGAGGCGGGACTGGGAAGTCTAATAAAGAAGAAGTGCTCAAAATTAAGGGAATATAAGATATAGTAATCAAGTAGTCGGTCGTGGTACGGCCGAAGGGTGTGAGTGGGTAAGTAATAGTATAATAGGAAACCAAAACTTGATACTTAAATATATAGAGCTAATTTCATTCCTCTTCTTCTGTAGGATATAATGCGTACTCGTCGAGCTTCGGTGATGAGGCTGATAGATGAGGATGATGACGAAGTGAATGAACCAAGTACATCCGGTCGAGGGGAGGTGAGCAATGATGTAGAAGAGTTACACATTGTAACAGATGCACCGTTTGCTGCAATAGAGCCAAATGCTGGAGCATCGACTAGGAGCCGGCATAAGGCTTGAATAGTCGTAGAGAGTGACGAAAAAGAAAATGAGGAGGAAAGGGGTGAGGAGGTCGTATTTGAACCTTCGGGGATGAGGGGGACGAAGGGGAAGAGGATGAGAGTAATAGTAGCGAGGAGACAGATGATGAGGAGACGTATTTGGGACAGGTCTCTCCTCAGGAATAGACAAAGTTAGACCAATTTGTGTCAAAACACAGTTTGGTGAAGAAGGGTGTCATACTGGTGTTGTTAAGAGCCAAGTATTCATTTATAGATTTAACTCATGAGGGAACAATTGCATTCAGAAGGCAGATTCGCTTAGGGATGGACCTACCTCTTTAAAGATTGGTAAAGCAAGTGCTGAACTTATGAGATGTGGCTCCGTGCCAGATGAATGGTAATTCCTATAAAATGATGAGGGTGATTGAAGGGATGAATGTGGAGCTAAAGTGTGAGGGGAGGTTTGTGATCAAATGGTTCGAGGTAGTGCCATTCTATTCGAAGAAGGTGAATAAGAAGGTCAGGACGTATCACATCTATTGCCACTCTGACAAACCGTGGTTATTCGACCTATGCTCGATGGGTCGTGGGTAGGATAAGGATCTGGTGATAGAAAAGGGGCATTATGAGAATGCCCAAGGGGAGGTAGAATTTAGGCTGAAGCATAAGCTATTCAATGTAAGTAAGTTGGTAATCGAATATGTTGTTGTTTTTGTTCGACTAGCATGATGACCTTCAATTTACTGCTTTGTAGAGCCTACCAATGATATATTAAAGCACCCAAGGACTTATATCAATGATCTGATTAGCGGGAGCGAAGAGTGGGTGAATAAGGTATTTTGGAAACTTGGTATTGCTAGAAAAAGATTAAAGAAAATGGACACGCTACTGAGGGACGTTCCGGTTGCCGCTGGGCCATTGAGGAGGAGAAAAGAGGGAGGTACCTCTACAAAGGCAGGTGAGATAGAGTACAACAATCTGGCTTGGAAATCTAGCTTTGTAACGAAGGCCCGGATCAACGCGGCCGCGCGTGCTCGAGACTGTTCCCGAAGTAATTCGGCAAACAAACAAGGGCAAAGGCAAAGCCACTGACGAAGGCTCAACAACCCATTTAACGAAGACAACTGGACAAAAGAGGACTCATGATTAGATGACTGAAGGGGATGACCTAGTCGAGGCTAGGTGACTCATGGTCGAACTGGAAGAGGACGTTTGAGTAACGGCTGAGTCGATGATAACTCTTTGTGCCACTAGCCCAGAGAAAGCAGGGTGGCATGCTGACTTGGTTTGGCATCAAGTAAGTTTTCATTGAGGCTTGAAAATAAATATATGCTTCGAGGACTACTGACTAGGCGAAGTATTTATGATTCTTGCAGATGCATGCTTGGATGGTTGTATTCACCAGAGCGCAAAAGGCATCGAGTGAAAGGTTACAGGAGGTGAGGGATGGGAATGAGCTCACGAAGGGGACCATTATGTCAGTAAAGACCCGAGTCGGTGTACTAGAACGAGAATGGTTGAAGATTCAAGCCAATGCTGTGAGGGAAACCCAAGCGGGGATCGCCAGTTGTGACCAGAGGGTAGCTATGCTTTAGGCAAAGTTGGCCAGTAAAGAGGAGCAGCTGCGAAGCAATCATGCACGTTTCTAGGCGAAGTACGACCAGGAGTACAAGGTGACCACATCTTTGAAGACATTTATGGATGGATTACGATATGATCCAGAAACCTATGAACTCTATCCGCCAACGGGGGAGCCCTTTGTAAAAGATGTTGTACGCACAGAAGGGATGGAAGTGGATCCTGCAGTCAAAGGTGGTGATGCTGGAGTGGAGCCTGCAGTCGAAGGTGGTAGTAGTGGTACTGTAGAAGACCTTAGTGGTGAAGGATTGGCGGTGCCTATGGAGAATGCGGGCGACCATGTCTGAGTGGGTTATTTTAAGAAGGTACTCTGTCTGCAAAAAACAATTATGAGATTGTATGTTGTGACTGTGTTTGATAAGTGAGCTAGAACAATTTGGATATGTATTGGTATATCTGTATGTTTGAAAGAACTTGGTGGTATGTTTGATATGTAGACTCCAATGTTGAAAACTGCAAGGTGGGAAGAAATTGAAGCATAAAATGCGCAGGACTTTGAAGGTCGCCCCTGGGTATTTCTATCAGCGGGTTTGAGCCTATATAAAGCATTATGTGGTTGGCCCCAATGCATCCCTGAGTGTCCAGTCTGCTGACTATTCATGCCACTTGGGTATTCTCGAAATGGAACCTTAAAAAACTTTGAGGTCGCCCCCAAGTATTAGTCGGGTCGAAGGGCTGACATGATACTTAGGTTTGCCCTAATCAAGAAGTTCACAGGAGTTTGAAGGTTGCCCCCCGGTATTTCAATCAGCGGGTTTGAGCCTAGATAAAGCATTCTGTGGTCGGCCCCAATACATCTCCGAGTGTCTGGTCTGTCGACCATTCATGCCACTTGGGAGTATTTAAATTGGAACCTTGAAAAACTTTGAGGTCGTCCCCAAGTATTAGTCTGCTCAAAGGGTTGACATGATACTTAGGTTTACCCAAATTAAAAACCTCACAGGACTTTGAAGGTCTCCCAGGGAATTTCTATTCGCGGGTTTGAGCCTAGAGGAAGCATTATGTGGTCAACCCTAATACATCCCTGAGTATCTGGTTTGTCGACCATTCATGCCACTCGGGAGTACATGAATTGGAACCTTAAAAAACTTTGAGATCGCCCCAAAGTATCAATCGGGTCAAAGGGTTGACATGATACTTAGGTTTGCCCAAATCAAGAAGTTCATAGGAGACATAAAATGAAGCTCAGAGGAGAATAATATGTTCATTAATTATGATGTATTTACATCAGTTATGAAAGGTGGTGGTCGTAGCCTGTTATATGACACTAATTGTATCGTGTTCCAAGGGTTGGGTAGGGGCTTCTCAGCTTCTGTCATCAGGTAATATGAGCCTTTGTCAGTTTTATTAGACACGAAATAAGGTCCTTTCCAGGATTCGACTAACTTGACGACATTATGAGGTTTCGAAGAAGGTATGACTCGTCGAAATACTAAATATCCAATATCGAAGCTTCTTGGTCAAACTCTCTTGTTATACAACTTCTGGAGATAGATCTAATAACGTCCAAGGTTAGCTATGGCTCGGTCTCTGGTTTTATCGATCCATAACATATTACATTCAAGTTCAATCTCGTTATCTTCATCGGGAAGGTCAGGGTCATGTGTTGGCACCTCGAACTGAGTGGGTAACACAACTTTGGTACCATAGGCTAGGAGGAAAGAAGTATAGCCCATCGCCTTTCTTAGTGTGGTACAGTAGGCCCAGAGTACATATCTTCTTGTCGACACATTTTTTAAGACCATTGACTATAGTTTTGTTAATTGCTTCGACCTGACCATTTCCCTGTGGGTAATAAGGGGTAAAAGGGGAGAGGATAATGTTGTACTTTTTAAGGAAATTGTGGACTTTGTTCCCTACCAACTGTGGACCGTTATCATATCGAATCATAACTGGGCAGCCAAAATGTGTGATAATGTTTTCCCAAATGAACTTGGTAATTTCTTCTTCCCTAGTTCGACATAGAGGCACGGCTTCGACCCATTTAGTAAAATAATCTATGGTGACTAAAAGTGTTCTCTGCTGCCCAAAGCTTTGAGGAAAGGGCCCACGATATCTATGGCCCATCGCTTGAATTGCCAAGCAACTTGGCTGTAAAGGATTTCATGTGAGGGGATTCGAATATCATGGGCATGACGTTGGCATTTGTCACAGTTCTTTGCATATTCTTCAGTTAGTTTTTTTATATTGGGCCAGAATAAACCCTGGGTTATTGCTCGAAGAGCCATGGATCGACCGACGGTGTTGGCACTGCAATTGCCTTCGTGGAGTTCGGTAAGTATGGTGGCGGCTTCACGTTGGGAAATATAGCGGAGGTGTACGCCATTTGGGGATTTCTGGTGTAGACTGCATTTGAGAATGGTATACCATCAGCAAATTTCTAGTAACGAACGTTTGGCTTTTGGGTCCTTCAATAAGGTGGAACTGTTGAAGAATGCTAAGAAAGGTGTGCGCCAGTCGTTAGGATCGAGACTTTTGCCCCCAATATTAATGGAGTTGACCTCTATCTGGTCGATACTTGGGCATTCGAGTACTTCGATATTGAGGGTTTGAGATTCGAACTGGCATAACATGGCGGCAATCTAGGCGAGGGAGTCGGCATGTCTATTTTATCTACGAGGTTAATCTGTAATCGATGATTTTTCAGGGAAACAATCTATGTATTGGCAGACGAGTGCTGCATACTCAGTTATGCGACTGTTTGCCTGATTTTTATCGGTGTACTGTCACTGAACAAGCTGGGAGTCAATATAAATATGACTAGTTTGGGGACACCAAGTACGAGAGCGAGATCAAGACCATGTATCAATACTTCATATTCATCCTCATTGTTCACTCAAAATTGAGTTTGATGGCCTTTTCTATTCGGTCGTTTAAAGGTGTGACCAAGAAAATACCTATCCCAGAACTACTAGGTTCGGCAGATCCATCGGTAAAGAGACGCCAGCCCGTATTAGGGTTCCAAGGGTCACTCTGTTTGGGCTAATCTTTGGGTAAATCGTCTTCATGCTCTTTCCAGTCAATACCTTCGACCGGGAAGCGGACAAGGAAACCAGTAATTGCCTGACCCTTTTGAGATATCTATTTTTCTAAAGTGATGTCGTGTTCACCAAGATAGATGGACCATTATTGTACCCATCTTGATTTATCTTTCTTGCTGAGGATTTCTCAAAGAGGGTAGCTAGTAATAACACGTATGGAGTGAGCTTGGAAGTAGGGTTTGAGCTTTCATGCAGTGTAGACAAGTGTAAGGAGCAGTCGTTCGAGTTTGGTATATCGTGTTTCGGCGGGTGTTAAAGTTTTGTTGATAAAGTAAACAAATTTCTCAATACCTGCTTCGAGTCAAATAAGGACCGAGCTAATAGAAGTATCGGTGACTGCAAAATATAATAAAAACATTTTACCTTCGATGGGGGTGTTTATGATAGGTGGTCGAGCGAGGTAAGTTTTGAGTTTGAGGGAGGCATGTTCGCATTCGGGTGTCCAATTAACTTTAGGGTTATTCTATTTTACCTTTGGATGCCTTGGTCGCGCAAGAGGGAGAAGAGCCAGGCATAACGGTCAAAAGATTTTAAGATAAAATGGTTCAAAGCTGCTATTTTGCCTATGACCTTTTGAACATCTTTCTTGGTTCGGGGCGAAGGCATATCAATGAGGGCTCGAATATGTGTAGGATTAATCTCGATACCTCGTTTGCTAATGAGGTGACCCAATAATTTACGGGATGAGATGCCGAATTGGCACTTGTCAGGGTTTAATTTCATCTTATAGGATTGAAGTATCGAAAAGACTTCAGTTAAGTCTTGTATATGGGTATGTTTTTAGAGACTTTTGCACAACATATCATCGATATAAACTTCAACAGATTTGCCTAACAAAGGTTTGAACATAGTGGTAACCAAACGCTGGTAAGTGGCACCCACATTTTTTAGGCCGAAGGGCATCAAATTAAAAAAATAAAGCCCTTGTTCGGTGATAAACGAAGTTTTATGTTGGTCCTCGGGGATGAGGGGTACCTGATTGTAGCCTGAAGCTGTGTCCATCATAGATAATCATTCATGGTTGACTGTAGCATCCAGAAGCATGGAAATGATCGAGAGGGGAAAACAATCTTTCGGTGTATACTTGTTGAGATTGGCAAAGTCAACGCAGATTTGGATCTTGCCATTTTTCTTGGGGACGACAACAATGTTCGAGATCCAATCAGCGTACTTGACTTCTCTGATAAAACCAACGGCAAGGAGTTTATCGACCTTGATGTTCACTGCTTCTCGAAGCCGCGAGGCTAAAGTTCATTTTTTCTGTTTCACAGCCGTGGATTTGGGGAGGAGGTCAAGTCAATGGCATTCCAGGGTAGGGTCAACGTCGGGCATCTCATGGAATGTCCAGGCGATGATATCTTTGTTATCTTGGAGAAATATGGTGAGCTCACGGTGTTCAGCATCATCCAAGAAACTGCCAATAAATGTACCTCGACCAGGGCCATCAAGTTCGATGTAAATAGCAGGCTCGATAGGTGTAGTAGAAGGGGTCCAGGCAGTGGTGGGGAGGGAGAGATGCATTGATTGCTATGGCTTAACAAGTTTCTTGGTAAGGTCAATCTCAGGGTGCTTGCATGAGCTGGCTAGGCGCTGGGGGCCTTTCATGTTCTACATTCCACAAGGGGTTGTGAAACACAATGTTTGGTGATAGGTAGAAGGTATGGCTTTCATGGCATGGAGCCAATCATACCCTATAATACCCATATATTTAGACTTCTTATCGATAACAAGAAAACAGGCTTGGAGGGTAAATGGACCGGTGGTGACAGGGAGGCTAAGGCGGCCGATGACGACCTTGATAACGTCATTAAAGCCCTTGAGTTCGACGTTGGCTGGTATAATGAGATCTATTTTTTGCATAGTATGAACAGTTTTGAGGAAGAGTACATATGTTGTACTACCCGTATCGATGAGCATTGTATAGAGGACGAGGTGTTCAACCTTAATCATAATGACCAAAGGGTCAGAGGGGGAGGGAGTGAACATGTGAAGTGTCACAATCAATTAAGGATATACCTTCAGGTCTGGGGCGGTGGCTTGATTTGGGTAGAAGAGCAGGGAGTTTCTGCTGATAGGTAAGCTTACCACATTTTTTGACCCATTTACGTTTGCTTCAAGTATGACCACTGTCGATGTTATTGACTTCGATTAGGCGGAGTTAAAAAATATGTACCTCAGCTGGGTCGGTATTCTGAGAAGTTTGGGCTTAAGGTACAAACCGTCGAAATAGCCAGGGAAGTTGGCAACATACTGGTGTAGTCGACCGGCTTTGAGAATCATTTCAAGGGAAGGTTGTAAAGCGTAACACTTGTTGGTGGGATGGTAATTGCAATTGTGGTTTTGGCAGTAAGGCTCCTCTTTTCTGACCTTGATAGGGAAGGAAGTGCGCCAGATAGGATCGGCCTGGATGTGTATCAGAAGGGTGCTGAAAGGAGCAATGAGTTTGGGAAGGACTAGCATGGGTCTTTTTTTGTGGGGTTTGGAATACTGAGCATCGAAATGAGGGCATTTTTAGTTGTCATTCTTTTGGGAAATGGGAGCGACCATGGGTGTATTTGTGAGTCAAGGTTTGTTGTAGGGCGACCATAGGTGTATTTGACGGTCGAGATTTATTGTGGTTGGTGGTCGAGGCTTGTCCCTGGTAATTAGATTCGCAGAGACGTTCGAGGTTGTTGTATCCATTAACCTTGGATAACATCTCCTCAAGTGTTCGTGGCTTTTGAAGCACGATATACTCCTTAACGTGGATATGAGTGTTGGAGTAGGTGAGAATGGCATTCGCACAGTGGAGGTTTTCGGCTTTGTGTGATTCATCGAGAAAATGGTTGGTGAAGCTTTCAAGCATTTCAGTTGGTGACTTGCAAAAGTTAAAAAAAACATTTACTCGAATTTCACGATCTTTATTAAAGCCAAAATGGAAGATGAAAAGGTTCGAAATTAGCTCAAAACTTTGAATGGAGCCATTAGGGAGGTTGTGGTACCATTTGAGAGGGCTGTCGGTGAGATTGGCAAGAAATATGCGACACAAGATATAATCCACTGTGGAATATAGGCTGAGAGAATTCGGAAATTCGAGGACATAAGACTGTGGGTCGGTGTTGCGGTAATTACGGATTTTGGGAGTATAAAAATTTAGAAGCACCTCGATGGCGAGGAGTTTTGGGTAAATGGGGTTATTTAATCGACTCCACGAGTTCGGAGTTGGGCTCGCGCTGATGCGAATAGCAGCATGAATATTTTGGTTGAGTTCTTGCTATGTAAGGTAAGCAGGGTGTGGGGGAGAGCGCTGAGGCTGAGGGTGAAAAGGCCACAGGTTTGGGGTAAGTTCGACGCTACGTTCTCTAAGGCATACCCGTGCAGGGTACCGTGTAGGGTGGTGAGAAGTGAGAAGTGCGAAGTGTAGAATCAGAGGAATCCTCCGTAACGGGGATGCCCAGATAGACTGAGCCGGCAGGGATGGTAGTGGGAGAACCCCCGGCACCTAGGTGGACCACAGGGACTTCGATGTAGGGCGGGGCCCGAGGCGTGCGTGGGCTGAGACGTACGAGGGTGCGGGTACCCGAGAATGTATGGGAGCATCTTGAGTGTGGACTTGCTAAATTTTATGAACTGTATAACGCAGTTCATCTATGGCTCGATGTGGCCTATCATTATCGTCTAAATGGCGCTGTCGTTTGACCTCTAGTTCCTGTCGGCGATCCTCACGTTCAATACGTAACAGGTTGTTGTGGTGCTCCTCGGCCTGAGCGAATTGCTGGCTAATGAGGGCCAGTTGAGCGGCAATGCCATCAACAGAGTTGCTAACAATGGCGGAGGTTGAACGAAAGGTGGGGACATCAAATAGGGTGAAATAAATAGAAGGGGAAGAGATTGGGTATAGCACAGACGACGCCAAATGTAGGGGCCAAGTTTCATAGAGGGGAAAATAGCCCTTACACCACGAAGGTTAGTATTGGCCGACTGTCTTTATCTTTGGCTTTGACTTGTTTTATTGCGGCATTCGAATGTTCAGTTACTCTCGAGAGGCTTTGTGGACTTTGATGCTGCCTGATTGGGCTTCTAGTCTCTTAGTAGGATTCGATGTAGCCTTCGAGTATTCGGCTTGTTCAAGAAGGCTGCGAGTAGGCTACTATAGTAGCCCCTACAAACAGATACCATCTACTTACCTGTAATAAGACATCTTTTAGTCAGTCCGAAACACTAGCTCATGAACATATAGATACCCTTATAACCATACAATCATCCTAGCCACCTACTTACTCACATTCACCAAACGACCTCATTACATGTTAGGACTCCTCTACTCTTTGACAGACGTTTTCACTTCATTTACTAATATGCATACTAAATTCACTACAGTTCGATTCATTCAAAACATACTCCATCACAAATTGATGTTTCTTACGCAAACACATTTCCAGACTTCTATTCCTTCTCACATTTTGCTCATCCGTAGTTCGAGTTATTATTTCTCAATACCCAACAAATTAGTTTGCACATAAAACTATACATATAAATTTGGAAGTTCGAGACACAACATATGGATGACAGAATGAAGATATTTCATTAGCTCGAATATTTCTTACAACTTATAATTCTTTACAGATAACAAGTCCTCCAGACAATTCCACATATTACTTTACAAATTATATCACATTAGTTCACAGTTCGAAACACTTCTCAGCAGCCATCGAGGAAGAAGATGTAAAATTGAAGCAGGCTTCCAAATTCTGATCCCCTGCACGAATGGGCCAGGACATCCAAGAACGGGAAAGCACTGAAGGAGTTATGGCATCGGAGGAAGGATCTTCTTCATGGCCAAAGGCGATGGTCCATGGAAGAAAAACATCCTCCATCACCGTCTCTTCTACCATAACCCCCATCACCCCGCGTGACAGAGAAGGGAAGAGGGTCCAATTTTTTTGCAATAGCCTACTCACCAGCAGGGTACCGACGAGACTCCCTCAGACGAATGCCTGCCGCTTCATCTTCAGCTGTAACAGCTTCATCCGCCAGTAGTTGCAGCCCAATTCGGCACTCCCCCTTCGATGTCAGTAGATAATGAAAATGCACCATTTGGAAATGGTTGTCCTCTGTCTCCACCTCCTCCTCATATGTCATCCCATGGAATGTAGAAAACATCGGAATTGGCATTGGCAGGTTCAAGGGTTGGCTCCCAAAGTATCTAGCGTGAAAATTTTCTACTTTTGCCTGAATACTAGCTTCCCGAGATTATTACCTCGTAGTTACCATATTCTAAACAACGAAAAGTTTCCAAGTTACAGAAAGATTGTTAAAGAAAGAAGGATACATAAGGAATATTTAGGAGGAATACTTGGTTAATCACAAACAAATCAGAGTGATCTTTATACTACAATCAGCATTAAAGACGACTTTCCAAATTCTCAACGGCAAAAGGAGTTCCCATGTAACAAGAATGACCAGAACCATTGGTTTTAGAAAAACCAAAAGCCACTAACAGATATTCATGAAGACGCATTGGAAATGATTCCTAGGTATTAATTACATTATTAATTAAGCTTTTCAACCAACACCACTCGCCTGCAATGTTTCTCGTACTATTGGCTGAGAGGGGGCAGTTGTAGTGGCTTATTCTGCATCTCAGACTCAAGCTCCATCTTCGACCATCATACGACCACTCGACCTCATTAACATACACGTGGCACAATGTATGACACATTACAGCTACAAAGTTTTATTCATCAATTTTGACCTCTACATCAACAGCTCGAGTTAACAAACACACCGTCATCAATAAAGCTATTACAAAATAAAAAGATCAGACCGTTACACAATCAGTTCAAAGATTATCAAATATATATATTATAACATTCGTCATTAAAAATCATAATGGTAATCAAACAGTCATATTATAAGACCTATAAATAGGACCAGAGGATTCTAGATGAAGGATGGATGAATGCTCACTCAACACTCGCTACTAAAATACTCAGAGCATCTCTTATAATATCTAGCAGCTATCAATAATATTTATCTTTCTAAATCATTAATAGAGGTCGTGGTTTTTAACCTATTTAAGGGTTTTCCACGCTAAACTTTGTGCTAGTTTACGTTCATTATTCATATAGACACTCTGAATATCCTTAGTGTAAAGGTTAAGTTCGAGATATGAAATTAGGCTATTACAATTACCATATTTGGTAGTTTGTAACACCATCCGGTTGTATTTTAAATCCCCATAAACATAGATAAAATAAAATAAAAAATACCACAAATTTTGTCCATCCGCCATTCACTCTTCTTCTACATCATCTTTCCCCATCCCCGCCTTTTCTTCTTCTCTTCAATCAATTCTTTAGTTATTCATTTTATTTCTCCCAATCCTTTTCTCTTTCTCAACCTCTTCACTGTTGCATATACTGCTGACTGTGGGACACTACACGACCTAAGCATACATCTTTCGTGACCAATCTCTAAATAGTTTCTAATTTTATTTATTTATTTTATTTTATTCTATTTTTCCCTAGAGAATCCACTAATTTAGGATTATTCAAGTAGTTACCTATTTTGATTAGGAGTGTAGGGAAAGGTAGAGATCTCCTATATATGGGAGATCCTAGGGTAGTAAAGGGTTGATTATTGAGCTTTTAGGGGAAAGGAAAGAACCATAGAGAGAGAGTAAGAGAGAAAGAGATGGACTGCGGGTCTAGACAGGGTCTTTAGATTGTGTTTGGACAAACACGTGACTCATGGACATGGATGGAGGACTTCAGGCCTCGACCGGGTCAGATTAGATTTGACTTGGTTAGTTTCAGACCTAGACCAAATCGGGTCTAACTTGGCCTGGTTGTGGACTTCGGGCCTTAACCACGGACATAGACTTATAACCGATTTACTCGGGCTTTAAGCCGTAATGGGAGCCAAGCTTCGGGCTTGGGGAGTCAGTGGGTGCTAGGGCCTTTAACTGCGGGCTCGAGACTATTGTAGCAACGAGCTTGGGATTACAAGCTTCGGACATAAGCCTTACGAGCTTCGGGCTTGTACCCGCTGTGAGCGATGAGCTCAGGCTTACGATCTTTGGGCTCAGGCTTGCTGCTAACGCATATCGGTCATACCTGGTACGAGCGGGGATCAGGCCCGCAAGCCTCGGGATTGGGCCTATCAAGTTGCAGGCTTGAGTCTACAAGCATCGGGCCTAGGTCTGCGTGAGCCAGGCTTGGGCCTGTAAAGCTTCGGGCTCAAGGTCTTAAGCTTCTAAAGGTTATGTAGGGGCCTGACATCTTTCAGAGGGGAAGTCCGCTCTTACACCATGGGGTTTTATCTTCAAACAAAGGAATTCAAGTATATAACCTAGAATGCAGAAAATCAATAGACAATATACTTGCGTAGAGGCCCGAATGTGGCGCTCTACGACCTCTGATGAGGATTTTTAAGAGAGTTTATATTACTGATGAGTAATTGAAGGTTCGAGTACTGGGTTTTACATAGTGATCGAAGGTAAACTGTAAGAGGGCTGGGGGAAATCTTCCAACCCCACCTTAGTTCCTCATCTCTCCTATTTATAGAATCATAGGAGGCTGAGTCACCAAGTGTGGGCCAAGTTACATGATTACTGTCAGGATATTCTAGAGCAAGTATAGGCGTGAGACATGTCTATACTGACAAGGGTATGGGCGCCGAACATGTCTGATGTGATGGTTGTCTGTCCCGTCATACTTCGACAATGTGCAGCTATGGCCGAAGTATTTATGCTGTGATGTGTCGAGTCCGTTCTCGAGGCTTCGAGTAGAATATGCTTCGAGTAGGCTGTGAGTAGGCTTCGAGTAGAAGGTTGCGAGTAGGCTTCGAGTAGAATTCTGTGAGTAGGCTTCAAGTAGAATTCTGAGAGTAGGCTTCGAGTAGAAAGCTACGAGTAGGCTTCAAGTAAATTTTGAGTAGAAGGGTACGAGTAGGCTACTACAGGTTCGGCCTTGGGTCTTAAGCGTCGAGCTCAGTCTTTGGTCAATTTCGGGTGTGCATGCGGCTTCAGACCATGACACATATGGGAGGCCGAGTAGTTACACTCACAGTTTCGAGCAAACTCGACCATGGGTAAAATCTCTTAGTCCTCACACGAATTAGGACCGTGAGGTCAACTAATGGTTGGTCCTACCTTTAGGGTATGTCCAAAATTCGAATCGTATGTACAAAAAAAAAAAAAAAAAAACGTAACCTTTGGGGTCAACATGTGATTTACCCTAAAATTTAGAGATCTAACTATGAAACAAACATAATATGTTACTACACTAATTTTGGTTGAAAAAAATTAGAGAACAAAAAACTCCCAAAATAGTGTAGAGATCATCAATCATGCAATATATTGATCAAACTTAGAGATCTAACTAACAAAATAGTGTTCAAAACAAGTAAATCTAACTAAAACATGTATACAAAGATGATATAGTAAATCTAAAAATTAGGGTTTCTAGTTCATACCTTGAATCCAAGCTATGAATTAAAAGGACATTAATTTCCAAGCAAGATCAACTATGAAGGATCGAAAACTCGTTGGAGACACGAGGCTTGAAAACGTGTTATGAACCAAATATCTAAAGGCCAAAGTTATAAAAGATATATGGAGAGAATAACAAACTTTATTGAAGTAACCATTTGTCTAATACATAGAGAGGAGGTCTCTTATATAGGAGAGATCTCCTAAGTTCACTCTGTCTCTTAACCGAAACCCTAGGGTCGAGGCCATATGTCGATGTCGTATGGGTAGTGCCCGGTGGTAGCCCAAACTCCTTAGGGGGGGCACACGGATCACAATAACCAATTCTTTATGGTTGGGCTTGGTTTAATAGGTTGAAATACCGAAATTATCGTCCAAAACTACAAATACCAAAAATACCTATCTATAAACCAACAAAAAACTAAATTATAAACTATTTAAGAAAATTATTTCACGCTAAAACACATTCCCCCCTTGAAGACCTATCAAAGTACATTATTATACTTTTGTAAAAGTTTAAATTGTACTCAAAGTATGGAAAATGCCTTAAACACCCCTCTATGAGTCTCACTATAATAAAATCATTGTTGATTTGTTCTTTACGCTCTACTACTTTCTATGCATATCGCTACTTTATAAAGCCAACTCTGTTTCAAAGAGGAATACATTTTCTTTATATTTTATAACATTTTGAGTTTGAGTGATTTAATTGGTGATTTTGATAATCTATAAAATAAAATGTAGGATTTGACGTATTATTATGAATTAGTTGATGGTTCAAAACTTACTAAAACAAAACCAAAATATCGAAAATTGCCAAAAGTCACCGTAATAATAAAAAAATGCCGAAAAACCCAAAAAAAATCGGTGGTTTGCTTTTGGTTTTGATTTTGGTAACCTAATGGCTTGGTTTTGGCTGTACCCTTGGAGATTTGGCTTTGGTTCTGGTATCCGCAAAATACCAAACCAAACCGATCGATACCCACATCTTGTTTTTACAAAAAAAGAGAGAAAAAGAGATAAATAGAGAGATAGAGAGCCACTGTATGATCGAGAAAGACATCGAGAAGAGTCTAGATAGAGATTTTCGATGAGTGATGGCAAACAAAATTAACAACAAACTTTTAGCTCTGTTTAGATGCTTTCAAAAAATTGAAATTATTGATGAAGGTAAGCCCTTACCGCCTCATTCCTTCACCAATACTATGAATGCATCTAAAACAACTAGTGGATTTAGTTGTTTTAGAAAAACCAATGAGGAGTCTCAAATCTCCAAAAAGAAGGAGGTTAATGGGAGTTTGCTTTATGTTCTGACTAATCCTAAGAAGTTAACAAAGTCGGATGGGAGCAAAGATAAGGGGAAAGTCTCTGAATATGTTCTTGGTCAATCTTTTGGTGAAAGTGATACAACTCAATCAACTCATCCCCCCCCCCCTCAAGTTTCTCTCACCTTCCCTTTTGAGTTCTCGTCTCCCCATTCCCAAATGTTTAATTAGTGCAACAAACTATTATAAATAGTTTGAAAATCAAATTATTTCTTCTTTTGAAATCCTTTGGATTCCTATGTCTTTTGTATAAATCTCTATAATTACGTATGACCCTATGTACTGCATGATAATATATTTATTAGTTTTGATAAAGAAATTAAAACAAACGTTACGAAATTAATCAATTGAAATTACGTGCCGAGTTAAAACTTATTGCCATTTGAGAGGGGATTATCAGTGTGAAAAAGAAAATATGTTGATAGTATGAGAAAAAATAAATATAAGTAGTCAAGGAGAGAGACATCTACATAGAGAAGAATAAATATTCCTAATTAAGGGGCAGTTTTGACTAAATTTTTTTTAAATAAAGGGACTTTTTTTCTAACTTACAAGAATCTACCTTGTCAAATATTTTTCTAAAGAAGCAACGAGCTCAGAGCCTACTCCTGGGAGTATCAAATCTGGATTCATCAGGAGCCCCTCTACTCCTTAAACCTTGTTTCTCCACCCCCATTTCACCACATAGATCAACACACGTAAAACTATCTCTCACCTAAACCCATTGTGGTTGTATTCAAAGTGACAAAGCCAGGAGTAACTTCTAAGGTTCTAAATATAATTTAGGAGTCGTGTATTAAACTGAGAATGCAGTAGAATAACAGTTTATAAACAACTTGAAGAAGAACATGCAACACGTGTATAAAAGGATCGATTCGTAACAATAATCTAGGTATTTCAAATGTATTGATCGTTTCTCTATCGAGGGTTTTGCAGTACTGATCACTAACTCGCAATAAGGTTAAATGAAATAAAGTTGTAACATCACTTTTAGTAATAACTAAAAACAACTGACCTTTTGATAAATCATTCAATCAAAATAGGAACCTTGTTGTAGAACTTTATGCCCCACCTCCTCCACTACAGACTTCCTGGTTTATATCCATGTGAATCGAAAATATAAATGAAAATGAATACGGTGCCGAAACTCCCTCGTATGCCCTCAATTACTCAGGTGTCTCTACCCTACGCTTTGTCATATAGGGAATCATTCAACAATAAGAAGCACATTAACCCAACTAATGAAAATGAAAATGAAATTGACACAAATTTAATCAAAAATACTAAAATCAAATCAAACCTTATCAATGAAACTCAAATCGAAACAAACTTTGACAATGAAACTCAAATCAAAACAAACCCTATCAAAGAAACACAAATTGAAACAAACCTCATCAATGAAACTAAAATCAAAATAAACCCCATAAATGAAACTGAAATCAAAAAAACCCAACATTGAAACACAAGCCCCATCAATCAAACATACTCTGAAATTCAAATTGACAAAGAGAGAGAGATGTGATTGCTGATCTGCGAATTGTTCTTCATATGATCTTAGCATATGATTTAAAATGAATCAGACCATGAGATAGTTTGGTGTTCATGAGTTTGCGACGAAACCTCTGAAACTTCATCTTCTGTCAAATGATACCGCTCGGTATGTAAATCATTTTGAATCGAAGCATGAAGAACTTGCTTGCCATGGTGACTCGTCAAGGTTTTTCATCCATGGCTTGCCATGCTGTGCAGATTTATTGTGATTATCGAAGTTCCCCAATCGATATAAAAAACCACTTTATAACTTTTCCCTCTCAATCGTCGTAATTTTAATTAAAACATAGCAATGCCAGTTGCAGAGAAACAATTTAAAAAAAAGACTGCACAATATTTTCTTTTAAGGTCATAACTAAAAATGATGTTGATGGACAAAATAGACAATAATTAATGTCAATTTATAATAAAATGACGTAGAAATACAAGAAATTACGTCATTGACGAGGATAGATTATAACTTTGGAACTATAACATAATTTTCAAACAAAATGATGCTGTTTAGATGACGTTAAAAATCATATTTGTTGTAGTGGTCGCAATGAAGGCAGAGAGATTTAAATCTTAATTTAAAATTTTCCTTCCAACCATTAAGGAGTCCATCCCAATTAGGTTTTACGTATCAAAACCATAACATAACCAAGATTAAATCAGAACAAACTAGAATCTGACACCCATATACATAAAATTTTAAAACAACAATCTGACAGCGACTTACATTAAAACCACAATCTTAAGTTCAGTTACATCAAAACCCAAAAGAATGGAACAAACTCATTTATCAAAATAAACTAATGTTGTTCCCAAAAATATTACAAAACAATAATGACCAAGTTTCCTTCTAATTTCTTTGTGGCATAATCATCAGGTAGCCCGCATGATAACCCATAATATCGAAAATAACAGTCATTCCAAGAACTTTAAGCAAATTTTAGCTTTCATTAAGTAGAAGTCCAATTAGTTGTGAAGAAACTTTAAAGAATTTAAAGTTTTATGATTTTGGAAGGAGAAAGATAAAGCCTTAAAAAAAGTCATATTTTCACTATTTGTTGCTTTCTTTATGTTCTACCTTGCTTAAAAAAATTTGGGGCTTGTAGCTCTACATAGATATAGCAGTTATGTGATTTATACATAAGGACAATTCGATCAAATCAAATGTGCTTGGTAGAAGTAGCAAATGATATTCCATATGCCATACTTGTAGACTATCTCCTTTTGACTCTAAGATGTTTCCATGGCATAGGTTAATCATAGTTGGGATTGAAGATATAAAGACATAAATAGGAATCATGGGATTTTTGTGGTGAGGCAAGACCTTAAATTCATTATTTTTAGAGTTTGGGTACTCTAAAAAATATGTACAGAGAGAAACACTAGATTTAGATACATGTGCCTACTCCCGCAGCCCACAGTCGTTTTCTATTTCCTTTCCTTTTGCTTTAATATTATTTATTATAATAAGTTTATGGTGCTCGAATCCAGACTATTAAATCAATCTGCAGAGAGGAACACCTCCGTAAGAAGCTCACTATTATGGGCAGGGTATTCTCCAGAGGCAGTAGACTAGTAGGAACAATTTTGCTACTGATCATAAGTAATGAGATGAGTCAGATCAGAGGGGTTATGGAGATAGGTACAGTTTTCATGACAGGAGATGCTGAGGTCGCAGTAGTATTCCAAATAACTTTTGAACACGTTCTCACATTGACAACTATCAGCCAAACCAGGGTATTGGGAATACTAGGTATGGACATTAACCACAATATGTCACTCAGGGGTATGGTTATCAGGGCAACCCAGAGGGTCATGTCACGAGTGCCATTATTTATGCATTACACAATATAAACTCTGACGTTAAGATAAACGTGTCAGATTTTGATAGGAAATCCGATACAGATGGGTTTATAGATTGGCTGAATATAGTTAATAAAATCCTTGATTTCAAGAAGTGCACTGGATAGAGGCAGTGACATTGGTGAGAAATTATTCAGTAGTTACAAGTATTCGGCGGTCATAATTACATCACTAATTAGGAGGTTATGAAGGGCGAGATGATGGCTCATTTGATTTTAAACACTTACGAGGAGGTGAGTTTTGCCAAGCTTCAAACCGTACATCAGGTTCGGAACCAGTCCGTGGATGATTATGCTAGTGATTTTTATATGTTATCACCCTGTGATGTATTATAAGAGTTAAAGGTGTAGGGACCTATCCCTCGACCTATTCCAAACTCAAACTACCTCAATACCAGACTCACATATTATACACGTGATATATATAATCAGTATTAACACATAGACCACGAACTGATAAGGAACGTGGCTCGAGCACTACATAAAATATGAACAAGTTAAAGACACCTGTCTCCCATGAACTAACAATTACACATTCAACTATCACTTACCTCATTTTCAGGAGAATGTACTTCTACATGATAACGAACTGCAGGTAAGGTCTATATAAAGGATGAGTTCCAGAGGAGATGGGACCAGGAATTTTACATTCTAAGACCATAAGAATTTTTATCTTTCAAGATCAAGTATTTTTAGCTCAAAAGATTCACTTATAATAAGATATCAACCTCAAGTAATAAAAGTTGCAGTTACTAAATCTTCAACTCGAGGTCGTGGTTTTTACCTATTTAAAGGTTTTCCACGCTAAATCACCTGTGTTTTCTTAAATTATACTAATTTTCGTCACATGTACATTTGGCATAAGATCTCACTTCAAGCTATTTTGAGCTACGAAATTTGGTCATTACATTTGGCACCGTCTGTAGGAAAGGAGACATTTCCACGATATCCTAAGTCATGCATTTATTCAACTATCCATTTCCCATCATGGTCACTTCTAAGCGACCAACAACAGGCGTCTAGCTCGATCATTAAGTTAAACCAGAACAGTTCGCAAAACTCAGGGCAAATCTCCACGCCAAGATAGAGAAGCGTAATGATCTCGAGCGTCAGTTTGTTCTTGATCATGAGCTCCACGATAAAGAGCTCGAATGCGAGTTTCAAGCTCGTTCGACAACATTCAAGTGACATGAAGAATATATGACAACTATGCAGACCGCTTTACAAGCTTTGTAACACAGTCAGCAAGCTCCCCTTACCAGAGATCGAGATCAAGTGCCAGCGAACTCCCGAGTTTCTACACGAGAAAGATTAAGAACTCGAGGAGCAACCAACAAAGCCATTTCCAAAAATCTTTAGAACAAACCACATGCTTCAATTTATTTAGGAAGAAAAGCTCAGTCTGATATCAGTAGAGGTCCCCGTCCTTCCAAATTTTAAGATGAGGAGGAGCGACCTCAACCCAGAATACCAGCACATGAACGTTTAAGTAAGGGCATCGGTACTCATAACTCTCGACCAGCTCGGCAAGTCACTCAAGAACCACGTCAGTATGTCACATAAGAACACATGGATCAACGTATCAAGGAGTTTAACGAAGCTTAAGTACTAGGCAATAAAGACGATTTCACCAAGTTACAAGGTAGTCTGATTGCCAAAGAGCTATTTGATATGGAAGTACCAACAGGTTTCCATACTACCCAAGATACGTAAATACAAGGGCACAGATCCGAAGGAGCACATTCAGCAATTTTGTAATTTACTAAGATTGTATTCAAATCTTAACCATATTTTATGTTGTCTGTTCACCACAAGTTAACAGGGAGAACCGCTACGGTGGATCCATTCTCTACCCGAAGATTCTATCCTCATATTCGACCAACTACAAAAGATTTTTGTCAAGACTTATGCTTACAATATGGACAATGAAGAGAATTTATATTCTCTTATTAGTCTTAGACAATCTCAAGGAGAAAAGCTTGAGGTCTTTGCAAAGAAGTTTCTGGAACTTACATGAAAAGTTGACAATCTTGATCAGGAAATAGCTGTTACTGTATTTACAAATGTACTACAACTCGATTACAAAGTAAAGAAGCATTTCCTCTTAAACAAACCTACAACCTTGGAAGACATGATTACCCAGGTCAATGAGGTCAACAATGAAATTGATAAATTGATCAAAGTCGGGTTCATTCAAGAAGCTAAATACCAAGATTGGATATCCAACATAATCGCAGTTCCAAAGATAATTGGGAAGGTCCGAGTTTACGCGTATTTTACAGATATAAACTAACACACTGCAAATAATAGTTTTCCACTTCCAATCATTCATCAAATTATCAATTCCACGGTAGGACACGAGTTCTTATCAATGATGGATGTCGCTTCTGGATACAATCAGATTTCTCTCTTCGACGACGATCAGGAAAAGACTACTTTTATTACTGAAAGAGGACTTTACTGTTATAGAGTCATGCCTTTTGGACTGAAGAACGCAGAAGTGACTTATCAAAATTAATGACGACAATGTTCAAAGCACACTTGGGGAAAATCATTGAAGTCTACATCGATGATCTACTCAGCAAGAGCTTACAGTCAAAAGACCATATCACCGATCTCTCCACGGTCTTCCATATTCTACACTCATACATGATGCAGCTCAACCCTGATAAATGTCAATTTAGAGTACACTCAAGCAAGTTCCTCAGCCACCTTATCAGCAAGAAGGGGATTGAAGCCAACCCAGATCAAATTCGAGTTCTTCTCAACATGCAATCTTCTAAAATAAAGAGGGACGTTTAAAAGCTCGCAGGCAAGATTACTGTTATCAATCAATTTGTCTCTAAGTCTTCAGATCGATATCAGTGGCTGTTCTTACTACTCTGAGGGTGTACCAAATGAGGAGAGGTTCAGTCCAACGAAGAGATTCGGTGGATAGAAGAATACGAAGTAGCTTTTCAGGAACTCAAAACCTATCTGGGGAAGTATCCCATCATGAGTACCCTGGTAGATAATGTGGAACTGATCAGCAACCTCACAGTTATAGAAAATTCTATCAGCTCGGTCCTTATTAGTCCTGAGGGAAAGGTTAAAAAACTAATATATTTCATCAACAAAACTCTTACTCTAGCAGAAACAAGGTATTCTAAGATTGGGCGGCCCCTTCCAACTCTCGTTTAAACTTCACAGAAGCTCAAGCACTACTTTCAAGCTCATTTCGTCAAGGTTATGATGAACTACCTACTCCGGGAAGTTTTGTCTAAAAAAGAAAAATTACAAAGAGTGCAACAATGGTCTGTTAGCTTGGGAGTACATGATATCAAGTTCGAACAATGTCTTTCAGAAAATGTCAAGCCGTTGCCGATTTTCTTGTGGAAAATCTAGATTGGGAGAAGCATAACCCTGACTTCACAGAAGAGATAAATGATGATCTACCTTCGAAGCCATTAGACAAGTGAGCTGAATGAATTACAAGGAAAGGATAGAGACTTCCTACAGATAGCACAATAATACCTGTAGGGTCGAGGATTAAAATTGTACTGATTACTCCATAAAATGATAGAATGGAGAAATTAATCCGCTTAGATTTTGAAACTTCAAGCAATGTTACAAAATACAAAGCTATAATTTATGGGCTCGATTTAGCGCTCGAGCTCGGCGCTCCCGAGCTATCAGTCTATACATATTCTTTACTAATTGTCTACCATTACTCCAAATAGTACAAGAAAAATGGAAATAAGACAGAATATGCAACCCTCGTTGCCGATAGGATGAGAAGATTTGCGAAAGCAACTCTCGACTATTTACCACGAGGTAAAAATAGATATGTCAATTCCATGGCTTACTTAGCTGGGGTCTTGGGTACAGAAGCACAACAACTACAGATCGAAGTGATGTCCACCCCCAATATAAATCTCCACTTTATATGCACGGTCAACACTAGGGGTAGTGAGGAGGATGACAACGATTGGGGGAAGCCTTTTATCGCCTACCTCGGCCTAAAAAACGAATGTGACAGGCCCCTTCTAGCAAATCTAAAAGAACTCTGATAGTTGATCAAAAACTCAAAGCATTATACAATTTAGAATGGCCGTTTATATCGCAGATCAGTAATAGGGCCTTATCTTAAGTGCCACTTCAAGGAAAAAGCCGATGGAATGCTCAAAGAATTATATGAAGAAACTTGTGGCTCCTATGCCCAAGTCAGCCACTTACACACAAAGAAATTGCACAAGGAGTATTCTGGCCAGGAATGCGTAAGCAAGCATAAAAGTACTCATGAAGATGCCACGAAGATGTGATACATGTCAATGACATGGGCACATGATACGAGTTCATGCACTCGAACTCCATGTAAGCAAGGTATTTTGGCCTTTTAAGCGGTGGGCGCTCGATCTCGTAGGAAAATTTCCCAATACATCGGGTAACCGAGGTTTCTTACTCGTGGCGACAGATTACTTTACAAAATAGGTGGAAACAACTCCTCTTTGTCGACCTAGAGAAGGTCATCTCTTTTATCTAGAAAAATATTATAACACGGTTTGGATACCCTCACCAGATTCGGATTAATAACGAGCCGTAGTTCGTTGGAAAAAAGGTTATGGCTTTCCTTAACAAATACAATATCATTCATTCCCTATCCAATCCATAATACCCGCAAAGAAATGGACAGGCCGAAATCACCAACAAAATAATAGTGGATGGACTCAAGAAATGGCTTCAATCTCAAAAGAAAGAGAATTGGATATGGGAGCTTCTTCATTTCTTATGGGCATACCGTACTACACCAAGATAATCAACTGGCTGTTCTCCTTTCCTCCTGGCTTACAGCACCGAAGCCATCATTCCAATAGAATACTACCATCCTGTCAAAGATCACGAGCTTACAGACGAAGAAAATAGGTTTGAGTTAGCCTACAATATGAACTGGATTGATGTGACCTGAGCTTCAGCTATATCTAATATAGGTTGTTATCATCATATACTAGCCAGCTCATACAACAGGAAAGTTTGAAGCTCTGAGTTCCAAATTGACGATCTCATCCTCAGAGAAATCCCACAGAGAGAGAAAAAAACTTAAATGCTAGGAGGTTCACAGAAAATTGGGAAGGTTCTTTCGTCATCATTGGCCGCACTAGTCTTAGATCTTACTACCTTATGATATAGAAAGGCGTTTGAATACCAAATCCCTGGAACACAAGGAGATTGAAGCGATATTATCTCTAAATCCCTAGTTCTTCTTACATATTACTCTATTCTCATTCTTTACATTCTAAAAATGATATTTAATTTCCAAAAGTGTACATTATTTTTAACTAAATGAAAATTTTTAAGTTTTTCCCATATTACTCTTTACATACATGTAGAATATACTAAATCTCAAAGATTATTGCAAAGGTATACTAGCTTTCAATTGGCCCATCTATATAAAGATTAAAGCAAAGGTAGTAGTAGTTGTCAATCACACATCTATACATATATCAATGATTAAAACAATGGTAATACTAGCTTTCAATCAATGATCTCTACTATCTCGAAGACACAAGATAAATTAAAGGTAAAACTAGCTTTTATCTCTCTACATGTCTACAACTACATAATACACAAGTCACTTTTTCAGGTTTTGGTTTTAAGAGGTTACCTGCGCTATTCCCCTACAAAGGAGGTCATGCAACCATAAACTCTGGAGCTCTAGCAGTTATAATATTCCTTCCTTACTCAACTAGTTCTGGAGGTTGGGAGCCTAGCTCGATTTCCATGGCATTCATATAATTTTCTCGCTCTATATCAGTATTATAGATACAACCTCTAGTACCACATAGTCATGTAAGGTATCTTTTCGAGCTCAAGCCTCTTTACTTCTTCTACAAAATAGGCGATGACTGCCATTATTTTCCTCGAGTGCACCTCATCCAAGGATATCCTATTTCAGTCTGGCATGGGCAACTTAGCAAATTGTACTTTTAGAAACTTATAATGATTATCCAACTTTGGGTAATGGGAGTTTGCCTGCCCAAAGCGTTCCTCTAACCGCGATATCACCTCAGCTAACTTTGCTATCAACTCCGTCGTCTCTCTTTGCTCAGTACAATTTTTCATTCTTAGCTCCTCCACTTCACCATGAAGTGCCACCAATTCTAATTCATTTATATCACCTCCCCCAGCATGAACTTTATTCAACAACTCATCCTTTCTCTTTATAACAACTTGTAACTCTTGTTCTTTATGGAGAGCGACCTCTAACTTATAATCACTCTCTCTAGTTTATTCGCCCGCTTTCCTTATGGAAGCTTGAACAAAAACAAGTTCTGCATCCAACTCTTTAATTCGAACTGATGGGTTAACCGTGTCACCCTTGGTAGTCGAGACTTTAACATCATTATTTTTCTTCTTTGACAGCTCTCCAGCCTCTGCCTTTTTGCCACGTGAACTGGCTAAGTCTGCCTTTAACCTCGCAACTCGTTCATTCAGTTCGTCGCACCGGTTTTGGGTAACCCAAAGGTCAAAATCTTTACCTTGCATGGACTCACTCAACTGCTCAACCATACTTTTAGAACTTGCCAAATTAGCTCGCGCCTTCACAAGTTTGTTTTCTTTCCTGGCCACTTGACCCTTCAAAATGGTCATATTATATCACCGTTCTTTATTTGTTGCCTCTAATGATCTGATACGGTATTGAGCGGCAACTGCTTCTCTACCTTTCACCATCAACAAGTCTATCCTACTATAAAGCTTCGCCACTTTGTTCTGCGTAGTCACAAGCTCCCCATAGCATCTTTACTATTAATATGTTGGGTCAGCTCATTCACAGTTTTCTTCGCCACAGCAAGCTGGAACTCAACTCTGACATACTGATCCTCCCTCTCTTCATATGCGTCCTAATCCTATCAAATTAAGCTGCAAACTCATGATTGTAGTGAAGCATTTATTGTTTACTCGAGCGAACAGTTTCTAACTCGACCAACATAAACAAGTTTGAATCAATAATACTTCACAGATACAATCAATAAACTATAGTTAGCTTTAGACAATTCTAACAAATTTCAGTTTCCCATAAGCCAACAAAATGGGATTGTATTTTGCCCTCAAGTTATAAAGTTATCTCACATTAAAGGCAATAACATCTACATCACATCCTATTTCAAGGTACACATTTTCTATGCTCTCATTTTCAAACACTCCGAAATAGTATAATTATACTTGAATTGTAGGGGCCTAACTTTGCAAGGAGGGGAAGTTGGCTCTTACACCTCGAGATTTATCTTCTATCAAAGGGTTCAAGTATATAATCAATAATATGAGTAGACTACTAACAATATACTTGCGTGGAGGCCTAGAATGGGACACTCCACGACCTCTGATGAGGATTTTTAAAAGAATTGATATAACTATTGAGTATTCAAAGTTTTGAGTACAGGGTGATCGAAGGTAAACTTCAAGGGATCAGGGGAGAGATTTCGTAACCCCTCCTTGGTTCCCCTTCCCTCCTATTTATAAAACATAGGAAGGGCTGAGTCACCATGGGAGGTCAAATTATAAGTATACCCTCTGGGTATCAGGCGGGTATCCCGGAGTTGGTGCTAATGCCGTAAATGTCAAGTCAGGCGTTGTGCTCTAATACAGTAGCCGTTGTTGGTTCTGTCACTATAGTTGTCATGGCCAACAACGCCGCCGTTCTTGTCTGGTGAACTGGTTATCTGATACGTACGACTATGGTCAAAGTATTTCTGATATTGATGTGGATTTTGTGTGCTGACGGATCTGCCTTTATCTTCGAGGCTCGTTCCTAGTCGAAGTTCGTGTAGTCTCGGAAGGCTTGTTTATGGATTAATTAGACTTCCAGGAATTCATGTAGGCTTCGATGTAGCCTTCAAGTGTTCGACTAGAGATAGAAGGCTACGAGTAGGCTACTACATTCGCCCCCTCCCAGCAAGGGTCTCGAAAAGAGGCATAGAAGCATTTACTGAGAAAAACTGTTGGTTGTTAGAAGTTGAACGGTTGACTGATGCATATTGGTTTCTGAGGAAGGTAATAAAGGAGGGTAATTACGCAGTTATGGTGATTACGGAGTAATAAATGATATTAATGAAGATATAAATATGGTTTGTGAGGTGGTAACATTGTATACTCTTCATCTTCACTCTCCACCCCAGTATTTCATGAAAACATGGACACCACTCCCAACACACATTATTAGAGAAGGATAGGATTTTCCAGAGGCCGTCGAATAGGATAAAAAATGGCTGAACTGAAACTGAAGCTCTTTGGTAACAAGGAGCTTGACTGGGATATGTCGGACCTGGTAGAGGTGGAACCAGGGGAGCCGATCAATGGGCACTCTTATGCATACTTGTGGGGGATGATGCAATAAAAGTTTACAGCTGCTGAAGAACGTTACCTCCTTCTGTCGGGTTTGGCTGAACGTATTGTGCAGGAAGAGGATTAGTTATTGAAGGATGAGCAGGGCTCGGCGGGAAGAGCTGGTCCGTCTAAAAATGGGGCGAGTTCTTCTTAAGGTGGTGATAGGTTTTGTATGGGGGTATTCGAAGTTTTTCTATTTTATTTTTGTTAAAGTCTGCGCATTTTTCTCTTCTGGCCTTCTCTCTTCTTTTTATGAAAAAAAGTAATAATATGAAAAATAAATTTTAATGGAATACAATATTTTACATCTGATAAGTATGCTAGGCGAATAGACTGTTAGCGCGGTATCGAACATTCACTTTCAAATGAATGGTAAATGGTAAATGGTAAAAACAGTAATCTACGAGGCAAAAAGTACTTCGAATTGTTATAGTTATCGAAGACTTTGGTTAATATTCGACCTGAAGTGAATAAGTGAATCTGAAATCTTGAAGCTCGATGTTTATATTGAAAAAGTTGTAGTAGAAGGCATAGAGGGGTCGAGGGTTTGAGACTAGGCATGTGTTGACAGTAAAACCTCGGAAATAGGTGTTGCATGCGCATGCTGATAAAATGGTTGAGTATGAGAAGTTGAAAAGGTTTGACTGTTGAGATTTTGAGGAAAACTTTTAAGACTGTGATAAATACAGGTTCTGATTAAGGAGGGTTTTAATGTACATGCTTTCAGGTATAAGTAGGGTGTTTTGAGGGAACTTTAGATGTCTACACTTTTTCTGAGTAATCATGTCTTCATCTTCACCCTAAAGTAGCGGAGGCACTCCTAACACCAGGTACCATAAATAAATGATGGGGAGGGACCTTCGTATATAGGAGAAGACCCTCGGGCTGAAGCAGAGGTTTTTTGGTGATCGAGGCCTGGATTAGGTTATGCCAGATTTATTTGAACTAGAGCCAGGGGAACCCATTAGTGGGATGCCCTATGCATACTGGTGGAGGGTACTACAAAGGATGGGCTCGTTCCCCAGCGACCGATTCGCTCTCCCGGAGTCGATAGCTGAGGAGGTGGTGGACAAGGAAGATATTGAGGTTAGGTTCTTGAAGCAGTATCCTGTCTGTAATTAGGGGCTTCTTCAAGGCGGTAAAAGTATTGGTATAGGATGGTAGGTAGGAATGTTTGTAATTTTTTTTGCTAATGTTGATTGTTTTCTTCTGTGTTTCAGTGTAAGGGTGTATACCCGAATGAAATTGAGAATCTATGAGGTAACTCTCGAAGTGAGATACTAAATTGTCTGTATATAAGTAGGAAAAATATAATACTCGATTGTAATTTAGGTCCGAAAACAGCTTGTCGAAGGCTGAACATAAAATAAATTGAATGACTAGTACATTTTGAAATTGAATATTAGGTTATCTATGGACAAATATTCAAGACATGATGTATATGATTATTCGCAGATGAGAAGAAGGGTCTTCGAGGGTAGGTGGGCTTCGACTATCATAACTGACAGTCCAAACAGCTGACATGTCAGAAACTATACGGAGCCTAGGGCAGAGTACCCTGCAGGCATCATGATATTTCCTGGGATTACAGAAAAGGTTGATTTGATGAAAGAATTTAATTTGACAACTTTGAGTAGATCAACTTGGTTTATATATAAAATTGTGTAAATATGAGTGTGAAATGCGCACGTAGGGATAATGAAGGGTAAAGTCGACAAAACACATCTCAGCCAAAAAGTAGAGGTAGTGGGGTAGTGGTAATGATAATGGTTTTGGAAATCAATGTCGTATTTTGTTATTATGAGGAGTTATATATAATGGTAAGAGTAAGGTTATTGTTCCCTGTTACCTACTTATAGAAAAAAAAAACCAAAAAGATAGAGGAGGAGAACATGCGCCAATTTTCCATAAAGCTTGGTCATTGTTGTGGGATCATCTGATTTTCCGTGGGGAAAGAAGAATATTCTACTCAAGAAAGTAAATCATCTTATTTCTCTATTGCTACTTCCTCTTCTGTTTTAGTATGTGGAGTACATATTAGGGTAGAGGCTGCTAGGGTTTATAGTTGTGATAATATAACTAAGGACAAGGGGAAACCATGTATCTGTGGGTCAAGCCTTTTGGGGTTCTGAAGGTATTGACGATGTGATAAGGATTAGAGTCGAGGATTCGACTATGATAGTGTGGGTTGGAGAAGGTAGGTAAAAATAAGTTATTGACACGCAATAGTTAAATATATCGATCTGATTGTGCGCCCTTCTTCTTTAGGGTAAGATGCGTACCCGTTAATCTTCGAGGCTGAGGCTAATAGACGAGGAGATCGAAGAAAATGAACCGAGTGTGTCAGGTTGTGCTCCTGTGGATGAGAGCAGCGACTTGGAGGACTTAGAAATAGCAATTGATTCCCCATTAACCGTCATGGTACCTGAAATGGCGGCTTCGAGTAACTATGGAGAGGGATGGGGAGATAGAGGGAGGATAGAGAAGAAGATCCTAAGGTAGTGTCAAGCCTTCAGGGGATGAAAGGGAAGAGGGGGAGCAAAGTGGTGATAGTAAAAGTTTGACTGATTCGGGGGAAGCTGCGGGGCTGGTCTCAGCTAAAGAGAAGCTGAGATTGGATCGATTTACGGCTAAACTGGAGTTTTCAAAGGTAAGGGTGGTATTGTATGCATTAAGATCTAGATATACTTTCAAGTCTCGACCTTGAGAGGGTTTCATGTCATTTTGGGGGCAGATTCAACTAGGGATGCAACTACCCCTTCGAAGGTTAATGAAGGAGGTAATGAACTTCTGGGAGTTGGCCCTATGTCAGATGAATGAGAATTTTTATGAAATGATAAGGGTGGTCGAGGGTATGAATGTAGAGCTGTGAAGTAAAGGGAGGGGCTTGATCGAGTGGTACGATATTGTATCGTTCCATTCGAGAAAAGCAAACCAAAAGGTGGGAACGTACCATATCCAATGCCACACAGATAAGCCCTGGTTATTTGATTTGTGTTCGACGGGTTGAGGGTGGGATAAGAACCGGGTAGTTGTGCGGGGTAATTTTGAAAATACCGAAGGGGATGACCCTTATCAGTTACAATATAGGCTTTATAATCCAGGTAAATTGATGGTCGAAGATTTCTTTGACATATTGATCGAATAGACGGATAACTATATTTTGTTTGTTCTGCAGCACCAAGTAACTGAGCCCTGACAAACCAGAGAAATTATATTGATGAACTGATCAACGCGGATGAGGAGTGGGTAAACCGTATTTTTACGAAACTAGGTATTAAGAGGAAGAGGCAGAAGAGGACAGATTCCCTGCTTCAAAACATACCCATTACGCCGAAGCCATCAAAGAAGAAGAGGGGCAAAGGTTCATCGAGAGGGGTCAAAAGAATGGAGAAGGTGAAGTTGGCGAGGAAGGTAAGTTATGTTCCTAAGGGACAGCAGGTGCAGATGCAGGCAGCGCCAGTGGCCAAAGTTATTAATGACTCATAGAAGCAGACATCGACGCAGGTTGACAAAGGGAAGGGCAAGGTCTTTCCTGAATCTCCGAGGGTACAACAGCCGAAGGGAACTTAGCGTAAAAGGCGTAGAGCATTGGGGGAGAATGATGCAGAGGATGTGAATGAAGAACTAACAACGTCCAAACTGGAGGAGCATGCTCGAGCAAAGGCTACTCCGATGGCGACACTCTGTGGCACTGAATCAGACGAAGCTGGGAGGCGATGAAGAAGACTATGCATCAGGTAACTATTTTTTGAAATTCTAAAAAATTTCTTAAGTGCACCATTCTTCAAGAAACATTGATAGCTCGAATATTCTAGCAGACAGATGCTTGGGCGCATAAGGTAGCAATAAAGCAGTTAAAGCAGGCAGTTGACAATCTGGAGCTTACTCGAGGGACCGAAGCATCGCTGGTTTCTGAAATTAAAGTTTTGAAGCGAGATTAGGGGATTATCAGAGATGAATATGAGCGGAGACTCGAAGCTCAGCGTTACAATCACATGCAGGTACTGGGGTCGAAGCTGGCTGAGAAGGATAGGGTTATTACAAAACAGATGGATACATTCCAAGGGTAGTTCAATGATGAATATGAAGTTACTGTCAGGCTGAAGGCGTTCATAGAGGATTTGGGGTATGATCCTGAAACTTTGTAATTCTTTCCCATCACCAATGATTCTGTTGTTGAAGATGTCGTTTAGACGGAGGGGGTAGAGGTAGATGTTGCGGGTATGGGTGCAGAAGGTGGCGTAGGTGCTCTTGCAGTTGAAGGGGTTATGACAACTAGGTCAAACCCTTCTGCTGACGGTACTAAAAGTGTTGGTGTTGAAAAGTCGGACAGGGGAGATGATGTGGCTACTCTGCCATGAGGTATTGCATTAGGGTGTTGAACTATTTTTTTTGATCTTTTTGTTGTGTCGTAATATTTTGAGTGACGGCATTTGAACAATGATTAACTTGTTGTGGACTTGAGATATGAACTTGTGGTTGCTTTGAATTGTTGATGTAGGCGGTACTGAATTGATTTGTGTTGAACTTGATTTGTACTGAATTGTTGTACTAGATTCTTGATGTATGTTCTGAACTTGATTCTCATATATATGTTGTACTGAAATGTCTTGCATGTAGTAGAGTTGTTGATATTCTTGTATAGTTATATCTGCATATGTTGTAAGTATAGAATGTTTGTAGAATTACCGAACCTTGAAGAGCTTCGATATGGTTCCCCGAGTATCAGTCGAGAGGTGGACGTGACACTTGGGTGAGACCAAGGAATTTATTGGACTTGGAAGGCCTGGGCCTGGTCGCAGTAGAACGTGGTCGCCCCTAATGCATTCTCGAGGGTTTGGTCTCTCGACCATTCGTACCCCTCGAGTTTACTCGAATTTTGGAGACTTGAAAAATTCCAAGGTCGCCCCCAAGTATCAGTCGGGTCGAAGGGCTGACATGTTACTTAGGGCAAACTAAGAAATTTACTGGACTTCGAAGGCCTGAGCCTGATCGAAGTAGAATGTGATCTCCCCCAATGCCTTCTCGAGGGTCCGGTCTCTCGACAATTCGTGCCCCTCGAGTTTGATCGAATTTTGGAGACATGAAAAATTCTAAGGTTGCCCCAAAGTATCAGTCAGGTCAAAGGGTTGACATGATACTTAGGGTACTTTAAAGGCCTGAGCCTGATCGAAGTAGAACATGGTCGCCCCTAATACATTCTCGAGGGTCCGGTCTCTCGACCATTCGTGCCCCTCGAGTTTGCTCGAATTTTGGAGACTTGAAAATTATCAAGGTCGCTCCCAAGTATCAGTCGGGTCGAAGGGTTGACATGATACTTTGGGTAAACCAAGAAATTTACTAGGGAACAGGAGACGAAGTTCAGAGAAAAAAGATGTTCATTGATTATAATATATTTTCATAAGTGAAACAAGGTGAAGGCCGTGGCCTGTTATATGATACTGACTGCATTGTATTCCTTGGATTTGGCAGAGGCTCTTCATCTTCTATCATCAGGTAATATGAACCCTTGTCGATTTTATCGTAAACGACATAAGGTCCTTCCCAGGATTCGGCTAGCTTGTCGGCATTTTGAGGCTTTGAAGACTATGTGACATGTCGAAGTATAGGATCTCTAATGTTAAAAATTTGTCGTAGAACTCTCTTGTTATATGATTTCCGGAGTGATAGATGGTAATGGCTGAGGTTGGCGATGGCCCGGTCTCTTGTATCGTCGATCCATAACATATTGCTCCCGAGTTAGAACTTATTATCTTCGTCAGGAATGCTAGGGTCGCGTGCCGATACATTGAATTGGGTAGGTAGCACTGCCTCAGTACCATAGGCTAGAAGAAAAAAGGTGCATTCCATTGCTTTTCTTGGTGTTGTTCGATAGGCCCAGAGGATGTGCAATAATTCTTGAACCCGTCATCCTATCTTTACATCGACACACTTTTTGAGACCGTCGATAATGGTTTTATTGATTGCTTCGACCTGACCATTCCCATGGGGGTAGCAAGGTGTTGAGGGGGAGAGGATGATGTTGTACTTCTTAAGGAAATTTCTGACTTTGTTCCCGACGAATTGTGGGTCGTTGTCGCATCGAATCATATGAGGGCATCAGAAGCGTATAATAATGTTCTCCCATAGGAATTTGATGAATTCTTCTTCTCAGGTTTGACACAAAGGTACGGCTTTGACCCATTTGATAAAATAATCTATTGCAACAAGGATGTTCTCTCGGCTACCCGAAGCTTTGGGAAAAGGTCCCAAAAGATCAATGACCCATCTTTTTAATGGCCAAGATACTTGGCTAAAATAGAGGTCTTGTGAGGAGCTACGGATGTCGTGGGCATGGCACTGGCATTTTTCACAGTGTTTGGCATACTCTTCGGCTTGCTTCTTCATATTGGGCCAGAATAAACCTTGGGAGACGGCTCGGAGGGCTATAGATCGACCAGCGGTATGTGCACCGCAAGTACCATCGTGGAGTTCGACAAGAATTGAAGAGGCTTCGTTTTGAGAAATACATCAGAGGATGACGCCATTTGGAGATTTGCGATGTAACTCGCGTTTGAGGATGGTATATTTACGGCAGTTTTCTAATAATAACCATTTTTCTTTGGGATCATCTGGGAGGATAGCATTGTTGAAGTAATGAAGGAATAGTGATTGTCAGTCGTCTAGATCGAGACTCTCGCCCCCAGTATTGATGGTATTGACTATCATCATCTGGTCGATACTTGGGCATTCGAGTACTTCGATATGAAGAGTTTGGGATTCGGACTGGCCTAACATGGCTGTTATATAGGCGAGGGCAAGGGCATTTGCATTTATGCTTTCTCCTCTGGGATAGTGAGTAATAGAACTTTTATGGGGAACGGTCCATGCACTGGCAGACGAGAGCTGCATATTCGGTCATGCGACAGTTAGCTTGATTTTCACCGGTGTATTGTCTCTGGACGAGTTGGGAATTTGTGAAAACTGTAAGTTTAGAGACGTCGAGGTCGAGTGTGGGGCTGAGGCAAAGGATTAAGGCTTTATATTCGGCCTCGTTGTTGGAGCATTCAAAGTTTAACTTCACTGCTTTTTCAATTCAATCATTGGTGGGTATGACCAGGGCGATACCGATCCCCAAACCATTAGGTCCAGCGGATCCATCTGTGAAAAGACGGAAGCCTGTGTTGGGGTTTCATGGGTCTGTTGGTTAGGGCTGGCCTTCTGGTATGCTGTCTTCATATTCTTCCCAGTCGACATCTTCGGCGGGGAAGTCAGCAAAGAAATCGGCAACTGCTCGGCCTTTTTGGGATACTTGCATCTCAAATGTGATATCGTGTTCCCCAAGATAAACGGACCATTGTTGTACTCACCTGTATTTTTCTTTCTTGTTGAGTACTTCTCGAAGGGGATAACGTGTTATAACACAGATAGAGTGAGCTTGAAAATATGGTTTGAGTTTTTGGAAAGTATAGATGAGGGTGAGGAACAAACGCTGAAGTTTCGTGTATCAAGTTTCTGCAGATGTCAGAGTTTTGCAGATAAAATATACAGGTTTTTTGATGTTTTATTCTAGTCGAATGAGAACTGAGTTGATAGAAGTATCAGTAACCGCGAGGTACAAAGAAAGTGTTTCGCCTTCAACAGGGGTGCTGATGATGGATGGTCGACCAAGGTATGCTTTAAGTTCGACAAAGGCCTGTTCATAGTTGGGTGTTCAATTGATCTCAGGGTTATTTTTCTTTTGAGCCTTGTGGATGCCTTGGTCGCGTAAGAGAGAGAAGAGCCAAGCACAACGGTCTAAGGATTTAGAAATGAAACGGTTGTGGGCCACAATCTTACCAGCCTCCTTTTGGACATCCTTTTTGGTTTGGGAAGAAGGCATATTGATGAGGGCTCGGATATGAGTAGGGTCGATCTCGATACCTCGCTTGCTGATAAGGTGGCCTAAAAACTTACCAGACGAAACACCAAACTGGCATTTTTCTGGGTTAAGTTTCATATTGTATGTTCAAAGTACCGAAAAGACTTTGGTTAGGTCCTGAATGTGGGTCTGTTTTTGGAGGCTCTTGCATGACATGTCGTCGATATAAACTTCGACCGACTTTCCAAGCAAAGGTTTGAACATGGTTGTAACCAGGCGTTGGTAGCTGGTACCCACATTTTTTAGGCCGAAGGGCATGACGTTAAAAGAGTAAAGACCTTACTCAGTGATAAAAAAAGTTTTAAGCGTATTCTCGGGGAGAAGGGTGCACCTGATTGTAACCTGAAACGACGTCCATCATCGATAGGCGCGCATGTCCAGTAGTGGCATCGAGGAATACTAAAATGATCGGGAGGATGAGCTATCCTTCGGTGTATGTTTGTTGTGGTCTAAGAAGTCGACGCAAATTCTAATTTTGTCATTCTTTTTAGGAACTTCGACAATATAGGATATCCAATCAACATACTTGACTTCTCTAATAAAACCCGTCGCTATAAGTTTGTCGACCTCGAGGTTTACAGCCTCTCGAAGTTGTGGTACCAAGGTACACTTCTTTTGTTTTACTACTGTAGAATGGGAGATGAGTTCGAGGCGGTGGCATGCTAAACTAGGGTCGACACCAGGGATTTCCTGAAATGTCCATGCAAAGACGTCTTTGTTTGCTCGAAGGAAGTCTGTGATTTCGAGGCGCTCGGCCTCATCTAGAAAGGCTCCAATGAACGTACAATGACCAGGACCATCGAGTTCAATATAGACAGTGGGATCGATGGGTGAGATGGCAGGTGTCAAAGGCATAGGGATTGAGGGAGATAGTGATTACTATGGTAGTTTGACAAGTTTCTGGGTCTAATTGATTTTCGGATGATCACAAGAACGGGCGAGACGCTAAGAACCTTTTAAGTTCTAAGTTCTACAGAGGGTATTAAAATAAAGGGTCTGATGATAATTCAAAGGTATGGCGCGCATGGCATGAAGCCAGTCACGCCCAAGGATTCTGAGGTACTTAGATTTCTTATCGATGACAAGAAAGCTGGTTTGAAGTGTAACTGAGCCAGTAGTAACTGGAAGGTTGATTCGACCAACGGAAACTTCGGTATCCCCATTAAAACCTTTCAGTTCGATATTGGCGGCAGTAATGAGATTTGTTTTGTTCATGGCTTGGACGGTTTGAAGGAAAAGTATATCAGTTGCACTTACTCTATCGATAAGCATGGTGTGGAGGACGAGGTGTTCGACCTTAATCATAATAACTAAAGGGTCAGAATGGGGAAAATAAACATGCGATATATCGCAGTCGATAAATGAGATACCCTCGGGTCGAGGGCATTGGCTTAACTCTGGCAAGAGGGCAGATAGCTTCTCCTGGTAACTGAGTTTGCAGCATTCTCCGACACGCTTGCGCTTGCTCTTGGAATGGCCGCTGTCGATATTATTTACCTCGATGAAATAAACTTGGTAGATGTGCACTTCAGCTAGGCCGGCAGCAGGGGCAGGTTGAGGTACGACCCATCGAGGTAGCAAGGGAGGTCGGAAACGTACTGATGTAAATGGCCCGCTTTGAGAATTATCTCGAGAGAACGTTGTAAGGCGAAACATTTGTTGGTGTGGTGGCAGTTACACTTGTGGTTGGCGCAATAAGGTTCGCCTGGTTTGACATTGATGGGAAAAGAGATACGCCATATGAGGTCTGCCTGGATCTGTGGTAGAAGGGTGTTGATAGGGGTAGGAAGTTTGGGGAGGACCGGCTTCGGTCATATTTTACGGGCTTCGGTAGTGTTGTCAGCGTGGGGATGTTTACGGCTCTCAGTCTCCTGTGAGTCAGGAACGATCAGGGGTATAGGAGTAGAGGGTAGGCCTTGTCGAGCTTTATTTGGATTGGTGGTCGAAGGCTGCCCCTTTTTATTTGATTCGTGGAGGCGCTCAAGGTCAATATACATATTGACTTTTGAGAGCATCTCCTCGAGGGTTTGCGGTTTGTGGAGGACAAGGTACTCTTTGACATGACTGTTATCTGGCAAAGCGTTCAAATACGTGAGTACGACATTCGCGTAGTCGAGGTTTTTGATTTTGCGCGACTCTTCGAGGAACCTCTTGGTGAAGGCCTCAAGGGTTTCACTGGGGATTTTTTGAAATTGAAGAGGATATCAACTCAAACTTTACGGTCCTTGTTAGAGGCGAATTGGGAGATGAAAAGGCTGGATAATTTCTTGAAGCTTTAAATCGAGCCATTGGGAAGGTTATGATACCAATGAAGAGGGCTATCTGTGAGGCTGGTGAGGTAAAGTCAACACATCAGGTAGTCAGCCGTAGAGTAAAGGCTTAGAATATTTTAGAATTCGAGAATGTGGGATTGAGGATCGGTGTTGCGATATTTACTGATTTTGGGGGCTCGGAAATTTGGATGCACCTCGATAGCGAGGAGTTTGGGGCAGAGGAGGTTGTTTAACCGATTCTACGAGTTTGGTGTTGGGCTCTCACTGATACGGATGGCAGGGTGGATTTTGTAATCGAGGTATTGTTGTTCACAATAGGCAGGATGAGGGGGGATCGATGGGTTTGACGGCGATGAGGCCGAGTGTTTGGCGTGTGGTCAGCGTTGCGCTCCCCGAGGCATTCTCGAGTAGGGCGGCGTTTGGGGTGTCTGCTGGAGCAAAGGGTGGAATCAGAGGAGTCCTCCGTAGGATGGATACCAAGATGGATGGAGCCAGTAGGGGGGATAGTGGGGGGAGCACCCTCGGTACCAAGATGGAGCAAGGGTACTTCCAGATATGGTAGGGGCCCCAGTCGAGCGCGGGAAGACACTCGCAACGGGGCGGGAACTTGAGATGAAAGAGGGGCGCCGAGAGGCTGTAGTCGTTGCAACTCTCGAACTGTGTTGCATAGGTCGTCGATAGCATGGTATTGTCTGTCAGCGTCATCCAAACGGCATTGCCATTCGGCTTCAAACTCTTGTCGATGTTCTTCGTATTCCTCACGCAATTGCGCTCGGTGTCGTTCCTCAGCCTGAGCGAATTGCTGAGTAAGAATGGCTAACTGGGCAGCAACTCCGTTGACGGAGTTGCCGGAGTTGCCGGCATGGGTGGAAGTGGAGTATAGGGTGGGGCCATTGGGAGTGGTTTATAGGAATTGGAAAAGAAAAGTACAAGGCAGGGATAGACTGGTAGGGTGGGAAAGTACAGACGACGCCAAATATAGAGGTCTAACTTCGCAAGGTGGGGAAGTTAGCTCTTATACTTTGAGATTTATCTTCTATCAAAGGGATCAAGCATATAATCAATAATATGAGTAGATTACTAACAATATACTTGTGTGGAGGCCTAGAATGGGACACTCTACGACCTCTGATGATGATTTTTAAGAAAATTGATATAACTGTCGAGTAGTCAAAATTTCGAGTACAGGGTGATTTACAGGGTTATCGAAGGTAAACTTCAAGGGATCAGGGGAGAGATTTCATAATCCCTCCTTGGTTCCCCTTCCCTCCTATTTATAGAACATAGGAAGAGTTGAGTCACCATGGGAAGTCACATTACAAGTGTACCCTCCGGGTATCCTCCAGGTATCAAGCGAGTATCCCAGAGTTGGTGTTGATACCGTAAATATTGGGTCTGGAACTGTGCTCTGACATTGTAGCCGTTGTTGGTTCTGTCACTGTAGTTGTCAGGACCATCAACGTCGTCGTTCTTTTCTGGTGAGCTAGCTGCCTGACATGTCTGCCTTCGACCATGTATGACTATGGTCGAAGTATTTATGATGCAGATGTGGAGTTCGTGTACTGATGGATCTGCCTTCGTCTTCGAGGCTTGTTCCCAGTCCAAGTTTGTATAGTCTCGGAAGGCTTGTTTACGGATTGATTGGGCTTTGAGGTATTCATATAGTCTTCGATGTAGCCTTCGAGTGTTCGACTGGAGCTAGAAGGCTGCGAGTAGGCTACTACATGAATTACTTTCATTAATTATGATTTTTATTTGCCTTCTAACATTACATTGTAGCTCTAGAGTGGCAAAGCCTACAAGTCAAAAAATTGAACTATTTTCTAATCTGCAGCCCCGTTTGTGAAGTCAATAGAGTTGCTGAGGCATTTTGCCCCTTAGTGAGCTTTTTTCTAATTCCTCAATTCTAAGGCGCATACCTTTAAGTTCCTACAAATCAATATTTACAATATCTCTTAGACTGCTCTGAATTTATCCTCAAATATATCTACCATATAATCACAGTTTTTAACTAACAAAAACAAATTTCCAAAAGTTTTTACTCTACCTTATCTTCATCTCTTCCACAGTTCTCTATATCAGTTTTAGAGGACAACGCATTCAACCCTGTAATAACACTTTTGGGAGAGCCTCCCTCAATATTGGGCTCATCTTCAGCGTTGGCCTCTTTCACATACTGCCCTCTATGATAGCTTCAAGATCGGCCACAGAATATCCAACTTCAAGGAGCTTCTGTACAAGGTTGTCGCGAGCAGCGACAACTTCCTCGATATTCTTCATCGCCTCCTCTGCGAGTTAGAGCATCATCATCCAATACAAATCCTTCGCAAAAATTGAGCGCTACTTTTCCAGATCTAAATCAACCTCAAGTTGAGCCACTCTCTACTCGATCTCAGCTCTCCCGTCATTGAGCCCAAAATAGATGCCCTTCAGCGTGTGAGCAGCTTACAACAGAAAAAGGATACTTTTAAACTCTAATACAATTAAAAAAAATAGATTTTTAGTTCACAGGTTACACAAAATTCATATAGTACAAAGAATTTCAGCTTACCTTGCACAGCTTCAACTGTGCATACGTGTTAAGCTCTTCAACCCCTAATCGAGCTGCCGCCCTCAGCTTGTTTTCCACAGCTAGCAGCTCGTCCTCCACAATAGGACCGCTCTTCGACTCCTTCACCTCGCTTACTGCAGCAGGAGCTTCCACCTTCCTTTTTTTGGACTCGTCTCGACCTCTCCACTCTCCACGGTCACCGAGGTCAAGCCACCTTTCTTAGTCTTCCTTTTTGGGTTCCTCTAAACCAGGTTGCTCGACGTAGCCCCCCTATAACCTGCCTTCAAAGACATTAGTGCAGCCTTCAGTAATACTGGACATTCATCACCGTCCATTACTGCCCTCCTTCCAGCTCCAGTTCTTGTCATCTGTCTCTTTGCTTGAGACTTATGTGTTTTCTCTAACCTATTATTAGCTCTTTTGGATATGCTTATTTCGAGCCCTTCCAGAACAATCTCAAACTCAGAACCTTCTCGAGCTATAATATCTATTATTGATTCTTTTTTTGCCACTTGAGATCGAGGACCTGCTAAACACAACACAAAGTTACATACAGATATACACTGCCACATCTAAAATAACTCGATATCACAAACTATTACATACTTTTCTTCAAAGATTTTATATATAAGGTCCATAGGTTACTCGTCCTTTCTTTGGAGACAGCCACCCTTCATCCATATCAAATTATCATTTTACACTCGCCCTGCTGAATTTAGGTCGAAGAACTGAGGTCGAGACGAACTAGAAAAGAAGTACACGCCTCCAGTCGCTGTATAATATTTTACAGTATAATACTGTAAAACATCTGCATGAGTTATTCTCCTCTCCACCCCATTTTCAGCTCACAGTCTATTTAGGTTATCACAGATATTTATCACTTCCCATATATTTCCATTCAGTTGGGCAGAATAGGCCTCTATGGTATTCAAAATGCCTTTAACAAGATTGTTAAGAGGAAATATCAGTCCGAATTATAACTGAGACAAATAACATAAAAATCCCTGGTCCAAATAACTTTGGACACCCCCATTGAAGTAGTCAAAAGAGATTGACTCCTCTACTCCCCTCTCAACTTTTTCCTATTCTAAGTCAGGCAACAAGAAAAAATATTCTTCCCCATTTGGAACAGTTCGTCCCCTAAACGACCTCCCAAAATATTCTATAAGATTGCCCCATCCACTACCTAAACTACCTTTTATTTTACAAAACTCCTTAAATGCATCAAAATCTGCAGGGTAGAATATGAGATTACCAGGAAAATCTATAAATTCTACTTCGTCCTTCTCCTATGAATCTACCCCTTCAACGCCAGGGATATTCATTCTTAAGTCGCCCCCTACAACATCTACATTATCAAATTCCACAGATACTATCTCGGTCAAACGACCAGAGGTCGAAATTTTCATATCAAGAATAGGCTTGAGAATGAGGCTTATTTCTAAAGCAGAGCCTTCTCACGCCTCTGCCTGCATAAAGGTCCAAGTATTCAATCAATTTTCCCAACCATTATTTTTTGTCTTTACTTTTACACATACATATATCATACACATACATATATCAAACACAAAAACATACTTTTCCATACAAAGCAAAGATTTTCAAATGTTTACTAAAAATATCAAACTTCTCAAATTTTGAATAACCACAAATATAGTATTCTCCACATCAAACGATTGTCTAGTCACAAATACAAATCAGTCAAACCAATCAAAACTACTAATCAACAATGCCTGAATAAGAGTCCGGAACAACACACAATCCCTCATTCACTACGACACTGTACACAAAGGTCTTTGATCTGCCTCCACAATAATAAACCTTTATTTTCTCTGGCTGTGATGCTTACTTTCGTTAACTCTCACTAAAATCTCTGCAACTCAATTTCTTTTATCTCTCTCTAGTTTTTTGTTTCTCTGTATTTGACAAATGTTTGAATCAAAAAGAAAAATTATTTATATTTTCTCTCTCTAACTACTGGCAGTTATTGGGGCTCACACAAGCCAACCTCAGTTTTGGAACTGAGGCCTCCCTTCTACTATTAATGTAAGACATTTTACACTTTTTGGGTAAAAATGCATTCCCATCATTATCCCACATCCTATATTTAAATATATTTATCTCTTTATTAACCAAATCCCTTTCAGACCTTCCCACACTCATTATGATTCTTTCCTCACACGCAATCAAACTTTTTCTACCCTTACACAAAAGAAAAAAAGTATAGATGATCAAATTTCTCTACTCATATTTATGTTACTTATAGAACTGCTGACGTCATTTTTAATGCTTCAACATTTTAAATTTTAAATTTAAATTTCAAAGTTTCCAACAACATTCACCACAAACAAGGAATAAATTCAGAATGAAATATTTTATATTTATTCAAATTATAGTTATTCGATCTAACACAGTTCGCCCCTTCACAAATAATCACACATAATCGCTCCTGTAGTAACATATTCCCCAAATTCGACAAGAGTAAGCCAGTACAATATAGTTGAAGACAGATAACATTCGAGAAGACACCACAAGTCCTTGACCTACTAAAAGTAGTCGTTGGGCTTGGTCAAGAAAGAGCTGTTAGAGATACGAGAAGTTCGCCCACTCCCCCCGGAATAGGAGACTGTTTCTTTCTTTTTGTAAACTGTATGTATCTACTATAAATACAAGTAGAGAATAGATTGTCCAAGGACTGCATTCCGCAACTTAACTGTTATTACTACATAAACCTTACTATCACTCCCAAAAACATATAATAATTAGCAATACACTGGATTTTACATCAAAATCCTCCCAGAGGTTATGGTTTCTCTCAGCTCTTACTAAGTTTTCCACGTAAAATCTTGTGTGTTTAACCTTTTATTACAGTCTCCTTACGAACTAGTATTGGTAAAGATTCTCCATCCAGAAAGCATGCCACTACAATTAGCGTCGTCTGTGGGAAATGCCACACTTTTCCTTACCACCACTGGTCTAAAAACCTTCTGATGACAAACATGAACCAGAGAAGCCATTCCAGCACCGTGAGAGACCAAGATTTGATAGCGGGAACAGTCAATCTACAGGGTGCAATAATCGATCTTCATAAACAAATGGCTACAGAAAAAACCTAAAGATTGGAAGATCAGCGTATTCACGCTCAAGCTCTTCAAATGGAGAGAGACGAAGGAAGGAAGCCTTAGATCAACAGAGTCAAACACGTCAAAAAGAAATGGAAACATTGAGGAGGACACAAGATTGACTCACTGGCTGTCAGGCGTCACCTCCACTTGCCCGAAGCGACCATAGATCAAGAGCAATACAACGCGATGATCAACCAAGAGAAGACGAAATACAAATTTCTTGATCCAGATCCAGAAATCTAAACAAGGCTTCTCGACATTTTGGTTTGACATCCTCAACGTTGAAAAATCAAGGAAGTCGACACACGCATCATCAAACTCCCCCACCACCCGAAAGGGGACTAATCAGGGATCGATTGGGACTATAAGGATAGAGAGATTTTATTCTACAAGTCACAGCCTTAACATTTCCCCCGCAATAGTTCGTCACCTTGGACAACCTAAACAACATAATCTAGGCCATACACTTTGATATCCCAGGCCGAAAAATCTACACTTGCCAAAATCAAAACAAATCTCATCTCCCTTCATCTGAAAGTTATGCTCATCCCAGAAAATTTTCATATGCCAAAGTTTATTCAATATGTAGGTCTGACTGGCCCGCTTACCCATGTCCGACACATCAAAGCCGTAGTGGGATTATATTCCAAACTCGACCACATATTGTGCAGGCTATTCAACATGAGCCTAATGGAAGAACCGCACCGATGGTTCCACACCATCCAAGAAGCCTCAATTACCAGGTTCAGCCAGTTGTAGCATCTTTTCAAAGCCAATTATGCTCATGCAAAATAGTGGGAGATCACTGTCAATTCCTTGTTCTTCTTCAAGCAGGGCGCAAAAGAAGCATTGGCAAGCTTTTATAAGCATTTCTTATAGGAAACTCATAATATTGGGAACTCTACCCCAAAAATCATCGTTCCAGCATTCACCTCCGCCCTGCATATTGACTCTAAGGTTCGAGAAGAACTTACTCTGCACAAGCCGAGAACAGTTACATAAATAATTGATGTAGTTAATAATTACATCGAACTAGAGCGGTCAAATAAAGATAAGATGAAGAGCTCGTCTGCCATCCACTCTCAGGAAACAACTTCAACCCCACCCCAAAGATCGACAACTACTGCAGTGCCCAAGCAATGCGGCAAAAACACTGACAACAATAGCAGAAGGGATGATAGACCCGACAGACCAGTCCTGGTTCTACCACCAATGATAACAACTCTCTCCACTATCCTACAAACGATAAAGGAAGACGAGTGTTATCGCACACCACAAGCCATTCTAGATGTCCCCACCAAACCTCAATGTTAGTATCACAATGTGCATAGCTATGAAACAGACAACTGCTACTCTCATTCGAATCTTTCATCGCATCTTATTCGCTGGAAGGCTTCACAATTATGTCATCGACATCCAAAAGTTTCTCGAAGATGAACCAAAAAACAAAGATATTGAACAAAATCTGGTCTAGGGGCAAGCTCGCCACCTGTATATGATCGAGATTAAAAAGGGAAAAAAAAGAAAACAAGACGATTGGATTACATCATATTGTAAAATGACCTCTTCAGATAAATCAGCAAAACTTTTCCCAAGTTCAAGCAATTCGAAGCATCCTTACCATATAACCTTCGAGGACTGTGACCCCAGCCATGTGAAATACCCTCATGATGACCCTCTCGTCATAATGCTTAAAGTTGGATAGGACTACCTACATACGCTTCTTGTCGATAGATGAAGCGTGACAGATGTATTGTTCAGCAGACCAATTGAAGTCCTAGGCCTCACAGACTCTGTAAAAGCTTCAACAAGGATAATAACCAGCTTCAACGGTTCAAAGGAATTAGCCACAGGAGAAATCACTCTGCTAGTTCAGGCAGGAACCAAAACAACATTCGTAAAATTCCTTGTCATCGATGTAGAATCCAAATATTTAGGAATTTTGGGATGTAGTTTGCTACATTCTATCAAAGCAGTACCTTCTACTTATCATCTAACATTACAATTTATAATAGATCACAGAATCTACAAAATCAAAGGTAGCCAAGCAGTTGCACGTATGTACAAAAATACCACAACCAACTCTCACACAGCAAAACTCCTTAAAGCATAGCAACTACAGCAAAGGACACCACCCACATTTGAGCAGCATAATACCGAGACGGTCGAATCCATTGAACTCGATGTCTAGGGCATCACACTTTCATCAGCTTCAAACTATCCACCGATAAAAAAGAAGCCATAATCCAGCTACTTAAGAAAAATGTTGACATCTTTGCCTGGACTTTCCAAGATTTATCTGGCATTGATCCATCAATCGCGTGCCACCGAATTAACCTCATTCCAGACAACAAAGCTATCATTCAGAAACGACAAAACTTAGCTCCCCGCCTCCACGATGCAGTGAATGAAGAAATTGATAAACTCTTTTGGGTAGGATTATTCGAGAAGCAAAATATCCGAAATGGGTTTCTAACATCGTAGCGGTCTCTAAGAAAAATGGAAAAATTAGGGTTTGTGTTGACTTCACATAACCCAACAAGTTTATACCCAAGGACAGTTTTCCACTACCACTGATTCCTAAACTTCTCGACTCCGTCGTAGGGCACAAACTTCTTTCTATGATGGATGCAGTCTCCGGCTACGACCAAGTTCTACTCTCCGAAGACGATCAGGAAAAAAAAACCTTCATTACCGAAAGAGGTCTATACTGTTACACAGTGATGCCTTTTGGGTTAAAGAATGCAGGAGCTACTTACCAAAGGCTTGTGACTTAAATGTTTAAAGATCATCTCAGCACAATTATGGAAGTCTACATTAATGATATGATCTGCAAAAGCTTAAAATGCGAAGATCACACCATCAACCTCCAAACCATTTTCGATATCCTTCACAAATACCAGATGAAACTCAACCCAAAAAATACAAATTTGGAGTCACATCTGGTAAATTCCTGGGACACCAGGTCAGCAAAAGAGGAATTAAAATTGATCATGCGCAAATCAAGGCGCTTATCGCGATGCCATCTCCACGCACAAAGAAAGATGTCCAAAAATTTACAGGCAAAATTGCCACTCTTCACAGGTTCATCTCAAAGTCATCTAATCGATGCAAACTTCTTTACCTCCTTCCTCGTGGTAATCCTACTTCTCTTTCAAAGAAACAGTACAAAGAAATTATTTGGACTCCTGATTGTGAGTTAGCCTTCCAAGATCTTAAACGATACTTGGGGCGTCCTCTTATCATGAGTACTCCAGTTGATGGCGAAGAACTGACAATGTACTTAGCCACGACCGACGAATCAATTAGTTTTGTACTTATTCGAGAAGATGGAGGAGTAGAAAAATCGATCAACTTTATCAGTAAAATACTCATGCCTGCTGAAAAAAGATACACAATAATAGAAAAACAACTACTCACCTTGGTCTGCAGTTCTCAAAAGCTTCGTCCTTACTTTCAAGCTCATCCCATCAAAATCATCACTAAGTATCCCCAAAAACTGGTACTCTTCCAAAAAGAAAAATCTTGAAGAATCCAGTAATGGTCTATTTTCCTTGGCGAATACGACATTTTTTTCAAACTCCAGATATTAGTCAAGGGCCAAGTAGTAGCTGATTTTTTAGCAGATTTTTTGGTCAAAGACCCCGATTGGGAAGAACTCGAAGAAATCTTCACATATGACTCCATAACATAAGCAGACGCATGGTCCAAAATCTTGGGCTAGAGACTTTTTACAGACGGATCAGGTGGACCACAAGGACCCAGGATTGGAATCGTCCTCGTTACACCTTCAAATCACCGCATCGAAAAAGCTATCAAACTCAACTTTTATGCCACCAATAATGAGACCGAATACGAAGGAATCCTCCACAGACTAGATCTCACACTCACACTAGGAGCTAAAGAATTGACAGTCTATGTCGATTCTTTACTTGTGGTAAATTACTACAACAAGACATTCCATACAACGGGAAAAATGGTTGATTATGCAGCCCTGATGGAAGAAAAGATGAATAAGTTCAAACACGCAACCTCAATAAGAAAATTGATATGCCGATGCATTAGCTTACATCGCTACCATGTTAGAAGATAGTGAGAAAAGATCTTTAGATATAGAAATCATCGAGCACTCAAGTCTCGATATACTATCAACACTGCAAATCACGATTGTTGAAGATGGAGGTCCTAAAGATTGGAGAAAACCATTTTATGCCTACCTCAACTCCAACATCCTCCCGAATAACAAAGAAGATGCCCATTCACTTTTAGCCAAATTCCCAAGATTCGCAGTTCAAGGTAAAGTTTTATATCGTCTAACTGGAGGAGGACCACTTATTGAATGCATCTCTCAAAAACAAGCTTAAATCAAAATCAGAGAGCTCCACGAAGGAATCTATGGTGTACATGTTTCAGGACGGTCATTAGCCCAGCGAGCATTTACACAAGAAATATACTGGTCAAAAATGAGACAAGATTGTGAAAACTTTGCGCGTAAATGCTACAAATGCCAAATCCATGCCCAAGACATAGAAAGTTCAGCCCTCGACTTGTATATCACCAACGTTCTCTGGCCATTCAAACGATGGGGAATAGGCATCATTGGACATTTTTATCCAGCATCTTGAAACCGAAGGTTCGTCCTAGTCGCCACTGATTACTTCACAAAATGGGTCGAAGCAATTCTTTTATGCCATATCGATGAAAATGAAGTCATCAAGTTTCTTTGGGAGCACATAATCACCAGATTTGGCTGCCCACGGATAATACGCTCCGACAATAGTAAACAATTTATTAGCGCAAAAGTATTTGCTTTACTTCATAAATACAACATACAACTATCAACATACACCCCATATTACCCCCAAGGAAATGGTCAAGCTGAAGCCATTAACATAAATATCAAATCAGGACTACGCAAACGTTTCGACGACAAAAGAGGCAGGTAGGTCGACGAACTTCTCAGTGTTCTCTGGGCCCACCGAACCACTCCTAGAGTTTTAACAGGTTGCACTCCATTCATGATGGCCTTCGGTATTGAAGCAGTTATCCCTTCAGATCTCGATCTCTCAAGTACCCAAAGGAAAATCCTAGATATAGGTAATTAACTCAGTCTCCTCTGCAACCTCAACTGGATTAAAAAAACTTGAGACAAAGCTATTACAAATTTGGGACGATATCATGACACATTGAAAAAAGTTTATAACAAAAAAGTTCAATAAAGGAAATTTGGTATTAGAGACCTCATCCTTCGACGGATTCAAGATAATACTCGGCCTAAGAATTTTGGAAAGTTATCAGAAAATTGGAAAGGTCCATACATTGTCTACGACAAATCGGATAGCGGAACTTACTGGCTAATGACTGAAGACAAAATCCAGCTCGAATATCCATGGAACACTGCTCAACTGAAATAGTTTTACAGATAACATTGCAACCATTTTCATCAATTCCAATAAACAATCTTTACTATCACCTTCATCGATACTATTTTATTTTATTTTTGCTTTGATCTTGATGCATACTTGACAAGTATGCATCAGACAGTCAATCATCTTTACCTTTGACTTGATCTCGATCCATACTTAACAAGTATGCATCATACACTTAATCATCTTTACTTTTGACTTGATCTCGACCTATACTTAATAAGTATGCATAAGAAAATCAATCATCTTTACTTTTGACTTGATCTCGATCCATACTTAACAAGTATGCATCAGGAAATCATTCATCTTTACTTTTGACTTGATCTCGATCCATACTTAACAAGTATGCATCAGGCAATCAATCATCTTTACTTTTGACTTGATCTTGATCCATGCTTTATAAGTATGCATCCATAACATCATTCAATTTACGTGAACACTATACGAATACAGGAAATTCTACTTCTCATTCCTTATTGAATAAGCTATAAATAGCCCTTGTTCTTATCAATCCTAAATCCAGATACCCATCTCAGGATATATATTTGGTAATCCCATTCATAACTTGTCACTTCATGGCCATCATTCACTTATGACGCCAAAGAAGCGTTACTTACTTATCTGCTACAATCAACAAATCACATTAGACAATATCACTTTGCCGACTTTAATACTTGGCATACTTCACAAATTATATGCACATATTTTGCTAACATATTTACTCCACAAAAAAATTGACAAACCACATGCAAAATATTGTTTTGGTCCCACTGACCATTTCTACATACTTCAACGTTTATAGTACTGCTTAGATAATTTTTTTACACTACAGGAGAAGATGTTACTTTGTCTACATTCAGAACACCCTCGAATACCAGAACATCTACTAGCTCCCCAGGACATGAGCTATCAGCTTCAATCATTAACACATCCTCGACGACTTCAGTCTCACCACGAACCTCGGGAGTCTCCAACACTTCTTCCTCTGAACTTGAATCATCAAAGACAACACCACCAAACTTCACCAACCCCTTGTAGAAGTTTTTCCTCACCTCCAACTCTGCATACTGCCCTGCAAAATGGCCCCTCACTTCCCAACATGTCTCCAACTTCTTTGCATTCAACTGAGCCCTAACCTCATTAAGGACCATGCCCTGCTCCAGCTCCATCGCCTTCCGTGCATCGACAACCTGTTTTCTCATGTCCTTCTCAAAGTTTGCCTTCTACAACGCCAAAGCCTCCATTTTATCTTTCTCCACAATTTTCTTTGCTTCACGAAGCGTAGCATCCCTCACCATTTTTACTTCCAGCTTGTAGGTATTCAGCTGTGCATTCAGACCATCATTTTCTTCGATCAAAGCTTTTTTCTCCCTCGTCAAATCTTTCCCTATAATTTTATACACCAGAATTCGATTTGCCAAATCACTGCTGCCGATAATGTGATCTTTAGCTTCCGTCAGCAACTTCATGATCTGCTTTACATTCATAAATTAAGTATTCGAATGACTTACCAGATTCTTTAATCAAAGTAAAGCAGTAAAATTTCTCACCTTTGACATATTTCACTGACCTTCGCCTAAAAATGTTACCAAACTCTCAATCCTCACCAGACAGTCATCCAACTCTACCTTTAGAGCATCCGTCCCAGCCGTATACGAGTCAATTATCTTTTGAACTTCACTCTCAGACTCTTCGACAAATTTCTTCTTCGATGTCTCCCCACTCACTCTCTTCTTTGGAATAACACTCCTCGCACCCCGTGGAGGAAGCCCACTTACCACAACAACTGGATTGACGGTACCAGCTACCTCCTCCATTGTCGAATGTCGAATAGTCCTCTTGTGAGGAAGCAGCGGAGGAACAGCTTGGCTCGCCACCCTTTTCTTCTTACTCTTTCCCAGAGATTCTCCGAACATTGCATTTATCTCTATATCAGTATTATACCCAGCCAAGGAAGGATTATCCAGTGGCAGACTACTCTCCGTGGCCCTCTTGTTCCTCGCCGACATCTTACTGTCGATATCTGGAACTTCTACACCTTTTGCCTTCGACCTTTTCAACCCTGCCTCTTGAAACAAGGTACCCACTCATTCTTGGTCGATGACAAGGTTATCAATCCTACCAAAGAACCCCTTCCTTATCTTGTACATCTCTTCTTTTACTTTAGAATTCCTGTCGACCTCCTTCAAAGTTGTAAACAAACAAACGACATTTACAAACAATTCACATAACTTTCAAGCCTTAGAACCTCGACAATTAAAATTATCTAACCACAAACCTAAGTAAAAACTCTTTCTCTTTAAGGGTTGCCCAGGGTCCTTCGGGTCAAACTCGTAATTCCCAGAAATGAGTAATCGTTTGTCGCTGTAGCGCCCTCCTGTTGACACCATGTCATAGAACAATGGCCTTTTAAGAAACCTTGCCAGGTAGCGATAACCTAGTTTCTTTGGTTCATCTTGAGCGTGTAATATACACATATATCATAGACTGTTATCAATTCCTCCCCCCTGGCCTTAAGCTGACCATTTATTACCCCAGATACCCTAAACAAGTCATAAACATTTGGATTAAACTGACCAGGTACTACATAAAAAAAATCATCATTTTTTTCTAGTCAGCTCTAAGGGGAAGCTTCAACCCTTTCTTAATTTGTTCTCGATGGACCAAAATCCCATCCAAGGGTATTTCTTGGTCTATCATCTCATACTGGTACTCCTCTAACCTTATATCTCTAGGAATACCATACTTTTTCTTACAACTCACTATTTAGTTCATCTCTAGACCCTCTCCATAACAGGCCTCCTCACCCTCCTCCACATCTTCCTCCCCATCCCCGCTACTTTCTCGGTCACTAGCTTGAGGCTCGTGATCCACATCCATCTCGATAGCTTCCTCATTAGATAGTTTGACAACACTAGGTACAACCCTATATTGGTCCATACTAGCTATCTCTGTACTACTCGACCCACCCTATATCTACCTCCCCAACTATTGTACACAGGTCCTTACGTCAATTATCAGGGGCACTACGTTTTCAAGATTCTATATATATATATATATATATATATATATCATCAATTTGAGTTGGTTCAACCATTTTATAGAACTTGTAAATCAGATTCCATTTTTTACCACAGTTAGTATCTATCATATCTGATACATATATATGTTCATAGGTTCATATATACATATCCTTATAGTTGTCGAGATTACTCTCCAATACATCATTCTCATAATATTATAATTGCATTCTACTATCGTTACTCACAACTCCATCTTACTAATTTCAGTTCTCGATGAATTGTTGTTTATTTCTTTATCTAAATAATAACATAGATAACTACATTAATTTACATTTTGGTCAAATTTCAGGAGATCGATAGTTCTCGAAGATGCTTTATCTGTTTCCCGCCAAAACTACTTTTCATTCAAAATTTGCCATATCGCCTTCTCCGGCGCACAATCCGGCCAAATCCCAACTGACAACCACTATTACCAAAAATCTCGCTGAATCGAAACCCATTCTCTACAGTCGCGCCGCAATCACAGCGACACCAACTAATCTTTCTCTTCACTCCTCACCACCCATCAATTACATCTCTCTCACAGAAACACCTCTATAAACGTCTATGACTCCGTTCCCATCCCACAAACCCTTCATAATCCTTATCGCAATGTGACATTCAAACCCTAGCACAATTATCTTTTTCATACTTTCAAAATCCATCAACATTCAATCAAATTCCTTCTACCATACATATCCCTACAGATTTATGTACACAATAATCGTGAAACAACACAGAAAAACACAATCCAAAATCACTAACCATGTTTACGCGTTGCTTCAGTATCCCTTTCTTTCGCTCACTTTACTCTTGCAATCAATACACTAATCTCTTCCTTCCCAATTATAGACAATAAATCCAGAATATAGTACAAGCAGTTCGCACTGGATTTTTTTTATGAGTTTGCAAAGTGCGAACTGTAGCCCACCTCCAAACTATTTATAGACCCACGCGACTGTTTATCGCACCGCTTCGCGACCGTTCAGCTCCTCGAACATAACGCCTCATGCGTCTCTTCTCGATGTCTTTGACCCTTCACCTTCTCAGCATCAACAAACCCCTACATTCTTGCTCCAATTCTTCCATATCTCGAAGAATTTCTTCTGCTACATTCATACTCAACAGAGCACATCCTATCTTGTCACAAAGATATTGCACATTATTTTTTTTATACTTTAACATTTTACCCAATGGAACACACCTTGCCATAACTAAGTCCTATCACGCCCCCTATTTCTATTTTATCAACTAGGGCACACATTCGACAAATTTTTATATTTAAAATTTCCTTCGACATTTTAAAATACAACTGCTAATGCATTTTCACATCTACACAAATTTTCATAAGTACATAAGTGTTCGGCAAATTATTCATGACATCGACAATTCATCCAGACAATACAATTTTCTTTTTCATTTCAATAACCAAAATATTTTGATCATTACAAAACCATGCATCTACAAAAACAACATCTATAAATCCTTAACTGCAGCATCATCTTCTCTCTTCACGAGCATCTTCGCCCGAGTCCACATAAAGCTCACACGTTCAGGAGGACTCCAATATTACAACTGGCATCGAAACATGAAATCCTCTTCAGCATCCTTCGCCTCTGCCTCACTCATGCCTTCATAGTTCGGTTCCATGGGATCCCCCAAGTAAGCATCGACATTCTGATGGATTCCAATGTACTGACTATATACTTCCCAATACTTCGTTTGGACGCGCCTGTACACCTCGCTACGCACCTGAGCTCTCGTCTTCACCATTTCTTCGAACAAACACAATTCTCATTTCCAACACCAATGAAAACTTATAATCCTCCAAATTCATAGTCAACCAACCAACATTTACTTCACCTCAGAACTATAAATTTCAACGCCAAATCAATCAACCTCGAAATCCGTTCCTAGGCCCACTCAGTCAACTATACTTTGAGTTGTCTAGACATTCAGCACTCACTTTACTCACACAATACATCGACAAAATTAAATAGTTGGCAAAAACATATAAACACAAACAAAATTTGAAGAAAATGTATTTATTTCATAAACAAACTCACATAATATATTCGATAACTATTCCTTCGATTATATTACTACACTGCTATGTTTACATTCGAGCTAAGGGACTATTTACTTTGTGCTTCTTTTTACCAGGATCTGACATTATTATATCTTTTCACCAGAATCTGGCATTATTTTTGGCACCAGGAGCAACGATATCCTAAAAAACTCAATGAATCTCAAGTCACTGAACTTCTAAGAACTGCCTTAATAGATGTACGGTGGCAGCAAATGGTAAGAAGCCTCTTCCGTTTGGCAAGATCCCTGAACGCCCATAAACCACCTCATCCTTGCCTTCACTGCGAACAAAAATCCATTCTCCCCCAATATGATACCCTTCCTTACCTTCAACATTGCAGAATGACCCTAATAAAACTCGAGAACACATACAATCACTGGCTTTACCTCCTCTCATCCTCCACACCATAGCATCATTAATTGAATAACTACTAAGAACCGGTTTAGGAAAGTATTGTACCTCAGGTTGGTCACCGTCTTCAACCTCAGACGACGCGTTATGCCATACTCAGGGCGGCATCCTTTTAATCCACCACCAAAGCAACCCCCTTGAGACCCTCTATTTATACCTAACTTGAGATCTACCAGGTCCGATGTACTGCATTAATTACTCCTCGGGAAAGAGATGACAAGATACAGTTTACCTTGACCTCGAAAATGACAATATGACAACTTCTGATCCAATTTGGCAATCTCTTCAGCTTTTAATTTCTTTTCGACACAACCACAAATACTTATGTCGAGAATAGGGCGATTATAGTAGCATATTCTCCAGATTCAACAAAAGTAAGACAACACAGTGTAGTCGAAGACAGATAGCATTCGAGAAGACACCACAAGTCCTCGACCTACTAAAAATAGCCGTTGGGCTTGGTCAAGAAAGAGTTGTTAGAGATCCGTAAAGTTTGCCCACTCTCCTCCGAATAGGAGACTGTTTTTTTATTTTGTAAACTGTTTGTATCTACTATAAATATAGATAGAGAATAGATTGTCCAAGGACTACAATCCATAACTTTACTATCATTATTTCATAAACCCTTATATCATTCCCAAAAACTTGTAATACTGGATTTTGCATCAAAATCTTCCCCGAGGTCGTAGTTTTTCTCAGCTTTTACTGAGTTTTCCACGTAAAATCTTATGTGTTTAACCTTTTATTACAGTTTCCTTATGAACTAGTATTAGCAAAGATTATCCTTCCAGAAAACACGCCACTACAGCTCTGATTGGCAGATAAAGAAGAATGATTATACTTTTATAAAACCCATTCCCTCGTAGGATAACTACCGTACTTCCTGGTACATACACCGACTTCCACATTTACTTTCCCAATCTTATCCTCTATAAGCAGGCGAAGACATACTCGGCGCTGCTCACCTAATAAAATAAGATAGTAGAAACGCCACATGTGATAGTAGTCATCCTCAATCTCTGTTGTTTCCTCCTCCGTCATCCCATGGTATGTTGGTGGCACGGGTATGAGAGTGTGCATCTCCAGAGATTGGTTACCAAAGTAGGGCAACTGCAGCTTCTGCAGCAGCCACCCTCGATTCATTTACATGGCGCCTGGTCATCACCATTCTCAAGAAAGCGATAACTACCAGATGTTCCCAAAAACAGAGTACTTTCATAGTGAAGACAGATGATACAGTACGAAGGTTATTTATATAAGACACGTATTCAATGCAAGGAAGGATTTCCAAAGTAGTCATCATTCAAGAATAACCTTTACTAGGAAACCCAAACGCCAAATACATAAATCCCTTCCCACGCTTTAAATATTCTTAACCTAAAGCCACCTATACTTTCAGTTGCGAGGGGATGATTGTAGAGACTTATCCTTTGACCTAGTCCAAACTCGAACTACCTCAATACCAGACTCACACATTATACACATGGTATATGCAATCAATATTGACACCTAGACCGCAAACTGATAAAGAACGTGGCTCGAGCACTACATAAAATATGAATAAGTCAAAGATACCTATCTCCTATGAACTAACAGTTACACATTCAACTACCACTTACCTCATTTTTAGGAGAATGTGCTTCTACACGATAACGTACTGCAGGTAAGATCTATATAAAGGATGAGTTTCAAAGAATATGGGACCGGGAATTTTACATTCTTAGACCACACAAATTTTTATCTTTCAAGATCAAGTATTCTAGCTTAAGAGATCACTTGTAATAAGATATCAACCTCAAGCAATAAAAGTTATAGTTAATAAATCCTCAACTCGAGGTCGTAGTTTTTACCTATTCAAAGGTTTTCCATGTTAAATCACCTGTATCATTTCTTGAATTACACTAATTCTTGTCACAGGTACATTTGGTATAAGATCTAATTTTGAGCTATTTCGAGCTACGAAATTAGGCCATTACAAAATGTATAAATGGTTAGTCATTTTTTTTTGGGTCTTAGGAAATGCATTAAGGATGGGATGATCTTGTTTTCTCTACAGTCCTTGTTAGATATAGTGGAAATGGCTCGTATGTTGAGGCTAAGTTGAGGCCTTCAGGATATTTGTATTTTACAATACCGACTACAGTGAACACGATACCTACTTCAACAACACCAGCAGTTGGGCCCATGCCACCAGAGACTGTCAGTACAACCATTTGTTATAATTGTAGGAAGACAAGACATATGAAGCGCGAGTGTCCCAACCCACAAAAAACCGTGATACTCATTTATCACTAGCCACATGATCACGTGGACGAGGCACATAGGCAGTTACTTAGCCCATATGGGAACGCGGAGGTAAAAATAATTGATCTTCATTCCCCTTGAATTCGTGGGCGAATCCTTCAAGAGGGGATAGTTAATAGGTCGTGGGTCCTCGGCGCACATCTTTTGTGACCGATATCTAAGTAGTTTCTAATTTTGTTTATTTTATTTTATTTTATTTTGTCGTAGAGAATCCTCTAAATTAGAATTATTCTAGTAGTTACCTATTTTAATTAGGAGTGTAGGGAGAGGTGGAGATCTCCTATATATGGGAGATCTCAGAGTGGCAGAGAGTTGGCTGTTGAGTTTTTAGGATAAATGAAAGAACCTTATAGAGAGAGAGCTTGTAGTAGTAACTAGTAGTCAATAAAGAGACCATTTATTGAATCTTATTCATTTAATTGTTTCTGCATACCTGGTAATTAACACTACATATAAGCAAAGTTTTTTTTTTTTTTAATTTGGATTAATCCCCAAAATATATATTTACCACCCAATTAATTCAAGTATAATCCCTCCGAACTTTTATTTATAGAAAACCCAAATTTTATGAAAATTTTTTTATGAACAATTAATGATTAATCCCTACTGATCTTGTTTTAGTCTCAAGATTAATTTGCATTTAATTTTTTAGCTAGATCTCATCTAAATGCAGTACAAATCATTTTTAATCCCGATTAGTTGGGATAAAAATGAGATTAATCTTATGTCTAGTGTTCATTTGAGATTCCACTACCTAAAATTGGAGGAACTGAGGTTAGTCGCAGAAGGTCAAGTACCCAGTTCACTTATGCTACACAAGATAGTAATCATGGCTTTCGATTCAGTTGTAATGGTAGGCGTCAATAATGACTCAATCGTTCTTCATCACATCCTGACTTAGATGTTGGTTCAATTAGTACAAACTTTGTCATTAGAAGAACACTCAGGGTATGAGATACAACCAACGCCTACCTCTTCTATCTGAGTTACGACAAACAAAATGAGTCACAATGATCATTATTTAGATTTTCAAACCCATATCGCCAAACATCTGACAATGGTTATGGATATGGTAATGTACACCATCAAGGGTACGACCACATGGGTATCCGCCTGAGCATGTATATGACGTTTCCCACCCTATATAAGATATGGGAGGTCCCAATGAAAAATATCGGTATTGGGTTGTCCGCCGCTTAGAATTTCTTAGTACGTTCCGCATGTAGTGTACGAGGAATATATATGCCAATACAGACATAGATACGATGGGATAAAAATGACATGGACACAATATTTTGTTCATATTGAAAATCAAGAGTGTGCAAATATTTAAGAAGGAATGCACTAGAATTATTAACTTTTAAACTTGTGTAACAAATAATTTTAACCGTAATGAGTATGTTTAAGTTTATAAATTTCATTATTTTTCTCTTAAAGATCATCTAATATTAACAATTTATTATTTTGCATTAATTTACAATTAATTATGATTAAATATAATTGACTTTACGATTAAACTCGACTAAGGCTCTGCTTGGAATCCCGTTTTTAAACATGATTCCACATATAAAAATGATGTTTTTATTTCCTATGGTAATGTTTACGAAATTGTTATTTACGAGTGCTTGGCATACGGGGGATGTATGCTATATTTGTATTAACGATGATACATCAAGTGATATCAAGAGTCGTAAAAACATAGCCTTTTGAGCTTATCTTCTCCAAGAACTTCAAAATCACTCTCAATCATCAATTCCCAAACTTCAAATAGGTCTACATATCTGTAACATTAACCCCAATTCTTCCTCCTTGTACAAATTAAACCCATCAACCCCTCTTTCATTCACTTGAACCCCAGAGAAAGAACCACCAAATTAAACTTTAAAATTGGGGATGTAGCAGTGTTTCAAGCAAAATCTCCAATGTTTCATTCTGTTATATTATGTTTCAAAGTTTAAAACACAACCAAATTTCAAAATTGCACCAAAACACCTTGTATCAACTCAAACTCAAAAACCCATCACTAAAACCCTCAAATAACCACACCCATAGAATCAAAAACCACCATTTCCCTTCAATTTCACACATTCAAACCATTTCACACTACCCCTGTTTGATTTATCTAGGAGAAAACACAACCCATCACACTAATCCGAGAGAACCCCACTACTCCTCTCTCTAAAACACCTGAATTTTGTTCTCCACTTTCCTCCATAGAGAGATAGAGAAAAGAAAAGAAAAACTACTATGGAGACGGATCAAAATAGAGGTTGAAGTCGAAGCTCGAGAATTGTGTAACTTAGAAATATAGAGAATTGTTACTGATCTAGAGAGATGGAGAAGAAAATCTTTTTTTTTTTCTCGGTTTTTTTTCTTTGAAAAAGAGTTGGGGAGAAGAGTTTGAGATTTCAGGATCTCTTTTTGCAGAGCTTTTTCCTCTGTAGATATTACCGATGGATTTTATGTGGAATCGAGGGTATTCCCGGGATTTTTAATATGTAGAGCTCAACCAAGCATTTACTCATCCATTTGGGAATAAAACTTAAAAGTGGGATTCACGGAGCTAAAACTTAGTACCAAGCTGAGCCTAAATGAGATTAATCTTCCCTTTAATTAAAGCAAATGGAAGGAAAAATAAACTAATGATCTTTTTACAAAATAGGAGATTAATACCAAGATTCTTATTAAAAAAAACACCCTTTCGTATAAGTTGAGGACTCGGAATTTGGTGTATCCAATATACACTCCCAGTCCCAAGACTGCTATAGGATCCAACAGATTCGCTATCACACAGAAAAGTGACAAAACAGAACAAACAGTCTCTCCACCTTTCCTTTCTCTCTCTGTAAAAACTCGGATCAATCGAAGAGAGCTTCAAACTCTGTAAAAAAAATGGCGGAATTCGTCGATCTTGAAACCCAAGACGGAGTCCGAATGCCATGGAACGTCTTCCCAGGCTCAAAACAAGAATCAATAAACTACGTCGTCCCAGTTTCAGCAATCTACACTCCATTAAAACACTTTCCAGACATGCCAATCCTCCCTTACTCTCCTCTTCGATGTCGCACTTGTAGATCAATCCTCAACTCTTTCTCTGTCGTCGATTTCATCGCCAAGATCTGGATCTGCCCTTTTTGTTTCCAACGAAATCATTTCCCCCCTCACTACAACTCCATCTCTGAAGAAAATCTCCCCGCGGAGCTTTTCCCACAGTACACAACGATCGAATACAAGGCGGAGGCATCGACGAAACCCGTGTCGCCGCCTGTGTTCTTGTTTGTGGTGGATACGTGTTTGATTGAGGAAGAGTTGGGGTGTTTGAAGATTGGGCTGGCACAAGCGATTGCGTTGGTGCCGGAGAATTCACTTGTTGGGTTGATTACGTTTGGGACTTATGTGAATGTTCATGAGTTGGGGTTTGGGCAAATCTCGAAATCGTATGTGTTTCAAGGTGGGAAGGAGGTTACTAAAGATCAGATTTTGGAGAGTATGGGATTCTTTTCGAAGAAGGCGAAGCCCAGTAGTGGGGTGATTGCAGGTGTGAGGGATGGGTTGTCTAGTGAGAGTATTGGGAGGTTTTTGTTGCCTGCTTCCGAGTGCGAGTTTGCATTGAATTTGGTAAGATTTATGGTTTTTTTATATTAAAAATGAGAACTTTTGCGAATTCTAAGACAGAAATTTAGCAGTCTGGTTGGCAATTCGTATAGAGTGCATAAAAAAAATCCGTGATCAACTTATATTATATGCATAGAGGATTTCGTAGATAAGAAGTAACTTGTGCTTGTACAACCTTACATACCGTAGTGTATGTTATTGTACTGCCTATGCAGTTGCAAGATCGCGGAAGTGTTCGGTTTGTCGATGCATGGTTCCTTGAAGATCTTATGTGTTGTCTAGTGTGTGTGGGGGTTCTTATCTTATTTATAGACTTGGCAATTCATTTTGGTAAAAATAAAGCTAGAAGGAATTACTGTACGAGGCTTCAAGTAGGCTAAAAACTACAATTAATACCCTGATATTAAATAAATTACTGGTAGACCCTGATTTTAAACATAGTTTACTTTTAATACCCTAATAAATTAGAATCTCAAGTTTACCCTCTTTTTTTTTTTTTATAGATTTGGGCAACCTGGAGAAGCCGGTAGCTTCTTAACAAATACGAGAGTTCCTTTCTTCTAGGTAACAGAAAACCTCAATCCTTGGAGAGTCTTTAAAAGTTAGGATGTTTCTCTCCCTCACTCTTGTTCTTCGACCGTTTGTTGCTCTTTCTCTCCCTCCCTCCCTCCTACTGTCATTTATCAACCCCATTTCTCTCTCTCTCCTCATAAAAGAAGAAGAAAATTGTGAGCCGTACCATAACCTTGTCTATAACAATACAATAATGATCACAAGCAGTAGAAAGAGGAGGTGATGGTTCATAGCAAGTAGAAAGGGCAAATTAAAGTGGGCTACTTAAGAGTGGATTATTGTTTGCTAACAATGCGCAAACAATAATAAGAAGTTATAACCTCTTAGATAAGTGATCCACAACAAGACTCCATATCCTTGAAATTCAGGCTAGATTAAGGGTCTATATCTTGAACTAATCAGCAACATAAAATCAGTAGGAGTTGGGTTTTTACCTTTGTTGGTACATGTGATCAACACATTAAAAATGATGAAGGCAAATATTATTGTTAAAGTTTAGTCTCCTTGAATGTTGTCATTGTTGTGGTAAAGAAAAAGCATTTACATCATCAGTAGGAATGTTGGAGCTCAAAATTAATTAAATCTTTGCTTTATTTGTCGAACAAGCAATTCTCAATAAGATCCCAAAATCGATATGAAAAATAGCATTTATTCAAACATAAAAGTACTAATCAGTAATTGGAAAAAAAAATACTATAAGCATGTGCATTAAGATGGAGCCTCGCCGCATCTTTTCTTGGTATTTCCAGACTCCTTGTAAATTGAGCAATGCATGACCCTTTTCTCCTTTTCTCTTTTGCTTTTGCTTCAGACCTTCTCCTTTTCACTTTTGGACGCCCTACTCTTCTTCTTTTTATAGGTGGTATTACATTTTCTAAAAGGAATCCTTGAGGCGAATCCGGTAAGACTGGATCAATTTGGTTGTGGTAAGCTAGTCGATAATTTTCCATACTGTAGCTGTAGCAGGGTCACAAAATTGATATATCGATCTTCCCGAGATGGAATGAATAGCGGCTCAGGCGTGGGAGCACGGAAGACATAGTTTCTGCCAACCTAAACATGTGCACGTATTGCTTGATAAATCAACTCTAAACCGCCAATTGTTTGTATCGCGAACCTCATATACATCATTGCTTGCGGCATAAACATTATCATCTTTGGACTGCTTTACAACTTCTGCAATTTTTACCTTAGCATAAGGTGTAACTTCTTTGTTTATATGCAAAGCTTCATCTCTTTTTTCACAGAATAAGTGCATCAACAAGATCCTTATTGATTCCAACATAGCAAAAATAGGTAAGAACCTACAAAAGCAATATTAGTTAACAAATTTTGCTTTTATGTCTAAAAACTAGTAAAGAATTAAGCAAATGTAAATAGTACCTTGCTTTCAGAATCCATTGATTAAAGGTTTCAGCCATATTAGAAGTGACATGTCCATATGTTTCACCAATGAACTTTGATGTAGCCCAAGTGTTTGGGTTACCGGCTTTTATCCATTGAGCAGCTGATTTATTACGCTCATCCAAACGGGTGAGAAGTTGGTTGTATTCCTCATTCGTGAAGGCCTTCGCAATTCGCCAAAAGTATAACTTCACAATGTTCCTACCAATTTTTTTTTGCATGTTTTGTGCGAGATGCCTCGAACATCTACCATGCCTAGCCTCAGGAATGTATGCACTTACTGCATTATCCAACCCACAAAACCCGTCTGAGATAATAGTCATGTCTATATTTTGGATATTGGAGTAGTACAGGTGTAAGTTGATGAAAAAACCATTCCCAAGTTGTCTTCGACTCTACTTCCACAACCACAATTGCAATCGGGAACATGCCATTATTTGCATCCACTCCAATTGCAGCAAAAGCGACTCCCTTGTATCCTTGCTTAATATGTGTACCATCGATGAAAATAAGTGGTCGACATCCCCTTACAAACCCAACTATGGATGCCCTATAAGCAATAAATAACCTATGGAAGCGCTTGTAACCCACCAAGATAGTGTTATCCACTCTACCACTAGGGTCAAACCGTTCTTGAAATTGAAGAGCAGTAATACTTCCCAAATTTGTTCGAGACAAACAATTAATATAATCTGGAAGTATTTGATATGCACTGGCCCAAGACCCGTGAATACGAATTAAACATCTATCTTTTGTTCTCTAAGCCGTCATGTACTTAATCACAAGGCTATACTGAGTTTTGATGAATGTTACGATTACCTTTGGTTTAAGCTCGGGATGTTCACTGATATTGTCAATTACCTTGTTACTAACCCATTCAGATGCCGCCATCTTGTTGCCCCTGGAATCTAACCTTGAGCATGTGTGTTGGTCTATTAGTGTCCTAACAGCAACTCTGTTACTGTCCTGCACGTTCCCAACGTATATTACCCATGTGCAGTTATCACCTTTACACTTAGCTCTGACACGTTTTTTGGCAGACTTAATGAATTTTATTTAAAACCCAACTCTTGTAACAGTATCAATCAACAAACTGCGAAACTCCTTTGCATCGTTAAACTCCTTGCCAAGTTTTACTGGATAGGGTTCCCTTACACGCTCAACACTTTCAACACCTTCGATCGGCAATAATTCTTCATCCTCACTTATGCCGCTATCACTAGTGTATTCAGAAGGTGAACTTGAATGATATTCATCGTCGCTGGTTACAAAAGCATTTAGTAAATAATTTGTTTTGTATAAATTTTTTTGGCTCGTGAAGTATATTTGCGAAGTAACAAACCTCTCTGGTCCACCTTGTAACTCATTTTCCATTAAGCCACTTTGAGCCTCCATCTTCTATATGGTAAAGAACTCTGTAGAAAATCAAAGGCAAAAAATCACACATGCAATTTGTATCCTCATGAGTACAATTTGTATCTCTCTTGAGTCTTGTTTACTTGTCGACCCATAACATATATAGCCATGTATACTCAATAAGTTGATATGTTATATTGAACAACTTGAGTTATTTATTTGGTTTTGGGTCAGTTGTTCAACAAGAGAAACACTTCTAACTTGAGTTCTCTATGATACCCATCTAACATATACATTCATTAAAGTAATAATGTATTAAAAGGGTTTAGAACTAAATTGCAATAAAAACCTAATCAAGACTCAAGAGAGATAGTACCTTCAAACCAAACAAGCGGAAGCTTAAATTTTGACTTTTGTTTATAATACTTCAAATCAATGGCTGATTTTTGAGAGGGTTTATGAGTTTCTCTTCCTCCCTATTTTTAAGGAGTAATGGAAGCGCCTTAATACGCAATACTGTTTCAGCCGGTTGCTAAAAGTTTTTTAAATGGGGTAAACTGGGTATTTAGAAATAATAGGGTATCAAAAGTAAACAATGTTTGAAAGTAGGGTCTAGAAGTAATTTTTGGAATTGCAGGGTGTTAAATGTAGTTTTTAGCCTACTCGAAGCCCCGTACGGTAATTCCTTCATAAAGCTATTGGCTTTGCGTACTTTAACGAAGTGTTCTATTGACCAGTAAAGTATGTTGGTATCTCCTCAACTGACCGTACTCGTCCATCACTATTTCTAGAAAATGTCACTCTGAAAACTTTCAGTTTCTCATTTAGATCTAATACCTTATTAGCATTAGATATTAAAGTGTCATGTAAGTAGAATTACCTTGCTGAACTACACTTGTTCCTGAATCGCAGTATCTAATTCGTATTGGTGGCAAGTTTTAACTTTTAATAGCTTATGATATCATTTTACCCCCGTATTTCTGGATTTTTTGTTGCTGTTTTTGATTATTAAGAATAACTATTTTGACTATTTTCTTCTTACTTTTTACACAATTTATGTACTTGCATGTACTTTCTGCGTGGAATGTACTTTTATGATCTGCAGAATTAACATGTAGAATTTGAATAACTACATGTCTGGATGCCTACCTTGACTCAATCATATAGTTTACCATAAATATTCGGGACAATAGAATAAATATAACTCGTTTTAATTCTGTAATGCGATTTATTTATTTTGTAGAAGATTTTAAATGCTGAATCTGAGTCTGACTGAAATATATGTTCTTTTTCCTGTACGTCTAGAGTTAGAGTGAGCATTCAATGTACTTTAATATATGTTTTTTCCCCCCGTCTATTCTATGGACCAAAATTAGGTTTTGGAGGAGCTTCAGAAAGATCAGTGGTCTGTGCCCGCAGATCGTCGGGCTACTAGGTGTACTAGTACAGCATTGAATGTCGCTACCGGTTTATTAGGAGTTTGTGTTCCTGGTTCTGGAGCTAGAATCATGGCATTTATTGGTGGCCCATCAACAGAAGGACTAGGCGCTGTAAGTTTCTCTATCTTTGTATTAGTCATGAATTACATTTCTTCATTGATTTATACAAGTTCGCACAGAGACACTGGACCCATTATTAATTTGCAATTTTTTGGGCAAATCTTTGAGAAACGGGCGAGTTTTTCTTCTTATTCTTCTTCTCATTTTATCAACCAAATATCACTTGTCTATTATTGATTAGTCTATGTCACCTTAACATGTATAGATACCAAATTTAGGTTGAGTGACATCTGATTTGAAAAGAACACCCATTTTGAAGTGTTTGAGCAGTAGCTATCTTTAATTAACTTTTCTTATCTGAATAGAAGAGCATTTTAGTAAACTATACTGACAAAAGACCATAAAAAATTTAACTTTTTTTTGGGTGAATTAAAAATGCATAGGAAACCACTCAATAAGGGTAGAAAACTGACAAAGACAAACTTTTAGTTATCTAGTCTCCCTCACGAGTCACGAGTCATATCCTGCCATCTCCTAACAAACTCCTCAAAATAGTCCCCATAAGTTCTTAAAAGCTCCACTCTAGGCAAAAGCAAAATGTTTAATATATATCCAAATACCCATATGCTTTGTCGCTTCCTCTCTAAAAGTTATGTTACTACGCTCCTTTAATAAACACCAAATAATAGCAAAAAGAAGAATCTTCTGAAGAATTATTCCTTTAAAGTATCTTGAATACTCCAGTGTGGGAGTGAGAATAGCCACACCCTCATAATCCACTTCAATGGAGGCTATGGTTTTGATAGTAGACGCTTTTAAAAAAAAAGGCTAATCAGGTACGAAGCCAGGATTTTGGTCCAGTGGGGCCATAACATGAGGGTGTTTGGGGGCTTGCCTACGTTTTTTTTTTTGAATCAATTTAGAGGTATCTTAGTACAAATCATTTAAAGAGAGAAGAACATATTGTAATCATTAAACAATTTTGAACTATGCTGTCACGGGCAACGTCGGGGCGCTCCGAGGCGGCGCCGGGGCACCCAATCTTAAGCCACCCGCCCCGCCGCAGTCTTTTTCTGCCCTAGGGCGCTTGGGAACACGGGTTGCCGTTGAGGCGGGGCGCTTCTCTCCAGGCGCTAAATTATTAGGCGTTTTTTTCTTCTAAACTGTTGCCAAAAAATTTGTATGTTTTAGACTTTAGTTACGCCAAGTTTTGAGAATTTTTTTCCGCTTTCTTTCTCTCCCTGTTAGAGCAATTTGGGTTCTCCAACTGGTTTAAAGGTACTTTTTTTTTTCTCTCTCTCCCTGTTCCAAAGCAGTTTGAATTAAATAATACATTACGAAAAAAATAATTACACATTACAAATTTACATTGACATATAACACAGTGCTCTGGCTCCGTCTCCCGTCTAGCACTCCGCCTCGCCCCGCCCCGCCCCTGACAACATAGATTTTGAAAGTTTAAGATTAAGTCGGAGAAGAAATGAACTCATGCGATTGTCAAGGTAGTGAAAAATACTTTGATTGTACTAGTTGACCTATAAACTAAAGCTAGACAAACTTGAACACTATTGGAAAAGATTATAGACTCTTTTACAAACATAATTAATAAGTGTTGTTGTGTGGAATTGAGCCTGAGCTCTAGTTGTGGGCAACAAAACTCACCCGTGAACCAGTTAACATTTGTGATGTATATTGAGTGGGGTCATATTAAAATAATCATTGTTTTTTAATTATCGAGAAGTTCAATTCCGGCGAACTCAGTGGTCCCCCTAGCTTTGCCCCTGTGCCTAATATATAACCAATCACGATTAAGTTAAATAGGCGGAAGCAACGATTTTGAAAACCTTAGCAAATAACACTAGAATTAACAAACTTTATCTTTTAAATAATATGAAATTTTTACTTCAACTTCATAAACTATACTTCAAAACTAAGAACTAAAGAATAATAAATTTTAGGGCATCCTTTTATACATAAATAATGAACCCTTAGAATAAAAACTCTAATTCTTTTCCTACTAGGAAACCCATGCAAAATTAAATAATATAAGAAATAACTTAACTTGAGAAAGATTAGGATCGACCTCTGTAGTTCCTTGTTATCATTGTCAACTAGGTGTTTCTGAGCGACAACTACGACAAGCTCTCGAAGGTCATCTCCAAGAAGAGTAAAGCTCTTCAATAAATGACAGTCCTTCTTTAAACGCCTTGTCCTTCCACATCCAAAGCAAGTAATTCCTCTGTTTGTGATCGTTAGGTTTGGAGTGATTGCAGGAGTCGAAGTAGGAGTAGCAAAGGCAACAAATGTTGTTAACTTCTGGAGATTTCAGTTTTGAAAGTTCTACTGCTTTTGCCACTGTAAAAATATTGAGCATAGCAAGCTCATCTTGATCGCCCTGTTCAACCTATTTTGGTAACAACTTACATCCTGAGACTCATTCTTGTGTAAAGTGACCCTGAAACTGAGGAGGCAAAATATGGTACTGAGGGGTACTGAGTTTCACATCGTTATCTGAAGTGATAGCTCGTGTGAGAGCAGAATTATCACTGGAAAAGCCGCTTTGGTTCTAATTATAGGGACGATGATCCACAAGATCTAATTTGCCTCCAAAAGAATCGTAGCAAGAAGGTGAACAATATGGGTGACGAGGTCATCAAGGAAGTGGACTAGGAGACTAAAAATTGTTATCGTGATCTCGATAACAACCTCTCTTCATATTGTTAGTTTGGGTGGTGGTACTATTAAAATTCACGGCCTCGTCCATGAGTAGCTATTGGAACAAGACACTGAAATGTATGTGCATAACGGTTCTGGTAGGGCTGGCCTTGCTGACGTGGCAGGTGGCCAGGGTTGTAGCTCTAATGATCAAAATCGGGAGGTGGGACCCAATTATTAACTTGGTTGTATCTCAACCCTAACTCGTTAGGGGATTTGGTTGTGGGGTCTCATCTTGTGAATTATTCGGTCTTTGGATGTGGTCTGTGGGATGAACAGAACCGGGATTGATGTTGGTTGTAGGGGTGACCCTTGCCCATGTTGTTTGTTACTGGTGGTGGACCGTGTAGGGGGGGGTGCTGTGTTGGTTGGCTGACTGGCGTCGATGACGCATTTTGGACAATAAATAGTGCTCCCTTCTACAGAATAATGTGGCAAAAGGGTTTCAATTCATGCCTGATTTGGAGTTAGAAAGTTATTAACTTGGGATGGAGGTTGTCCTCGATTATCTTATCAAAGGAGTCATTGGGTTCAAAAGAATGTGTCTTGTCAAAATTTGGGTCATATCTGGTCAGTGCCTTTTTTTTGCGCGGATCCAGTCCGGGTTCGAGTTAGGAATGTAAGTATATAACTGGGCATGTTGTGTGTTCTGATCGTGCTGGTATGCTGTGATGCAGCTTGGCATGCTCTGATGTAGCTCAACTTATCGTGCTCCATGGATGACGGTCCCCATCTTCCTTAATCATACCAGCCCCTCTGGTTTTTGTTGATTGATGGTTTACTCATCTCTGGTTCGTCTTAAATGCCATTTCATATCTTTTTTTTTTCTATCGCAAGCTTTTCTACTCCATGAAACCTTGCTGTAACCTATCACCTTCCTAATGCAGCAAACTTTTGGGTTTTGCCCCCTTTAAAGCTTTCTTGTCTAGCTGGAAGTTATTGGCAACGAGAAAGGGGAGACGTCCACTCGGTTACGGCGGTCGTTAGTGTTGTATTGAGTTGGACGAGAGCTAATAGGTGGTAAATTAACAAATAATGATGGTGATTGATTATGTTAAAGGAATAACTATAAGATGGTTTCGAGGCAATTCATGGTAATTTTGGTTTCTGCAAGTTGTTGTTTTTGTATTCTCCATTGATTCTTTCATACGAGACACGTTGTGTCAATTCCCATGGGTCTACTGCCTTCTTGTTGTTTCTCATTGATTGTTGATAAAGCTTGATCTTCCAAAAAGGATTTTAGACGACTCTGATGCAAATTTTGATTGGGCAAATCGGCGGAAACAACGATTTTGAAAACCCTAGCTATTGATAATAAAATTAATAAACGCTCTCGTTATTAATCTGAAAATTCTACTACAACTTCACAAGCTAAACTTCGAAATTAAAAACTAAAGAATAATAAACTATGGCCTCATTTAATAAAACAACAAGGAGCCTTCCCTAATTTTACTCCTACTAAGATACCCATGCAATTAAAGTAAAAGTAAAAGTAAAATTAGAACTATCTCTTAATTTGAAGTAAGATTCAACTTCTAGACGGAGAGGGAGTGGATCGAAATGGGCTGGGTAATGACCCGTTACATCAAGTTAAATCGCGCCACACCGACGGAGAGAGAAGGAAAAGTCAACAACTAAAAATCTAGGTACCTTTTGAAACAAGGTCTAGGTTAGATGCCTTTTAATAAGAACACCTAGCGTTTAATTGTTGATTTCTCTCTCTCTCTCTCTCTCTTCATTGATGTGGCACAATATCCATCACCTCCTATTTGTGCATATAGCAAATGACCGGTGTGGTGTGGCTATACGCACTCCACGTCGCCGCTCAGGTCGAAATATGGGATGCTCTTATGAGTCAAAGGAGGGTTTGACCAAGTGCAGGAAAGATCAAAAACAAAATCGGCATGGAAAAAATTGATTGATCAAAGAAAAATGACTAAATTTCTTGGGCTACCTCGCAATAGCTAAAAAAAAAACCCGATTTGTTCTCTCTTTCCTTTCCACAAATGTAGCAATACTTAGCAAGGTTTAACCTCGAAGAATAAAGTTGTCAATTTTTTCCCCCAAAAGTAGCCATCTAAGTGAAGAACCGGATTTAAAAGGGGCTTTTGGGATCAAATGCAATAAGCAGGAGAAAAAGATCTAGTGGCAGACTGGCAGTAAACATTGACACCATTGCTTATTTGGTCATGAGGCCTGTTTTGCATTGATTGTTCAACTAAGGAGCAATTGGAAGGGGCCCTGGTTATTCAGCTGCCGTATTGTATGCTGTTATTTTGAAATAGTTTGTTTAAAAAGTGCTTTTATGGAGTACATATCTGTTTGATCACTAAAGTCACCGGAACAACTAACATGCACGCAGTTTAGGAAATAAAGAGAGGAAATGGGGTACAGAAAAGATGATGTATTTGCGTTGTCTGTATTGGGGTTGATGTTTCTGGGAATCTGGAAAAGCAATTTAGGTGTTAGCTGAATGACTTGAAGGGAAGGGAAAGGAAAGGTCAAGGGGTAACTTGGTATCAAGATCAAAAATTTGTTAGAAGTGTTTTCCTTTTGTATTCTAGATAAGTGGAAGGAGAGGGCAATTTGTTTATGAAGGATAAAATTAAGGAAGAATTCTTTGAGGGACATTCAAATTATCATTATAGCTTGTGGTGATTAGTTAAAGCAAAAGTCTAGAATTTGGTTTCTTAATAGAGTTTAGAGTTTGAAAGCTGAAGGAGGGAGACTGTTACATCTGTGTTTTTAGTGCTGTTGCTGTTAACCTTTGGTCTAGCGTCATTTTGAATCCTTATAATGGCCATCAAATAGGATTTATTTGTTAGTTTTCTCTTGAAACTTTATCCTGTCCCATTTGATCATTACGTCAATCCTGAGAAAGGGACTGGCGTTGGATAGTTTTTTCTGCTAGAAATACTCGACTGTCAATTGTTGGATGGGCTTGGCAGTACAAATATACCCTGAGCCCCTTGATCATTCCATCAGTTCTGAGCAAAGGGAGCGTCTTTTGTGCACAGGTAATGTTTAGTGCACAGATGTGGTTTTTGTAGCATTCTAAAACATGTGCTGTGAGTATCAACAAGTGGTTAGGGAGTTACAAAATGAGGCTTAATGGGATCATACTTTGAACTCATAAACAGGTGGTTAGGGTGTTTGCAATATTGCTTTAACATGTTGAGAACTCACAAACCATTTTCTAATTTTTGAACAAGCTATTGTTTATTGAAAGGCATACAATTGTTATGATGTTATCTATGTTCCGATTCGGGAATGAATGCTTTAATTTTCAAATGAAGCTCATGGACAAAAGGCCTTCTATGAATTATCCAAAGCATGAATATACAAACAAATATATTTGTCTTTTTATTACTCCATATAAAAGCATGTTCCTTGCTACTCATGTTAATATTTTGTTTATCCACAATTTTTATTTTCTTCATATCTTCTTTCTTGATAGCACTCATCTTACAGTTCAAATCTTATGGTAAACAACATGGTCACACCCTTGTAAAGTTACACTCACTCTCGATTCAGCTTTATAATGATTTGTCAACACATCTGAAAATGCAGATTGTGTCTAAGAATTTATCGGAGCCTATCCGTTCACACAAAGACCTTGACAAAGATTCTGCCCCTCTCTATCATAAGGCTGTGAAGTTCTATGAGGGGCTTTCAAAGCAGCTTGTAAATCAAGGGCATGTACTTGATGTGTTTGCTTGTGCTCTTGACCAGGTATAGTTTTGAGTTCAAATACTTAGTTATTATCTTTCTGCATTACTCCGATGAAGTAATTAACATACTCATCAACTGTTTCCTATTATGAATTTGGATAATACTCAAAAAGGTCAATTTTACTAGTTTATCATGTACTTGGCATTTTAATGTTATTTTTCTATGAATATAGAACTGAAGTTACTAGCCATTCTACATCTTGGCAATTCTTTTTACAGGTGGGCCTGGCGGAACTTAAAGTTGCAGTCGAAAGAACTGGGGGGCTTGTTGTGCTGGCAGAAAGTTTTGGTCATTCTGTTTTCAAAGATTCTCTTAAACGCATTTTCCAGTCAAGCGAATATGACCTTGGTTTATCATTTAAGTAAGGCTTCCTAAAATTTTGAGTTTTTAATTTTATACAACGACAGCAGTTCATCAGTGTCAACCTCAAATACCTTATTGCTTTTGGAAATCATCCACGTTCTTTTGTTTTGTATGCTTTACATATCATGTTATATTGAGAATCATTTTCATCATTCATATCATGTTATTTTTCCGTAACATTATGTCCTTTCTTTCTATGTAAGAAAGGACATGCACTAGCATTTTGTAATACAGAACTACACCTGTCACTGTGATGTAGTGTCACCCTTAGGTTGTCGATTTTTCTATTGCAATTTAGTCTTAAACTATGTTTTTTTTCGTCTGTTTTAGAAGTTCAAAGTTATTAGAAAACATTCCAAGGTAGAATCATTCCAACCCAAAAGAGCATGAGAATAGAAAGACACCTAAAAGGCTGAAACACAGGAAAAATAGACCACAGATGTCTTTCTACAATATTTTCATACCTCACACCCTCATGAATTTGAAGGTAGCTGGCCAGTACAAATTTGGGTATTGGTAAAGTACCTCCCAACAAAATACCCTTAAATTGAGATACAGATGCCCCCAGGTTTTGAAAAGATTAGGGTCTTCCCCTAAAAGTTATCATTTAGTAAGGTCTTCCATGTGACAACACGTAAGTTCCCAAAATGACTTAAGTAGCCTTATCTTCAGCCTCCCTTCTCCCATGAACTTTAATCATGAGTCACCTTTCCTTGATGTGTATTATTAGGTCATCTCATTCTTTCTTTACGGATTAATTCTGATAGGTCGTGGTCATCAATACCCATGACCTAGGCACACTCCTATGTGCTAGTTTTTATTTTTCTTTTCTTTTAGTTTCCTTTTATTGATTATGTTATTTGATTTGGAGATAATCCCTAATAAGGGGATATGTCTTAGTAGTTTCCTAATTGGTGAGGGGAGTGGAAAGAGGAGGATATCTTTATATAGAGGATCCTAGGGTTGAAGAAGCCTTGGTTGTGTTTGTGAGATCAAGGAGAAATCCTAGTTGGGTAGAGAGAACTTAGAGAAAGAGAGCTTGTAGTAGAGATTTTAATTCAATAAAGAGATTGTTTGTTAGTTTACTTGTTTCCGCGTACGTAGTAGTTAACAATTTGGTACCGGAGCTAGAACAATTTTGGCAGATTTTTTTTCTCGTTTCAGCGGAGATGGGTAAGAAAACACCGAAGAAATTGATCAAACTTACGCAAGGAGAGCGTTTGAAATCGGTAGAGGAATCTACGGCATTGCTTATGGAATTCACGAAAGAGATAACGACCTCTAACAAGCTCATGAAAAAACAAATTGAGGCAATGTTAGTAGCGGTGATAGCAAGTCAGGTGAGAGTATCGTTGTCCGATGTTGGGGGTGACGATGTGCAAGGTAGCGACGGGTGTTTCCTCTAGGGGAAGAAGGAGAGGTCTGAGAGAAACGTGGGCATCAACCCCATGAATCCGACGCCGTTACGAATGGTTGGGCTTGGAAAGGAGATGATTTACCCCCAAAATCAAGTAGAGAGGTCCGATTCGGAAGGGGAAGGGACCCATCTTTACAACTCTTTGCGGGTCTGAACGTTAACGTTGATGGCGTTGACAAATTTGCAGATTCAGAGAACATCGAGGGTTTTGTCAATCCCCATGGAATCCGGCGTGCAACGGCGGCCCTGGGCGAGGAATCGTCGGTCTGCGACGGATTAGAAGCACACCAAGGAAGGGGAGAGAGGTCCCCCACGACTCCGGTGATCAAAAATCGGGAGAGAGAGGTCCCCAAAGTCACTAGGAGTCGCGAGCAAGATCAGGGAGTAGGGAAGAAAGGCACGGGTGTGCCATATACGTGCCTCAATACGAGCACCGGTATGCCCCCGTTGAGGCAGTGCATGGAAGGCATGCCACCCCAGGGTTTGGGCACGTGTAAGACGTGCAGGGCACATGACATGGCATGTCGCCGGTTGGGCGGGGCATGGGTCGGGGTGTGCCAAGCATTTGGCAGGGCATACCACCGAGTGGTACATGCGTGCCATAACATCTTTATAATTCCGTCATGAGTACGGGGCACGTGGGTACCTCCAATGAGGGGTCGTGGGCCAATAGTGTTGGCGCAGACAACACCCGCCCCACTCTTTTGAACGGGCCGACTTGAGTCGGAATGAAACTAGCTGACTCGAGGCGTGTGCATCACAAGCGGAGGACTCAAGGGTCCTTACAGAGCGGGTACCACCTATTACGGCTACGACATGGGACCCTAGGACTTGTCGGGTCTTCTCTTGCCAGTTACGGCGACAATACATGGAGTTTCTACGGCTAGGGTCGTTATTCCCTAGGTAATACATAGAGATGTGGGTACGGCTTTTGGTAGTAATGATAGGAACGGTCAGGGGTATTCCGAGAACACTAGTGAAGATTGGAGGAGTACGGAATAGAACTTGGGAGGGCAGATGTCAGCAGGAGCACCTCCTTATGTGCCTCTGCGACCACATAGGCCACCAACACCTCCGCACGAAGTTCGCTATTCAGGACAGGGGACTAGTGGAAACAGTTTTGCTGCTGATCATAGGTAGTGAGATGATTATGGGCGGAAGGGATACGGAGACAGGTACGTTTTCCATTACAAGAGAGGTCGGGGTCGCAGTAGTGGTTCAAATAACTTTGGAACACGTTCTCACATAGACAACTATCAGCCAAATCCGGGTATTGGGGCAACTAGGTACGGACAACAACCACAGTATGACATTGCTACCAGGGCAACTCAGAGAGTCAGGTCGCGAACGCCATTATTTTTGTGTTCTAGAATCTGAACACTGACGTTAAGATTAACGTGCCAGATTTTGATGGGAAATCAGATGCAAATGGTTTTATAGATTGGCTGAATAGTGATTTTTATATGTTGTCATCCCGTGTTATCTTATCAGAGTTAGAGGCACAAATGGTTAGTCATTTTCGTTTGGTTTTACGAAACGCATTAAGGATGGGATGATCTTGTTTTCTCCACAGTCTTTGTTAGAGATAGAGATAGTGGAAATGGCTCATAGGGTTGAGGCTAAGCGGAGGCCTTCAGGATATTCATCTTTTACAGCACCGGCTACAGTAACCACGACACCTACAACGACAACACCAGCAACAACGGTTCGGGCCATGCAAGCAAGGACTATCAACACAGCTATTTGTTATAATTGTGGGAAGACAGGACACATGAGGCACGACTGTCCTAATTAACCATGACACTCATATCTCAACAACTATATGACCACGTTGACGAGGCTCTTGAGCAACTGTTGAGTCCAGAATACGGTTACGCAGAGGTTACAGCCGTTGATCTTCCTTCTCCTTGAATTCGTGGACAAATCCTTCAAAGAGGGGGAGAGTTGATAGGTCATGGTCATCACACCCACGACCTAGGCACACTTCTATGTGCTAGTTTATATTTTTCTTTTCTTTGAGTTTCTTTTTATTTATTATGTTATTTGATTTGGAGATAATCACTAATAAGGGGATATATCTTAGTAGTTTCCTGATTGGTGAGGGGAGTGGAAAGAGGAGGATATCTCTATATATAGAGGATCCTAGGGTTGAAGAAGCGTCGGTCGTGTTTGTGAGATCCAGGAGAAACCCTAGTTGGGTAGAGAGAACTTAGAGAGAGAGCTTGTAGTAGAGATTTTAATTCGATTAAGAGATTGTTTGTTAGTTTACTTGCTTCCGCATGCGTAGTAGTAACAAATTCAATATTCCTTAAATTTCCACTCTGCATAATAAATAGATTACAAAAAACATGTAAAGTAGAAAAACTTCTTCATCAGGGGCAGTTCTAACAAGCAAAGATGACACATACATTCGCAAGAACGAAGCTTGGGTAGTACATAAGATCCATAATCGTTACTTCAGAGCTTCTCATCTAAAAATCTTTTCATTTGAAAAATTTATGGTTTGACCCTCGACTCTGCAAAACATTGCTTTGAGTTGGTGCAAGTTGATTTTTCCTTTTTTTATACACTCGGTAACTAGTCCTGTATATAAAAGTTTTTTCTGAGGTTTTATCTGCAAAACAAGCTTGTATATACTGAACATGCATGTGCATTTTGATAGGTCACAATTAAGCAGGTTGCAACTTTGTGAAATTAGGGATTAATAACTTTTATGCAGTTAAAGAGCTTGTGCATATGTATAGGGTGCAATTAGACGGCTTTTACTGTAGGTAGAAAGAAATGAGTTTTTATTTTTCGAGTTAGGGAAGTAGTCAAACTTCATCGACATATTCTAGTCTTAGTTGAGATAGTTGGTGCCCTAACTTTCGAGTTCTCATGTGATTGGCACCACATGACTAGCTTTGAGGAGGCCATTAATCAATGATAGCAAACTTGATTGTTGCGGGGAGCCCTAACTTTGTAAAACCTGGGGCATATCTCAAATAAACTGCAGTTTGTTCAGGGTATATATCAAAGCAACCAAACAAAATAACTATGTGATGTCCTAGATTACTCCCGTAGTCTTTGGTTGGTAGTGGTTACAAGATTAGCCACCAAAGTTTTTGGCTAGAAGAATGAATTGAGTTATGGTTGCTATCTCAGTTACTCAAGGAACCTTTGCGGCTAACCACTCATGTCGGGTGGTGTTTTAAACAGAAGTAAGTTCATTTGGAAGGGGAATTTGATTATCCACCACCGTGTTGGCTGGAAGAATGAAATGTGTAATTGATGCTATCTCAAATACTCAAGGAGCCTTTGGGGCTAGCCACTCATGTTAGATGGTGTTTTAAATTGGAGTAGGTCCATTTGGGAGGGGAATTTGATTACGGCTGTGTTTTATAAGGTTGATTTTGAATGGCATGATCATGTCTCCTGGAACTTCTTACTGTCTACAGAGGACAAGATTTGATGGAAGAGAGAAATGGATCCACAGTGCGTGTTTTTTCAGGAGTTCCAGTGGGCTCAAACAAGGTGAGCTACCCCTGCTTTTTCTTTTGGTGGTTGGGGCGTGGAGAAACTTTGATGAGTATGATCATGTCTGCTGGAACTTCTTATTGTTTGCAGAGGATTTGGTTTAGTACAGGGAGAAATGGATCCACAGTGCACGCTTCTTCTTGATATTCAATGGGTTCTGGCAAGGTGTTCTCCCTCTGCCTTCTCTTTTCCTGGTGGGGATGTGGGGAGACTTGAACTTGGGCATTTAGGAGAATACAAAATAATTTTCTGATGCTGCTAATTTTGTTCCTTAAAGGAAGAGGAAGCTGGTTAGATAAATGATCAATCATGTAGTTTCAGGGGTTTCTGATTGCTCTCAAGGCTTCAGGCAAAATTGTATAAATCCAAATTCTGCCAATGTCGTGTTCTAGAGTTGGGCTTTCTTGCTAAGTCTTTGGGTGTTTGAGTTTGGGTTATCCCATGTCTTAATCTTCCGTTTCATTTGGAAGCCAATATCATGGTGTTGAGTTCATGTATCCCGTTGTTGATAGTTTGGGCCTTTGTGTTTAGCAGGTGGAAAACCTTATACTGTAGTTACTTGGGACACAGTAAGCTTACACAAAGAAGGGGGATCTGAATGTTGCTCTGTGGTTATGAAGTTTTGAAACTGAAGGTAACTGGATTGGAGATGCTTCTTGGAGTAAAGCCAAATGACAGGAAAGGAGACATGGAGTTGATATCTGTTACTCGATTCCTGGTGCAGTTATCATCTCCTCTAACTTTTGATTGGAAGGGGACACTGTATTTCTTTGGTTTCTGTGCACTAAACGGGGGTGTCTATGTGTGTCTGATTCATAAGCAGCACGCAAGAGATGTTTTTGACTTCAAAACTGAAAGGGAAGAGAGGGTGAAGGCTTGGAATTCAGGTGCTCCATCTGAATTTTCAGACTGCAATTGGAGGGTGGAGGTGCTTCCAGTTACCCAGCGTTCTTGTCTCCAGCTGTTATCTTTTTTTGCTTCCTCTCACATATCTTATTTTAAAGATAAACTGCAGGGGTTTAACATGTTATGTGTTTTTAGTACGCAGCTGCTTCTATTGAGTTATAATTTATATAAATGTTTTCTCTTACTTCTCGTACGCTTTCCTTCATTGTTTAAACTTTTTTCTGCAATTTGGTCATGCACAGTGGCATGTGCAATTGATTATCTGCTGGAAGTATGTGCTTTATACTTGCAAGCTATTTACAGAATTCAAAGTGGAGGATATTGTTATGCTTACTCCAGTGATGATCTTTTTTGCAGTGGGATATTTGAGGTAAATTGCTCCAAGGACATCAAAGTTCAGGGAATTATTGGTCCTTGTGCATCCCTTGGAAAGGTACTTAACAATCTCACTGGTCCCTACTTCGGTGTTATCTCGAGTTCAGTTTGAATAACAATATTGTTGCAACAAAACTTTCAGAAGCTAGATGGTTGAAGTTGCATAAAACAAATAAACTACAATTTGGGCTATAAAGCCTAGTTGGACCACACGTATTATATGAAAGCCCGAATAGAAATAGCTAAAAATAATACAGATAAAAAAAATAACAGTAAGAAGGGAACGAGAGATTTGGCTAGGAGAGAGAGAGAGAGTCTTCTTTATATGTGTACTATGCGTCTCACATCAGATATTAAAAGGAGAGATTTGGAAAGAAGAAGGAAAGTCTCTTTTAGAGTGTACTATGCGTCTCACATCATATATTATCTAGATATGTTGGATATCTACTAAATTATATTTACATTTTATGTAAATTGAAAAAGTATATAGAAACAGATCCCTATGTTTCTAATATATTGTGTGCCGTTTGGATCCTTTGATTATTAAAAACACAATATATACTGTCCAATTCCGATATTTTGAGGATCTACTAAATTCCATCTGACCTAGGTATGATTAGAATTAGATATTTTGGTTCCTTGTTTTTGAAATTTATGACTGTTTATTGGTGATTGCCGCAGAAAAGTCCCTTATGCTCTGAGACAGAAGTTGGTCAGGGTAACACGTGCGCTTGGAAGATGTGTGGCCTTGACAAAGCTACATCTTTGTGTTTGGTATTTGATATTGTAAAAAAGGACACTCCAGATGCCATTGGTCAGCCCACAAGCAATCAATTTTACCTCCAATTTCTGACTTAGTATGATTCCAGGCCTATATGTCTCTTGTGTTATGAGGCTTAGTCGATGTAGCTTTTCTGACACATTTGTATTTTCTTGTAGTTATCAGCATAGTGATGGTGAAATGAGACTTCGTGCTACAACACTTTCTCGAAGATGGGTATCTGGGCCTGGAAGCATACAGGCAAGCTCTTGTCATCTTTCTGTATATGATTATGCTGTTTTGTTAAGTTGTTTGCCACTGATAATGTGCACTAATTTGGTTATGTTCTCGTGTTCGTTAATCTATGGTTTATCTTGTAGACATCATTCAACTTTATTTCCTCTCGTGGGAAAGTAAAGGTAGGGAAAATCATCCAGAACTGGTAATGTACCTCAAGGATGAGTTTATGGTTGGTCAGGTTTGCTCTAATTGTTAGAAGTTATGTCTTCGGTCTAGGCGAAAAATGATATCTACATCTTTGGAGAGGAGAATGGCAGCTTCTAGGGCTAGAACCTTAATCTCTAGAAAAGTTTAAAAGTGACAGTTAGGGAAAGGTTGTTGTCTTCAAATTTTGGTGTATTCTCGTGGACATAAATCCCATTGAAAATGCTTAGAAAAGTCTAAAAGAGAGTAGTGATACAATGAGATTCAGAAATATGGCAGTAAAAGAAACTAGTCGCTGCTGTATGAAACTATCCACGCTCAACAAGTGCCTCGGCACTCCCTCCACTGTATTCAGTTTCCAAGTGCCTTCGGCACTCCCATTCACTCTCCATGTGCCTCCAACACTTACACGTTAAGTTCATATAATGAGTGTCACGTAATGCCCCAGCTAGAGCTTTCTTAACATATCAAAAGCAAAAAGTAGTTGCATATTCTGCACATTGTCGCAATGTCTCCTCACAACATGTGACATTGCATTTCCTCCTTTTTTTATTTTCTTTCCTCGATTGTACTTCTAATGTTATTTATTACATTTATCCCAAGAGAGAGAGAGCTCTACTCTTAGAGCTTGAGTTATAGATTGGCGTGGAGATTAAATCTCCTATTCTCGTCCTTTCTGTTCACATACATAGCAAATATGTTCGAAATATCGGTCCATATTTGTAACAAAAATCCCATGGAAGCTTTGGAAAACTCTCTTAGAACTTTAAAAATGCCAACGGTACTCCATTGAGGTAATTTGGGGATATATCACATTAAGCGGCTCGATGCCAGAAAGTTGGAAGAAATTCCTTGCTTTTTCGTGACCTTGGAGCGGCCTGGTGAAATTAACTTTACAGAGCTCTGTTCTAGTTGTTAGTATTTATTGACTAGCATTCTCTAAAGCCTCTGTCTCTTTAAATCGTTAACTTTTGTAGAGAAGAAAGCTTTGAACTCAATCTCTGTCAGACTTCAGAAACTTCTGATTTTTATGAAGTCACCCCTGAAACTGAAATTTGGTGCATTATCCTCTGATATTTAGAATATAAATGGGATAATTTTGTTTTTAAGCAACCAAAATTCTGGCCCTTAGCAACTTTTTATCCTTGGTAACTGCGAAATATGATACAATCATGCAACCATTGCTCGTTATTAACCTTCTCATTTTAGTGGATATGAGAGGGCCAGATTTGGTGCATTATCCTCTGATATTTAGAATATAAATGGGATAATTTTGTTTTTAAGGAACTGAAATTCTGGCCCTTTGCAACTTTTTATCCTTGTTAACTGCGAAATATGATACAATCATGCAACCGATGCTTGTTATTATTAACCTTCTCATTTTAGTGGATATGATATTCGTCATATTAGCCATCTAAAAACTGGCTGGATATCAAACACAGTATGTTGTTAAATGTAACACTGCAGTCGATTTAGTATGAATAGTGACACCACCCTATTAACTTTTCTCTATTTTCTCTTATCTCCCTCCCCGATTTCTCTCTTCTCTCTATGATTAGTCTCGATCTCCCTTTAACTTCTTTGATTAACTATGTCTTCTTCTTCGATCTCTCTCTTTCACTACTTCGCTTACTAGTTGCAACATAAGCAGTTTCTCTTGCGTTGAGGGGTAAGTTAGGGTTTGGCGATATGATATTAGGGTATGGCTGTTGAAGAAATTCTTGGGGTTTAACTTGAATTTGATTAATATGCTTCAATTAAATCAGTTTGTTTACCCAAGGAAGCAATTTGGATGATTCTGAAGCTTATTTGAATAATTTAGTTACTGGAGGTGATCGGGGTAGAACAACAATGGGACTTCATTTTGAAGCTTTTTGTTAATTGACTAATTTAGTTAATGGAGTAAGTTAGTTTATGGGGATATTTAGTTAATGGAGTAATTTTGTTGATGGGTAATTGGGTTGATTTAGGTAATGGAGTTAGATAATGAAGTAATTGGGGTGATTTTGTTCATGGAGTGATATAATTGGATGAGGTAAATAGGGTAATGGGGGTACTTCTGTACTTCAATCATGTTTAGGGATTCTTCATCTTAAGCTTATTGGTACTTTCTGATTTTGGGAGCAGAGTATTTATTTAAGCAATTTAGTTGGGAGCGGAGGGTTTATTTAAACAATTTATACTTTCATTTTACTTTTACTAAATGGCTGATGAAATTCTACTGGAATATAATGAGTTTAATTGAAATTTAAGCTCGAATGATCAAATATATGATAACTTGATTAATGCGCTTAAGTCAAATGAGTGTTTGGGGGTTTCCCTCAAGCAGAGAGAGATTTCTTTTTCTGCTTTAGATACGTCGTTCTTGACATGCCTTTTTGTAGTATCTCTAAAAGGATGTTATGTCGGCGCCCACTGCCTACTTGTGTACTAGTACATACATTTATTTCGTATGAGACATATTTCTCCTGCATATCACTACTGCAAAATGCGATTTATGTTGTTATCACTCGTCAAATATTTTACTTGATGCATTTGGTATTCAATATGCAACTGACGACCCTTATGTAGGATTTAATTGCGGGATTTGATCAAGAAGCAGCTGCTGTAGCCATGGCACGCCTAGTCTCTTTTAAAATGGAGTCTGAGGTAATCTCGATAGAACGCTAAGTTACACTTTGCCCTTGGTTTGCTGTGGAATTAATATTCTTTTATTTGATTAGCTTAAATATGAAGTTATGATCAATTGATCTATCAGTGTAACTTCACGATCTTTGTGTTTCTTAGTTACCAAAAGGTTTGGCTGCTTTGCAGGCTGATTTTGATCCTATAAGATGGCTGGACAGATCATTGATACGTCTATGTTCCCGATTTGGTGATTACCAAAAAGACACTGCATCCTCGTTTAGTTTATCGCCACGTTTCTCAATCTTTCCTCAATTCATGTTTAATTTGCGGCGTTCTCAGTTTGTCCAGGTATATTCTGAAAGCATTGGTTATTTGATTACTCAGGCATATTTATTGTGCTCTCAAGCTTGGGCATAAAAAATGTGATTTTGTGCCTATCAAGGGTTATTTATACCTAGATCCGTATTTTATTTAGCCCGAGATCCCCAACCCAAATCCGGATCTGGATTTACCTCAGATCCCATTGGGTAAAGCTATTCCTAAACCAACCTGAAACCACCAAAAATCATGGCGGTTCTGTTTTTTTTTAAACCCAAATAGCATATATGATATATTTAGAGTTTTAAAATAATAATAAAATATTTGTAGGAATAGATATAAGCGATCACCAAGATACCTACATTTAACTGAATTGTCTAGTATATCCTCGGATCCCATTGGGTAAAGCTATACCTAAACCAACCTGAAACCACCAAAAATCATGGCGGTTCTGTTTTTTTTTAAACCCAAATGGCATATATGATATATTTAGAGTTTCAAAATAATAATAAAATATTTGTAGGAATAGATATAAGCGATCACCAAGATACCTACATTTAACTGAATTGTCTAGTATATCCTTAGTTAGAGATTTAAAAGATAGAGAAGTGGATACTTGAGGAGAAATCTCTTAATACTTGAAATATTGGGTCTGTCGGAGTCTAACACAATCTCTACTATTTCTGAAACGAGTTGAAGTTTGGTCGCATTATCTGCACACTTATCTGACCGATATTGCATTCTGGAAGCACTTCTATGCATTCAAATACGCTAAAGTGGGTTCTTGTGCCCGGAATTCGACTATAATTCTTGTCTTTCTTGCAGGTGTTTAACAATAGTCCAGATGAAACTGCGTACTTCAGAATGATCCTTAACAGGGAGAATGTTGCAAACTCAGTTGCCATGATTCAACCCTCATTGATATCATACTCATTTCAATCAATCCCAGTACCAGTTCTCCTTGATGTAGCTGCCATTGGTTCAGATAGAATCCTATTATTGGACTCCTATTTCACTGTTGTTATATTCCACGGAACTACTATTGCTCAGTGGCGAAAAGCTGGATATCAAGAGCAACCAGAACATGAGGTAAAATTGCATACCATATAGTAGCTCGAATTCACAAGCTGATTGAAAGAGTGGATAAGAAACATTCTGGTCTTTCTTTTTTCATTACAACTTCATGTCGATGGATCTCATCCTTGTCAAAACCTATTCTAATACTCGGGGTGAATCGTATAGTATTTATGTTGACGGAGATGTTTTTCTCTGTCCTATGGAACTTCCAACCCTGCTAAATGTTGGTTGAAGCCTTTTGGAAGAATGATATTTAACAATCATTTGACAGGGTTTGAAGTTTTTGTCAGACTGTCTTATTTTTAGTGTATATATAGTGCTCTACTCCAAAGGCGTAGGAATGCAAGGCAATCTTTTGATACTTCAAACTGCATCTTCACAGGTTTTTGCCCAATTACTGAGAGCTCCAGTTGATGAGTCAGATGCAATAATGAAGGAACGGTTTCCGGTTCCTCGCTTAGTTGTTTGTGATCAACATGGCTCCCAGGTTTCTTCTTGTTATACTTGTTTTTATGAATCAAATTGCTTTATATTTTCAAATATACTTGGTGGCCATTAATCTTCTCAAACATTGTGGCATGTGGTTGCTAACATTTATATTCCTGAAAGACCTATATAATTTATATAACTGGGTCCCTCGTTACCCTCGAAGGCCGGCTTTGCATGTTCCTCAAAGTTCAGGATACCTTTTTTTTCCCGCTTATTGGCATTATTTGCAGAGAACATTCTACCCAGGTTGAAGCTCTGAATTTTTTTTTTTAAGGCCATATTGGTTCAATCGAACAACTTTGGAACAAGATAACTTTTTGATCTAGTCTGCCGATTTATTTGCAATAATAAGTAAATTTACTGCTAGCAATTGTTGCTTCTCTAGTATATTTGCTAGTGGGTTAAAATAAATCTTCTAGTTACAGTTTTGCTAACATATATAGTTTTTCGTTTTTATATTTCGATAAATTTTTATCACTTGATTTGACGATTATTTTTGAAAATATTGCCGTATATGGATAAATCACAAAGCCTATATAATGTATTTAGATTGCGAACAAAGCCAATTATATTTCCTTTTTATGTACCGTATTGAGATTACGGTACATAATGTGACCCAGTCTGTTACTCTGAGATAGTTCTGTTACCGAATACTTCATTTATGCTATGACTTGGTGCAGGCTCGCTTTCTTCTGGCGAAATTGAATCCTTCAAGCACATACAACTCCGATGCACCTCCGCCTCCAGGAGGGGATGTTATATTTACCGATGATGTCAGCTTTGAAGTTTTCTTAGATCATCTCCAGAGGCTTGCTGTTCAATAATAAAATTGATTTTTGTACCACATAGATTCCTCCAATTTTGTAACATTTTTCATATTTTTATTTATTGTACAGTAGGATTAAATGGAAATGGTTTTTACCTGTCTGAACTTTGTAACAACGTTCTGAAATCGAGGTTTGCGCCCTTTCTTTGGGGGCTCTGCTCTTTGTACCAAGGCTTCTTGAGCTAATCTTTGCTTTTCCTTAGCTGGAGTCTTTGAAGAATACACATGCAACTCGGTTATGGATAATATTTACCTATATTGGTAGTGGGACTGTAGAATAAACTGTTGTGAATTGTCATCGCATGGTCGTTTATCATTGTTTATTGTTTATTTATATTAATACTATTTTGATTCAAGCCTCTCTGTTAGAGATGTTTAGTAGGTTGTATAGAGAGTTCTTAGTTAATCGCAAGTTAAGAGGGTATTTTTCTCAATTTCTAGAATATTCTTAATTAGGGTTTCCACCTTTTTATGTTCTATAAAAATGAGGTTAGGTTTTCTATTTTATTTAGTTGTTAAAGTTTTCTCTATTTTATTTAGTTGTTGAAGTTGATGATTTGAAGAGAGTTTTTGTTTTCAGTTTTAGTTTTTGTTTAGTTTCAATTTGAAGCTTAGTTTTGTGTTTTAGTGTTAGTGAAACAATCATAATTTTAATTAGGTTAACGTATATCAATCCAAGTTCTTGCTTCCGTGACTCAGATTTACGTTATATTGGTAATAAAATTAGCAAGATTCTGTAGAGTTTTTTTTCCAACACTGCTACAGTGATTTCGGCAACTACTACAGTAGTTTTGCGTTGATACAATGATTCCTGTCTTATTGCAGTGATTTTGTGGTTAAAATTTCTTTGGATGAGTTTAGCTTGTTTGATCTACGATACTACGTTGTATGGATCAACAATTCAAAACTATGGCGAAACAGTTTGACGTGATTGACGAAAGGTGTGAAAAACTCGATCGGTTTATTGACGCGTTCATTGCTGGTGCTTTTTACGCACCATCGTCCCAGCCAGTCCCGCTAGTACCAACGACGATACCGTCGATGATTGTCGTAGCTAAGAAAAGTTTTGGAGATTTCAACCAATTTTTCTGTCACCGATTGAAATAACGCAAAACCCTAATAACGGGTTGATCACAGTTTCGTAAGAACGCAAGGAGTTCTTTAGTAAAGAAGATGCACAAGATTCTTGCGTGAGAAGCAAGTCACGTGGGTGGCGTGTGGGTTATAAATCACTAAAAATCCAGTTCAGACTGAAGCCAACACCCGAGCCAGATCCTAAAGTTGTTGACGCTAATGGAAATTTTACTTCCACCAGTAATGGAGATAACAATTTTTTTTTGCAGGTTCACAAACAGAAGAGAGAATCGCAAGGAGAAGACTAATCAAAGACGGAGGGGATACTAGAGATCCCCATGGCGTCTAGTGGATTCCTCTTGTTGGAACTCCAACCGGATATTGGGATATCCAGATGACGTCATTGAAAAAGAATTCGTTGATCCGTTTTGGGAGGGCATCTTAGCTAATTTCGAGAAGCGGATACCATTGTTAACTTTATTTTTGGGCGTTCTTCATCACAGGGCTGCTAGTAACATCGTACCCCCGCACTTGGGTACGACATTGGGTTATGGAAAACTTTAAGGCAGAATTCGAGGTATGAAGACGAGTATGCCACAACAGAGAGCTCCGAGTTTCGTGGTGTTCAAAAACTTGTCGATTTCGTGGTCGAAATCTTCTGAAGAGAGAGGGATTGGACATAAATTGTTATTGCATGGTTATTTATCATCGTCTATAGTTTATTTATAATAATGTTATTTTGATTCAAGCCTCTCTGCTAGAGATGCTTAGTAGGTTTTATGGAGTTTCTTATTAACCAGCACAAAGTCAAGATGGTATTTTTCCTAGTTTCTAAAATATTTCTAATTAGGGTTTCCACCCCCCTTATGTTCTATAAAAGGGATGTTATGTCCTCTATTTTATTTAGTTATTGAAGTTGATGATTTGAAGAGAGTTAAATTTTGTTTCAGTTTAAGCTTTTGTTTAGTTTCAATTTGAAATTTAGTTTTGTGTTTAAGTGTAAGTAAAAAAAATCCCTAATTTTAATTAGGTTAACGTTTATCAATTCGAGTTATTACTTCTGCGACTCAGATTTACGTTATAAACGATAAGCTAATCTTTGTTTTGCCTGATATAGCTGGAGTCTTTCCAGTACCACAAATATTTCGCATTGAGCAATTGCCTACATTATGTATCACATAATTTAGCTAATCCAATGGTAAGTATTAGCCAAATAACCAGATCTTTTTGTTAACATACTGTATGCATATTTCCCTTGTAACAAGTAGAGCCTATTCATAGTAGATATTCAAAGAAAATAAGATTGGAAGTATTTCCTCTAGAAATAATGATTTCAAGCATTTCCTCAAATTTTATATATATGTATAGTGAAAAACAATTTGTAAACGTTAAAATAAATCTATATAAATGTACATTTTAGGACCGGCCGTGCATTTATAAACGTTCATTGGATTTTGTATTGCACCTCAAAATATAAGATGTGGGCTACTTTGCTAATTGGTTTTGAGATGAACCTCTCGTTCTAATCATTAAATGTCAAGTAAATCATTTGGTCGGTGAGTCTATTGCCCGAAAGTGTATCTTTTTTTTTACCGAACGTTTTTGCTAAATTTCTATTCTCTTAAATAGTCGAGTCGAATAGGCCGATGTATCTGAAAATTACAAGTCGCCTGAGACTAACCAATTTCGATCATTTTAGGTCTAAATCGAAAGATCCTAAAGCCTCAGAATTAATGATCAAAACTTAACCAAATTCAAGTTCTATACTATTATCTAATGTCAAGCTAGAAATGGAAATTAAAGGCAAAGCAAAGATTTTTAACCTTGTGGGAAATTTTTCTCATGAGAAAAACCCACAGGTCGCTATCGAGTCACTCGACAGCTAAACAATTCACTATTGAAAAAGAATTACAAGAATTTAATCACTTACAGACTCGATAATCACTTCCCATGGTTATCTCTCACCCAATGAATCTTCTTGCAATCAATTCCGCGTTCTCGCAATGCCTCGCCCCAATCTCACGTCAAAGCTCATATTCTTGAATCGCTCAAGTTCTTCAATTTAGCTATCCAATGCATGCCAAAGATTTCTTGATCAATTGATTGATTCAAGATTGGGTGATTTGATTCTCTCTTGAATCTCTCAAAGATCGATCTCTCTTCACTCCTAAAAATCAAGCCTCCAAAACAAAAAATAGGTTTTTCAAGAAGTGAGTCTTTGATAAAGGCAAGTATGTCTTAAATAGTAAAACAGAAAACACGGGCTCTTTCGAATATAAATAAATCTATTCGAACAGAAGTCTATCTGGTGAAGATTATTCGAAAAGCAGTTATTCTATTCGAACAGAGAAGTAACTGTTAAAAGTTATTCGAACAACAAGCAGTCTATTCGAATATAAATGCAACTGTAGAAAGTTATTCGAACATAAGTAATTCTATTCGAATACAATTCTATCTGTTGCAACATATTCAAACAACATTAAAGGTTATTCGAATACAACTTCTATTTTCTATAAATAGAAATTCTTATCCCATTTTCACTCTGTAAAATATAACGGCTTGACTTTTTAGAACAAAGAGTTTATAAATAGACTTATCTATTCAGAGACAGTCAGTCCAGCTGTAGTCGCTCCACGTGCATTCACTGACGCCGGATAACCACGAGATAATGTTGACGCCTACTCTAGACACTAAATAAAACAAACTATTCACTGACGCCGGATAACCACGAGATAATATTGACGCCTACTCTGGACACTAAATGAAACAAACTCCAGAAATGGATCTTTCAGTATCTTGTCTTGGGTTGGCATGCACTCTCAAAATTATGGCTTTAGCTAGTTGCTCAAACTCAAATTAGCACCTGAGGGCATAGAAGGCAAATGTTCATTTCAATTCGCTCTGAAGCCCGACACTTTTATCCTCCAACTGTTTGGAGATTGTCTTATCTATTGGCAACGTAAATAACGGTACTCTTAACGTTCATACTGTCTGTCGTTCCTTATCTAGTGCCGAATCTTCTTCCCAGAAATGTATCCCTAAATTTTTACATAACTCTTTTGCTAAAGTTCTATTCTCATAGTCCAGTTGCATCTGTGCCCATGCACAGTACAAACAGATGAAGAATGTTTTTAACGACCCTTGCCTTCATGATCAAGACTTTCTCTTGGGTATCTAACGATATTATTTAAGCATTATATATACAAAACAAAAAGAACTTACGAATTACGATTATACAGTTTTGATGAGTTCCCATAAATGTATTTGATGTAAATTGTCTTCTCATAGTCGTTTTTCACACGTCTACAAACCTATTATTATTTATGCTATTTCTGTTATAAACTCTCTCTATTAAGATGCTTAGTAGTATTTAAGGAGTTTCTAAGTTGTTGAAGTTGAAGTTAAGAAATTAGATTCAGTTTATTTACTTTGTGTTTTAGAGATTAGAGAAAACTATAATTTTGAATTAGGTCTAAATTAACGTTAAAGACTTTACAATTTTGCTGTCGCATTGAAAGTTTACGTTAGTATATCACTAATAGGCGAATTTTTTCCCATAAATGTGCCATTCAATGTTTTAGCATGTATGTTTCTCTGAAGATATGATCTGAAATATATGATCGTACTAAGTTTCTAGTCGATATGATATAATATAAGATGCAACTATAAGAAATTCGTTCATACATGCTCCTCACACTATAAGATAAAATTTCAACTGACACATTCTAGTTTATCCTACAACTAGATGTTAACGGTTTGATGGAGATAACATGTTTTCCTCTTCACACTTCACATATGTTATGTTAACCAATGACCAGTTTATCCCTTCCCCTTCTCCCCTTCTCCCTCCTTTCCCTACCTTCTAGCCTACCTTCCCTCATCCTGCCCTCGTCCACTGCCTACCCTCCACCACTCCTCTAAACTCTCTTCTCTCCTCCCCACCACATCCTCCTGCTCATTCCTCTCCCTATTTTCTCCGGTTTTCTTTTACCTAAACCCATGCAAACCCCAAAACTCATATTAATTCTCTAACCCAGCACCCTACACCGTACTCTCCCCCATACAACGCCGAATGAACTCCAAAGGAACGCCGCAAACTCACAGCAAGTCTGAGGAGACAAACGAACTCGCACAACTCATGCAAGGAATCACCACCCACGATCCTGTTCCGGTTATTCACCTCGAAGACTCGACCTGGAATTTACTTAAAAATAAGTGAGAAAATGCCATTGCTTTCAGGTCAATATCACCGGATCTGAAGGAGCACATAATCATGGACGGAGTCCTACGAGCATGGGCGAAGCTTATCCCACGTGTCCCCCCTTTCTCTTACGAGCGGGAATTAAGAGCTTTTATCACAAACTTTGACAACCCTAAAGACCTGGAAACCATCCTTCAGTCCCAACCGGTGAATGTGTTTGGCTATTCCATCCTTCAACAACGTTTTAATCCATTGTTACATCAAACTGAAATCAGATTCTCAAAGTTCCTATGTTGGGTCCAAATTTCGGGTATTCCGTGCTGCATGCTAGGTAAGGAGATGCTCCGCATCATCGGGAATAAGATTGGAGAATATGTTTGTGATGACTGAATTGAGAACCCTATCGTGAACCGGTGAGGCAACTTTGTGCGCATCCAGGTTAATCTGTTCACGGATAAACCACTGGTACTGTCCATTTCGATCTCACGGCCGGCTCAGCTCGAAGACGCCCGGATTACAGTTCGTTAAGAACGTTTAGAGGGCTTTTGCCCGTATTGTGGAATTCTTACACATACTCTATACACTTGCAATAGGTACGCGAAGGTGAAACTTGAGAGGAAACGCCTTAACATATACGACAAATTCGCGTTTCATTACGGTTCTCACATCCAAATTAACCCCCCGAAAAATATCACCGTTCCGCGCTTCAAAAATTTCTACTCTGATAATCATCCCCATACACACCATGAACAGGATGCGAACGTCAGAAAAAATACCGTGGAGTATCGACAGAATCCGCATAGAGAAAAAACCTTTTTCTCGTCGGAAACGGAAATGTAACCGTACGTCACAGAACCCTCCTATAACCTCCAGCAAAACTACCATCACAACTTTGCACATAATCAGCAGCATCTCTCGGAGTGGCAGCAACAACTTCGACCCAGCCCGGAATTTATTATGGATGGTAGACTGCCTAGCTACAGTGGATACCATTATGTGCCAAGCAAAGTAGCCGAACAATTTGGCAGCTCTTCATCCGTCTCAGTCTTTGGTGGGGCCGAAACAGCTAGAACCCTAGACTTTGATGAGACAGGCAAACAATTTTTCCTTAAACGCCCAAAAAATGTTCACAAGGGATACTTGGGACTTGCAGCTACTCATTACAAATCATTGCTCTTGGAGGGGTCCACCCCATCACATATCGCTCTCACAAACAGTTCTCATGCATGGAGACAGCAGCGTAACACACGGGATGACGACCTGGATATGGGGCCCGCAACATCACGTCTACTTTCTGGCCAAACCGACTTCTCGGCAAAAAAAACTTTGAACCCTGACTTTTCGTCCGAGCTGGGGATCCACACCAAAAATCACCTCAACGGTCCCTTTGCTGGTTTGGATTACAAGCAGTCACGTCAACTGGCGGATCCAAGAAAACTGAAAAGCCTACTTATGATGAGTTCAAGTCAGGCCTTTGGTTTTGCTTCAAAGAAGCCCAAACTCCCATTGGAAGCCCAACCTTCTCATCTCCAAAACCCAAGCTGGATCCACAGCCCTCTCAACAATTGGCGAAGAACATTTCGAATCCCGGATCGAGTTTGGTTATGGGCCTGGGCCTTAAGAAAGTAGACTTTTCTAGTCTTACCTCCCCACTCCAAAGGACTCCCTTCTTCCAACCCCTTAAGAAAAGGCCGATTGGACCCAAGGCCCATCAATGACCGGCTTCGACCTACTTCCTCTTCCCTCTTAGCCTAATAGAAACTACTCCCTCGCCGGCTCCAACTGTTTTTTCACCGGGCTCAACCTCTACTCAGTCCTTCTCATCCACGGAGTCTTCACCACTCGAGGTCTGATACTCATCTTCAGACCGGTCGGGCTGGGTGACACCATTCCACAGTGACCTATTTGGAGACGGGTCGTTCAGTAGATTTGGAAGAAGCACCGGCAATAAAGGTAAAAGGAAATGCATCCCTACAACTTCTGTATATGCAACGGAAGGTACGGGAGAGTCTCAATCAGCCAAGGTACGTGTTATCCCCTTTCCTTTCACTTTTGTCGCTAATTTCCATAACTATGAGTTAAATTTTGTTATACCTGCTTATTTGCTTTTTCCAATGTTATTCTTATATCCCCCTCCCACCCAGCCGGACCGGGGTAGACCCCCCGGACATAGACGGCATATTACTAGACTCTCTCTACCCCGTATCGCTTACCTTGATCGGGAAAGGCCCCTCGGTTACAGGCAGACCAGACCATATTATTGTAAGAATTCTTTGCGGGCTCTCGATAATCGTAAATATCAAATGCTTGACCTTGACCGGCCAAGCCTTGCTGTCATGGGTAGACCCCGAACTGAACGGGGTAGACTCCCAGGCATTGGATTCCTCAAATTTTTTTCCTGGAAAGAAACTTTTCAAGGCCGTGCCAAGACCAAGACCAAGACCTCCTCAACTACCCTCAGTCAATTCCTAGAGAAGGGCTTTGGGACTTCGGGCTTAGACTTCTACAGAAAACCTTCCGGTCTGGAAAATTGCGTAGGCCTTCATTGCTGGATCAAGTCGGTATAGAATCAGTTGATAGCGATTAGGAGCAAGATGAACAAATCCCCTTCGTCGCATATGGGGGGTAGGATGGACTGGGTAGAAATCCGTAGATCTTTCCGTGCTTCAGCACAGACTCTCATTGCCTCGCCGCATCCCTCCGTCTTTTCCCGCTTGGTGAGCGCTATTACCATTGGCAACCCAAGAACTTTGGGCACCAGTAAACACACTCGTCCCACCAGCACTCAACGTACTTGCAAAACTTCGCTCCCTTCGGAAGTGGGACCGACACCGGCCCTCGGTGATCAATGATAGTTCTCTCTTGGAACTGCAGAGGCAGCGGGAAACCTGCCACCCTTAGAGAACTCCTTAACATCCAAAGTAAGCACAACCTGGACGTGATCTTCCTGTCTAAAACCAAGACCTCCGACCCTGATTCTTTTAAGATGTTCGCCAAGCTGGGCTGCGATCACTCTCATATGGAGGCTGCGACTGTCACTAACGGGGGTGGCCTCTGGCTGGCATGGAATAAGGACATCGATATTCATATTCTGGCCTCCTCCCCTAGAGGAATTGGAGCTCTCATTTCTTCCCCTGGATACAACCCTTCTCTGGCGTCCCCGCCAATTCAATAGATGTGTTCATTTACCTATGGTCCGCCAGAAACCCAGAATCGTTTCCCCAACTGGTCGACCATTACACAAATGGCTAACCAGATCCCTACCGCCTGGCTCATCATAGGCGATCTGAATTGTATTGTTTGTAAAGAAGAGAAATTTTGTAAAATCCCGTTCGACGGATCCATCCCTAACCACCTGAAATAGTTTATGTTCAACGCTGCTATGATCAACTTGGGCTTCTCGGGGGTCCCGTTTACTTGGTCTAACAAAAGAAAAGGGAGGGATTTGACCAAGCTTAGATTAGATCGGGGTCTTGCCTCGGGATCTTGGAAAACTTGTTTTCCTGAGGCGACGATCAGGAACCTCCCTATCATTGGGTCCGACCACGGGCCAATCCTCCTTAATACGGACCCTCTCACTCATAAACTCCCCAAACAATTTCATTTCCTCTCCTTCTGGCCCGACCACGTTGAATACCATGAGATCATCAAGAAAGCCTGAGAGGTGGAGCAGTATGGCTCCCAGCCGGTCCGGCTATATAAGAAGCTTCGTCAAACTAAGCGGGAGCTACAATCCTGGAATAGGAATGTTTTCCAAGCCACCTCTTTCCTGGCCAAGGACCTTCGAGAAGAGATAGACAAGCTTCAGCGAGAGCCGATTACTGAGTAGTCGGCTCTGACGGAAAGTTCTCTTCAGGCTAAGTTGAACTCCATTCTTTCTCAGGAGGAAACTTTGTGGAAAGAAAAATCTGGAGAGTTGTGGCTCAATGAAGGTGACCGCAACACTAGATTCTTTCATATGGCAACTCTCTGTAGATGGCGTCAAAACAATATCCAGAACATTTGCAAAGCTGACGGATCCTAGGCAAAGGATAGGCAAGACATTGGAAAGGTTTTCCTCCACTTCTATGACAACCTGTTCCAATCCTCCACCCCTTCCATCAAGATTAAAGATCTTCAAGTTATGGAAAAGATCATATCATCGAAGGATAATAACACCCTGATCAAGATCCCCTCCATGGCAGAAGTTAAAGAAGCCCTTTTTTCCATGAACCCTAGAAAATCCCTAGGTCCAGATGGTTTTACGCCCCTTTTCTACCAAAATTCCTGGGACACCGTCAAATTGGATCTCGTCAAAGCCATCCAAAACTTTTTTTAGACGAACCACTTGCTTGGTGAATTTAACCATACCAGCATTACTCTTATTCCCAAGATCAAAAGCCCTATGAGTCCTGCTCATTTCATGCCATCAGCCTTTATAATGTTAAATTTAAGATAATCACTAGGATTCTGGCCGGTAGACTTAAGCCCATCCTTAACAAACTCATCTCCCCTACTCAAAACGCGTTCGTCCTTGGCCGCCAAATTTTTGACAACATTATCATGGCCCAAGAGATCCTCCGATCCCTTGCTAAGACGAAAGGAGTGTCCTGTTGCATGGCGACCAAACTCAACCTTAGCAAAGCCTTTGACAGGGTAGAGTGGAGCTTCCTGTACGACACCATGAAAGCCATGGGCTTCTGTGAGAAATGGTGCACTTGGATACACCAATGCATTTTAACCACTACCCTATCCTTCAATATTAATGGTTCCCCTTTTAGTTTCCTTAAACCTGAAAGGGGTCTCCGACAAGGTGACCCCCTCTCTCCTTTCCTTTTCATTATCTGTACGGAGGTTCTTTTGCGAATTCTTCTTAAAGCTGAGAGCAAAGGAGATCTTCACGGCATTAAAACTGTTAGGGGCAGCACTCTGGTCGCTTACCTCTTCTTTGTCGATGACTGCTTCATCTTTTGCAAAACTTCCTTAGAGGAGGCGGGCAACCTTAAAGACGCCCTTGACACGTTTAAAGAAGTTTCAGGCCAAGAGATAAATCTAGAAAAATCCTGTATTCTTTTTAGTAAAAATGGCCACCAGCGGCACCAAAGGCTCATCTAACGCATCCTCCACATTAAGTGGGACTCAGGTAAAGATAAATACCTTGGAGCCCCTCTCACCTTTGACCGCAAGAAAACCCTAAACTTCTAAGAGATTATTGATCGTGTCTCGAACCGTATCGAAGGTTGGAAAGCTAAAAACCTCTCCTAAGCGGGTAGAATTACACTCATTAAAGATGTTAACTCAACAATTCCCTCATACCACATGTCCGTTTTCCTGTTCCCTATTAAGACCTATAAAAAGTTAGACTCCATTATCGCTAGGTTCATGTGGGGGACCAACAATGCGGGCTCGAACAAGACCCACTTCATTTGCTGGAAGAACATCTGTCGCCCTAAATGTGTAGGGGGCCTGGGCATCAGGACATCCCTCGCACACAATAAAGCCCTTCTTCTTAAGCTGTTCTGGCGAGTCATCAAAGAACCCAACAAAATTTGGGCCCACAATCTGATCAAACGCTATTCGCCCAAAGAATTACCTATGCTCTCTGCTGCTAAACCTTGTGATTCTTGGATCTGGAAAGGGATCCTAAATGCTAGAAATAACATTTGGCACATCAAAAATGGAGAAAGCGTCGATTTTTGGCTTGAGCCATGGATTCCGGGTATCCCCCTTTGTCGACCTCATGGACCCGCCCCAGTTCATCGATTGATCTATAAAGTTTCGGTTCTGATCTGGCCCAACCAGCGCATCTGGAAAGAGCCCCTCATTCGAGACCTGTTCCATCCTGATGTGGTTAGCCTTATTCTTTGTCTTCCTCTCAGCAAATATTTGGCAAAGGATACGCTCAGATGGCGAAACGCCCATACGGTATTCTTACAGTCCAATCAGCCTACCTCTCTTCTAACCAGACAAATCTGGAGGCTTCACAAGATCACGGACTACATTTGGGCAAAACCATCTAGACTACCACTTGGAAGATGGAGGTCCCCTTTAGAATTCAGCTCTTCCTCTGGAAAGCCATCCAGGACGGTATCCCCACCAAGATAAATCTCTAACATGGGGGCGCTGACGCTGACATTGTCTGCCCCAGATGCGGCGAAGAAGAAGAAACCACAACGCATGCCATTTTCTTTTGTAAGAAAATTCATGATTTCTGGTATGCTTTTGACCCCTCTCTCAATTTTGTTTCTTGGCCTTACTTTGATTCCCTGCCTGACATCATTGGTAAGATTGCCAGACAGGGATCGGCTTCCCCCGACCCTTCCCAGTGGGGTAGGATCAGTTCTATATTTTTCATTATCTGGATGAGCAGAAACGGCCTCATTTTTAACAATATTAACCCTAATCCAGTGTCTTCTGTAAACAGGGCTAAAAGCTATTTTACCCCTCCGAGACTCCACCTCCCGCCTCCTGTTGGCCCCGGGACCTCCCTCCCTCCTCCCACGATTGGAGAAGGGTGGATCTTCATCCTGGTGGACGGAGCTTGGAGGATAAAAGACTTACTTTGGGTGTAGGTCACGATGCCTCCAGGATAACAGATTCTGATGAAGCAGAGGCGGTTGCAGTGATTAGAGGTTTGAAGGCTACTTTGGGGAGGGGCATAGAGCGAGTGATGGTTCTCACAGATTGTCAGCGTCTTGTCAGTGCATTCGAGTCAGGTTTCTCTGATCTTTCTTGGGGAGCCCTCACCCTTGCTCCAGAGATATTATTTCTTGCTGGCCGTTTCCTTGATTTTCGTTTTCAGTTTTTTAGTAGATGTTATAATTTTGAGGCACATGCTTTAGCTGCCTTAGGAGCGTGTTCCCCATCACTTTCCATTTTTGAGCCCATTGGGGCTTCGAATCTCGTTGACTTGGCTATTTCTGTACTGCCTATCCTGGCTTAGTTTCTTAATATATCGTTGCTTACAAAAAAAATGTTAACCAATGATCAAAGAGTTCTTTTCTTAAACTATTTATGCATTATTTTTCATGCATTGGCTTAGTAGCCATTCCAAATGCAGTTGGGACTTAGCTGCGTTAAATCTATTAGTATTAATTTTATATTACAAAAGAAATATTACTAAAAAAATTGTTTGCGCCATAATCCTCTATTAAGGATTTTCGAGGACCTTGCTGCAAAAGCTTGAAGAGTTTGAGGAAGAGATGTTGTTTGCATGTCATGCTATTTACTATTAAGAACAATATATGATTGAAGTCAATTTGATACATTTATTAGAGCATCTCTAGCAGTTGAGGGGTTGGTGCATGTAGCTCACCTTGTCAGGCTTTAAAAAAAACCCAACTCACACTGTACTCTCCCAGCAGTTGCTGATGAGGTGGTGGGTCTTTTTTGAATAAATAAATTGTTTAGTTTGCGCGGTGTTCTTTACTCCGCCCACAATTATTCATCTGCTCTCATACCTATAAATAATATTTAATCTGTATGATGTAATTTAGTCCGCGTGGTGTTTTAAACTCCACAATTTTTTTTTATTTTTTTGTGAGCTCTCCACACCCGATTGAGTTCTGACAATGCCATGCAAGCAACTCACACCCATTTTATGAATTACTGGGAGCTCAAAAGTGTGACATTAAAGTTTGATCTAACAAAACTATCAAATCCAAACCCATTTTTACAACTGCTGGAGATGCGCTTAAGGTCTCGACTAAGGAGTTTGCTTTCGTTTATTAAGACATTTTCATGTGGGATGTCTGAGAGAGTTCAAGGTTGTCGAGGGCCATACTTCTATTTTTAACAATTGTTTGTAGGGATCGTCATAAATTAGAAAAATTGTCATATATTGGTGCCATTGCCTATATTGGTATAAAAATTCTAGTCTCCTACGGCGCGCTTGACTGTCACATTGGACTAGAATTTAGGCCTTTTTTTTTGGTGAGAAGAGGTAAGATGTTTTACCTAAAAAGTTGTGAGGTTAGAAGATTGAAAAAACTTGTGTGTGTTTGGCTGAAAGTTAGAAGTTCTACTTAAAATCTTGAGTTCTAACTTTAACATCTCACTAATCTGTTTAGTTGAACCATATAATTTGACCACAAATTAGAAGTTTCTCCACAAAAACCCCAAAAACATATGTAAACCACATTTTCCTCTATAATTCATCATATAGTAATGCAACAACACAATTAAAACGGTGGTAAACTACTATTTTTATCTTTGATACATCATATATTAATGCAAAAACAAAATTAAAACGTGCAAATCACAAATCAAAATACCAAACATATAGGGAACATGGTTCAACATACCCACATAGAGAGAGAGATGGGGAAACAACCATTATATATATATAAACATATGGATATATGCATATATACATATATATACATGTATATATATATATACATATATATAACACCCGGTCTTGCAGACAGGGGACCAACATAGGAGCAACACAGTTGGAAGAACTACGAGCCACACTCAACACCGAAATAGAAAAAAGAATAGCTCTAGAGCTACAATTGGCTGGGGTACAAAATGCCATAAAAATTTTACAAGGACAGTAGGCAACGAGCCAAAAGAATAAAGATATACAGCCAGATACATCTAGAATTTCAGCTCGCGACGTATTAGGACCTCGCAGAGAAATCAGTCAAGGAGCATATGTTCAACTTGATCGAAATCCTAGGGGACCCAAGATTTTATTAGAATTTGCCACTCAATAGGAGGTTGACAATGAACCAGTCGATCTTAGATAGATAAAGGATATGCTGAGGGTAAGAACTCGTATTCCCATCCAAGAAAGACTAAAGGTAGTGGGGACCACAACCCCAGGGAAAGATGCCTTCAGTGTTATATAGTTGAAACTCGACAGTTCGTTACCCAAAATCATATAGAAAAATACATCAAAGAAATCTTAAAGGCCTAAACACGCGCGAGCAAGAACATCATTAACAAATTGCAAAAGAGTTTGATTGTGCAAGAATTGGTGGGCAGAGATGTGCCATCGAGCTTTCATACACCAAAAATTTGAAAATTTAAAAATATAAAGAGACGGATCCTGTCGAGCATGTGTAGAAATTTCAAGACTCTTTGGGTCTGTATTCAATATCGAGCCACATTTTATATAGGTTATTTCCTACCAGTGTCCAGGGCGAGCCACTATGTTGGTTTCATTCCTTGGAAGAATGATCAATTCACTCCTTTGATCAATTACAAGAGCTCTTCCTCAAGAATTATTAACACAACCGAGATACGAAGGATAATATTTACACCCTTATAAGTTTTAACCAAATGCGATGAGAAAAACTCGAGGTGTTTACTAAGAAGTTCTTGGACCTGACCAGAAGAGTGAGCAGTCTCGACCAGAAAAATCACAGTGTCAGCCTATACAAACGCTCTTCTCATCGAGAGCAAAGCAAAGGAACACCTTATTTTGAATAAGCCAGCAACCCTAGATGAAATGGTCGAGAAGGTAAACAATTACACCGACCTAGAGAGAATGATGATTGAAAGGCAAAAACCTACAAAATCCATTCTCACAACCAAAGAGAAAAACACATAACAAGAATTTGAATGTACTACAAATACTGGAGGTGATAGAAAATGAGTTAAGTCAGAAGGAGATCGACCTTGAGAAGGAAATAATCTTCCAAAGCCTTTTCTCCCAAAATTGACTGCCAAGTTAGTTGACATCTATTCTACACTTCAGAAGGATAAGTTTTTTAGAATTGCACAACCCCTTGATCCAATCGAAGGAAAGCCGTACTGTAAACATCACAAAGTTAGACATCACAATACCGAATGATGCTACGCTCTATAGAAACTCATGGAGTATATACAAAGACGGAAGAATGTACGAATACATTGTCGACATGGAAAATTATAAGAACGAGAGCTGCAGAAAAGATAATGAAGTCATCTATATCAAATAAGAGACTGAAGAGAAACACATCTATCGTCTTCACCTCAGTTACTTTATGGAGATGCATAGGTAAACAAATTTGTCAGATTCAAAAGATGCCAATTCATTTAATGTCACAACTTAACGGTGGTTGAAAAGGAAGCTCGATTGCTTCCAAAGTTTAGTAGAAGAAAAACTGGTATCTCCTTCGAAGATTTTGACGTCAGCTATATTAAATTTCCTTATCATGACGCGCTGGTTATCATGTTGAAAATAAAAAACTTTGCAATGCACACAATGATGGTGGATACCGAAAGTGCCATTGAAGTAATTTTTTAGTGTACCATCGAATAGATGGGTCTAGCAGATTGAGTTGAGGCCAGTGATATGAAAATCGTGCTCCCTATCACAACAGGACTGACGATAGTCAACGTGAAATTTTATGTTATGAATGCAAAATCATGACATTTAGGAATAATGGGACGATGCTGGCTGCATAATATGAAGGTTATTCCTTCTACTTATTATCTGACATTACGATTTGATTAGAATGGTGGGATCTACGATGTCAAGGGTAGCCATAAGCTAGCTCGAGCATGTGAAAATACTGTAACTAGTGTGACAAATACTTCTGAGGAGTTCAAAGCATAGAAATTATAGAAAGTTGAACCTGCAAAGGTCCAACCTTCAACTGCTAAAGTTAAAGAATACATCGAGATTGACGGAACTAATTGGGGTATATTTGAAGGAAATCATTTACCTTCGTTGGAGCAAAACACACTTATCTAATTCTTGAAGGGAAATAAAGATGTGCTCGCTTGGACATTTCAAGAAATGCTAGGTATCGATCCTGCTTTTATCTGTCATAGACTGTGCTTAAAAGATAATGTTGTGGTGGCCAAAAAAATCCAGAGGACGTTAACATCCGGACTTTGATATGAAGTGAACAAAGAGATTGATAAGCTTATTAAAGTACATTTATCAGGAAAGCAAATTACTCGATTGGATTTTGAACATTGTAACGGTTCCAAAAAAAAATGGTAAGATCAGAGTTTACACGGATTTTACCGACATGATTAAACATACTCCAAAAGACAATTATCCCCTCCCAATAATCAATCATTTAATAGATTTAAATGCGGAACACGAATATCTGTCTACACCGACAAGATTTAAATGCAAAGCACGAACATCTGTCTACACTGACGGATTTATTGGATTCTTATCACACCCTCAAACGATAGGATTGAAAAATCTATTCGAGGCAACGAACAATGAAATAGAATATGATGCGTTAATCTACAGTATGGACATGACATTAAAACTTGGGGTACCCGAGCTTTCTGTATACACCGACTCTATGTTGATCATAAGTCATTACACAGAACGATATCAATAAAATGGAAAGATGGTGGAATACGCTGCCCTAGTGGCCGATAGAATAAACAAATTTCAAAAGGCCACGATTGAGTAATTGCCTCGGAGAGAAAATATGCATGCAGACTCCCTCACTTATCTGGCAGGAATTTTAAAAATAAGGTTCGATATTTAAAAGTTGAAGTCAAATCCACCCCTAGTATTAATCTTGTTAGCTTAAACGCAATTAACACTGGGAGTTATGAGCCCAAAAAAAGTGATTAGAGGTTGTCTTTTCTAAAATATATTGGTCCCAATAGCGATTTTATAGGTGAACTACCAGAAGACGTCAATGAGAGATGATGACTGATAGAAAGTCCAAAACAATACATCGTTATCAAAAAAAGCTTTACAAAGTCACAGGTCCTTATTTGAAGTGTCTGTTCGAAAAAGACGTCAATAACATGTTGAGGGAATTACACGAAGGAACATGCGGATCACATGCCGCATGTCGTTCCTTGGGAAATCGGGTAATCACTCAGGGTTTTTTTGCCTAAAATGAGAGTACAGGGTGAAGAATATACGAAGAAATGTGATCACTACCAATGACATAGACATAAAATTTGAGCTCTAGCGCTGGATCTTTAAGCGAACAAAGTATATTAGCCCTTTAAAAGATGGGCTCTTGACCTAATGGGATCATTACCAAACACTCCTGAGAAATGGAGACATCTTGTGGTTGTAGCTGATTACTTTACTAAATGGGTAGAAGTAGTCCCTTTATGTCGAACGTGGGAAGAGGAAGTCATCAAATTTATATTGCAGAATATTATTATCAGGTTTGGATGCCCACACCTAATCAAGATTGATAATGGACCACAGTTCATTGGCAAAAAGGTGGTAGAGTTCTTTAACAAAAATAACGTTATCCATTTTCTTTCGAACCCTTATTACCCACAAGGTAACGGTCAGGTAGAGATCACCAACATGACGATCATCGATGGGATAAAAAATTGCTTGAGCGAAAAGAAAGGGAATTGGATTCAAGAATTGCTGCACGTACTTTGGGCATATCGGACAACACCACGGGTGTCTGTAGGGTCAGCTTACAAAACTGAGGCTGTTATCTTGACCGACTATTATCACCCCGTACGAGATCATAAAATAACGGACGAGGAAAATGAGTTTCAGTTAGCATGAAATATGAACTAGATCGAAGAAACATGAGACCGAACAATTATAAATCTTGGACACTATCATCAGGCATTGGCCAAATCTTATAACAAAGGAGTTTGCAACGGAGAATTTGACATCCAAGATCTCGTCCTAAGAGAAATTCCGAAACACAGGAAGGAATTGAATGTTGGGAAACTTGCAAAAAATTGGGAAAAACCCTATATTGTGGTCGGTAAGACCAACCTCAGATAATATGACCTGATAACGGAAAAAGAAGTTCGAGTTCCTAACCCTTGGAATACATGAAGGTTGAAGACATATTACCGCTAAATTTATTTTATAGTTCGATGTTTCTACATTTAAAAAATGAGAATTAGGTGGTGTTTCTTTCCCTGCTGAATTTTTTTTCAGCAGCTGAAAAAAAATTCAGCAGTGGGTTTTGTGTTTCTTTCACTGCTGAATTTTTTTCAGAAAACCAAATTCAGCAAAAAAAAATTAGCCAAGAATACATGCTTAAAAAAATTCAACACTTTGAAGAAAATTTTATGCCTCAATTACCCTTGTCTTCAGTGCACCTCGCCACCGGAAGAACCGAATTTATGGCAAGGAAAGACGTGAATCTCTCATCTCTCTCTCTGAATTTAGGGCAGGGAGCTTCAATTCGTCAAGGTTAGCATTTTTTTTTCTCTCTCTCTGATATTTGGATATTTTTGTTGATTTATTGTGGTTAGCTTGCGATGGGGTAGTGATTCAGAGCTATGGGGTAGTGATTTGTTGTTGCTGTTGCTGTCGTTGTTGTTGCTATTGTTGTTGTAGAGCAAATGTTGTTACTGTATTTGCTGTTGGGTTTATTTGTTGTTGAGTTTATTTGTTGTTGTTGCTGTTGCAATGCTTTTCCTTCCAGCCTTATGATTTGATGATCTGTTGTTGTTGCTATTGTAGAGCAAATGTATTTTAGGAAGAATTTGTATGTGCATATGGTACTTCTTTTCCTTTCCTCCTGTTTTGCTTTTCTTCTTCTTTAGTTGGATTAATTATTCTTTAATTTAACCAAAAAAGTACAATTGAAGCTAGAATTAGCGAGGGAATGAAATAGGTATAATATGAAATGGGGTTTGACTAGATTTCATTATTAATCACAACAAAAAGATCCCCAAATTCCCAAATTCAATCATCAATGCATCTTTACATTCTTGATGCCTTGCTGCATTGTTGTATTCCTATATCCTGCATTGTTATATTCCTATATGCTTTGAGTGGTTACCTGTCTAAATGAAATTTCTAATAACTACTTTACATTCTTTGATTATAGAAATAGGCCATTTATAGACAACCATGTTGTAAATAGGGATGTTTTTTAAGACAGATGTAACAAGCACCAGTCTTCCTTGCAAAGATAATAACTTCCCCACATAGCTATTTTCCCTTAAGCCTCTTGTAGCTTTGAAAAACCAGTAGTATACCTCCATTGACTAAGATTGAGATATAAGCACTGCTTAGAATATACCTAATCCATGTCTAGTATTGATGAATCCAATTTAAGTAATATGTTATTTCTTTGTTGCATATTTGATATGTTATTTGTTTGCAGCATATCTGCTTCATGTTTGATATGTTATTTCTTTGCTTCATGTTTCCACTTGAGCTAACATTTGTTTACTTCATATAGTTGCCCATGATCTGTTATTTGTTTGCTTCATTACCTAGAGCTCAATGGCCATGGAACTTAGGGGGTGTTTTTGTTTTATTACTGTGTTGAGTGATTGATTCATTTGTGTGTTTTGTTTTAAATTGTGGGGGTATCTAGAAAGCAGTAGTCTTGGAGAATTTGCAGGGTATCCCACCAAAGGACACCAACTGAAGCAGTAGTAGAATTAAGAGTTTAGTGTCTGTCTGTCCATCGCCAACAACTCTTAAATTGATTTTCAAAAGCTTTCAGTCTGTAGTTTGTTATATTCCATATTCCATATTGGTGTTAGCATTTTAGTGTTAGCATTTCTTATGTTAGCATTTTGTGCATGATTCCATATTCCATATTGGTGTTAGCATTTTGGTGTTAGCATTTCTTCTGTTAGCATTTTGTGCATGATTCCATATTCCATATTGGTGTTAGCATTTTGGTGCTAACATTTCTTCTGTTAACATTTTGTCCAAGAAGAGTATTCAGACAACAAGATATGATGCAATATGAAGAGAAACTAATTTTTCATCTGATCAAATAGCAAGAAGAGGCTCCAGTAACATTCCCCCTTATAGTGACTGGCATGAGGGCAGACCTAGATACCTGAAGAAGATTGATGATAATGTGACAGAGTACTTTAGATTGGATCCACAATGGATTTAAGTAGAGGGGGGGGGGGGGGTTAAAAAACCATAAAGCAAACCATAATAACATCTTTTAGCATAAAGCAAACCATAATAGCATCTTTTAGCATAACATCTTTTACTGTATGAGGAATATATTGCTGACATTTTTATTTTGATTTATTCATCAGGTTTTACCATGCCTCCAAAGAATAAGAAGGCTTAGCAAGAAGTGACTGGTGACCTAAGCCAAGATACTCCCAAACACGCAAAACAACTTAATGGTGAGATGTTGTACACTTATCTTGCATTATGCAAGCGTGAACTTGACACAAGTAAATATGCAGGTTCTGGACTTTCGAAAGCCTCTTGGGCCAAGATTAGGGAGGAGTACAATGCAAAATTTAACCTAACTCGTGAACTTGACCAAAATATTTTAGTAATGTCTGGTTTTACCAAAAGGTGAAGTACAATGCTTGGACATGGCTTTTGAGAAGAACTGGGAATGGTTTTAATGCAGAAACCCGCACGTTTCATCTTCCACTCGAAGGGTGGGATGCCTTGATTAAGGTATAGTAATCTTTTGTTTATTATGTTAATCTGTATAGTCATATTATACATTTCTGAATGTTTGTTTTCTTGATACACATCAGATAAATGAGAACGTCAGTACATTTAGGAAATGTGGTTTACTTCATAAAGACTTGATGGAAGCTATTTTTGTAAACAGAGTGGCTACTGGTAGATATGCAACTGGTCCTGCTAGGGATGATTTCATTGATACGACTACTTCAGATGTCGCCGCTGATTTTAATATGGAAGATGAGAAAAATGTCCATACAGAATAAGCTGATTTCATTGAAGATACTGATACATACTTCACTGATCATCATTTTGAACCATCTCAATCCGAGCACTCCATCCCTCAAATAGAGCAATATACGCCTTATCACTTTGCACAGTCTGTACCTCAACTAATGCAATCCGCTTCTCAATCAAAAATTTGTCACCGCAGTGGGAAGAACAAACAAAATGTTGATGATACTTTGGATAAGTTAAATCAGCTGATTGAGGTTATAAAGATGCAGGGTAAGAGAGAAGAATTGGCAAAACAAGATACGCGTAGAAATAAACTTTCGGAAGTGCTGGGTATTCTTCAAGAAATGGAGCTTTTGGGGTATCTAACGACTGCTGAAATGACTAAAGCATGTTTGAAGTTTATTGAACATCTAGAATATGCTGACATGTTTGTGGGTTTGGCTACGCTAGAATCAAAGAAACTCTACCTGTTGCAGTTTCTCAGAGTTTAGTTTTCTATGCATTGCTGTTTTGGATTATCTTGTTTTTCGGATTTATAAACTATGTTGATGTTCGACTATTTGCTATTTTAGATTATGTTGGGTTGTGTTATCTTAAAATTTGTACTTCAGACTATTTTTAATGCTTATGATCTGTATAAACCATTTTGTGCAATGATGCCTTTTGTATGCCCATTTTGTACTTTTTTTGTCCATTTTGTGTAATAATGCTTGTTGTATGTCCATTTTGTATACCATTTTGTCCATTTTGTGCAATGATGCCTTTTGTATGTACATTTTGTCCATTTTGTCCTTTTGTTCGAACAGAGAGGGGCAATATAGACCGAACTTTTGTTTATTCGAATATGCTTCAAGTTGTGTTCTTTTATAACAAGGGTATTTAAGACATTTACCAGTTTTACTAGCTTTCAGCACTTCTTAGAAAAGAAACACCATAACTTATTCAGCAATTCAGCATTCAGCATTCAACATTCAACATTCAGCACTTGAATTTTTTTTCAGCATTCAGTACTTGAAAAACAAATACCACCTTATTCTCCATTTCTATGTGCGTTTCACCTTCATTAATGAAATACTTATCTTTGGTCGACGTGTACATCTAATATAATTATGAGCATCTATTATATAAAAAGACATTTACAACATCTGAGGAACTAAACAGGTCATCTCATCTACTATATTACAACACACAGTAAACGTAATGAGTATACATAAAAGAATGATCTAGGCAAATTATAATTTCAATTTCTACCCCTTCTAGTTACCTGCCGAGTGGACTTCTTCATTTTCCCACCTCTGGACGAACTACAAACATGACCGGATGTAGTGACCCTTGGAGGATGAAATTTTACAATATCTTCTTCACATCGTGCTCGACAAGAGCGATGTACAGGATCTTTGATTTTGTCATAATTTGACACATCTTCTATAGATACAGGAGAAGGATCCTCAGCACTAGCAACTTAACTTTGTTCTTCTCATTTAGAAAACAATGATACTCAGCCTTTGCAATCTCCAAAGCATAGTCTTTGCCAGAATCAACCACATATTTCCGAAACTCGCTCTCAACTCTGTTCAATTCACCACCATAAAAGGCAATGACTGCTTCCACATGTAACCCATGAGGATTCCTAGGAGCAATTTTTTTCTTGATCAGGATGAAGAAGATTCCTCATCTGCTCATGCGATTTCCTTAACCGGTCGCAAGTTTGTTTTTGCTCTACTTCACCTTTTTCCCGTCTCCTTTCCTCTACTTTTCTTAAAGATAACTCCTTTACAACTCGCACCGCAAGCCAAACATTATGTTCGGTATAGTAGTGTAGAGTTTCCTGAGTCACTTTCAGCTCATTGTCTATCTCAGTCTGCACTCGCCTATTATTTTTTTGTTTATTTAAAATAATAATTTTCTCATAGATCGACAACCTTACAAATTGATCGAATACATATGTTCAAACATCTAATACACGTGATCCCATATTACAAGGTCATATAAATTACATATACCGGCTCAAGCTGAACATTATCTCGCCTCTACGCTATCATAATTTCTTGCCGCAGTCGCTAAAGATTGAACTCGAGCTGGATCTGGTACCACACCTCTCTTCTAATATGTGTATATAAGTGTCCTTTAAGCCTCTTTCACTATCGACTTCCACCTCGAAATTAAATGTCAACGTTAGAAACGCCCAGCGCACTCATCTTTAAAGGGGATTTCTTTCAACATTTTTTAGGTCTTTGTAAACCTATCGTGATCTTTCCTAATAGCTTCATTCTTTTCTATTTTTTCTTTGGTAAACTTAAATTGAGTCTTACATAGCTCTTGCTAATGTTTCTCTGTGAGAGACTTATGATACCTTATTTGCTATTCATATTGAACTATTACCTGATGAACAAGATGCAAAACATTTCTAGCTCAAATCAAAGCTCTCTGCTGATTATCTGCATTCGCCCTCAATTGCTCTATGTCCTACAATAATTGTAAAACTCTACATTATTCACATACTCAAAATCTGATTTAGAGATAATAATTTCTTTTCAAAGTCTACCAAACTACTGTTTACCAAAATGTAATCAAATTCACAGCAATCAGAAAACTAATCAGAAAGTTTTGCCAGATCAAGTCAAAAAGAAGAAAAGGTTACAGAACATTCACAGCATTTCCCAGAGGAAGACGGGTATCTAGTTGTTTTCCATCCTCCTTGACCTCTTCATCATCGTTCTCGAATGGAAAGACAATTTCATTATAGCGACCAGCAAGGCCATGAGCAATATCTTTTTTCAAAAGCCCAAAAAAGCAATTAGACTGGACCAAATGGTTCCGACCAACCTTAATCGCATCCACCTTCTGTTCCACGCCCTTCTGATGCTCAATAACTTGATTATACAGCTTTAACCTTACAGTCGCCCTCAATTCCTCAATAACTTTCTTATTCTCTTTCTCGGCCTCTGCCACTAACCCATCCAACCAAGCCTTTAACTCTCTATTTTCTTCCTTTAAAGCATGCTCAATTAGGGATTGAGCCTGATCTTCCGGGACAGCTCGAGTTGATCATTATTACTTTTTGATGGGCCCTGAGAAGAGCCTTTGACTAGCATCGTCAGTTGCCAAAGCTACACAGTTTAGTAAGCATGATTGCAAGAACGGTATAGAAAAAAAGAAGAAGATCAAAATACAAGTATACCTGCGCGGCCTACTCTTGGAAGATTTCCTCGAGCTTCTCTGGACCGTTTAACGCAAGCTCAAAACATCACTTATCCACATCCCTGAGCTTGGTTACTGCATCAAATCGAGTTCGATCGCTTCCTTTGAGCTGATGAGTTTTTTATCTGTTTAGATAAATATGGTCCTCGTCATCCACCTCGAAATCAACAGCTTTGCATTTTTTGGCCTTCTTTTTTTCGGGGATGACAACTTTAATAGGTTAAAATGCTGGTAGAGACATAGCATCATTGGAAGGATTAACCACTTTATTTTTCACAGAAACCTCCCTGTTAAACCGTTTGAGCCAATGCATTTTTTGCCCAGTTACAGAAGACTCAAGAGGTGGTATCTCATTCGAGATAAATGTTGTAGGGAGCTCGAGGCCACCTCCAGTCGAAGCAGAACTCATTTTGCCCTGTTGACCGTCTTGGCCAGCCATAGCTCTTCTTTGATAAGCCCGCTGAATTTTTGGAATCCCTTGTTGTCCGTATGGATCTTTAGATTAGCAAGAACTTATTTCAGTTTATTCCTCTCTCAGCCAACACGATCAAAGAGGCTTGTATCGTCGGGAGTAGCGGCTGCCTGAGGACCTACAACAAGAAACAAGACATATAAGGAGAACGATTATACCCAATGTTCATTCACCAAGTTATTGTTACAAGTACTTAGTCGGGTTTAAATACTTAAATTCCAGCTTGAATGCTGGTTCATCTGAACCTGTAAACAATTGCCTTTAACTCGAGCCATGTGATCGTTCCGAGGCTGACTAGCTGAGTCAAAATCAAAAACATCATCCTTGAAGAGTCACTATACAGATAAGAGCTCTAGCTCGACTTCAGATACTTCATCTTATAATATTTTAGGACATCCGGAGCAACAAACTTTTTCTCAATACCATTTGACCTTCATTTCTCATTCATAGTCTCACAAACCTTCATCATTTCATAAATATTGCCATTCAGCTGTGGGGTATTTTAAGCCCATACATGAGCTGGTTGGTAAAAATCAAAAACCCATCACCCGGACTATGCTCAAACGGTCCAATCCAACTCTAAAGTGATATCAGTTGGTAATTTCCTATCCCTCCTGACCTGTTCGAGATCGGGTGCCTGATAATACTTCTTAATTTAGACCATTCTTTGGCGTAAATTCCCAAAAATATAAACCCTCTTTTATAACATAATCCCCCCACTCTCCTTTTAACTTCTTTTTGTATTTAAGAAATTCCTTCCCAATATCCACCCCTTCTGGATATACACACATGACCATAGTACTCGGCACATTACCCCCTACATTAGCCTCTACTACCTCAAGTTCGACCTGTACAAGCATGACTTCTACATGTGCGATTTCGCTTGGTCCTTCATGACTATCTACAACCTCTTTCTGCGCCTTATCAAATTTGTCCTCTTTACAGGATGATGACATCTCTTCTGAGTCCTAGTCAAATAAAAATTTACCTTTAGGAATTAGATTTTTAACTCGCATGATTGACATACAAAGAAAATTAGTAACCAATTGTTAAAACCGATTTTCCTCGAAGTCCTTCTCTTTAATCAAGTTATTCGATCTCAGGATAAGAACGATAACATTACAGAAACCCCCAAATTTCAAAAATCCCTAACTTATCGTTCCACACAAGAACAGCGTAGTTTGCAACCCAAAACACTTAATTTCCCAATTATATTACCTAAACATGGGGGGTGTTTGTTTTTGTTAGAGGTAAAGCCACTAAGTTCTAACTATTCTCTAAGTCAACTTAGTGGTTCAGTCAGAGGGGAGTGTTTAAGGGGAGTGTTTCAGTTTTTACTCAACCTCTAAGTCATGATTTTTAGATGATAATCTATTTATTTTTTTAGAACACTTAGAGCTAACTTAAAACCCTAAAATCATAGATTACTGAATTACCCCTCAATACAGATTAATTATGGTTAAGTTATTGAAGCAAAAATAACCTTTGAAGTTGAGTTATTCAGATTTGGTCTCTCATAAAGACGTGTTATGTGCAGTACTTAAAAGCATATTATGTGCAACGATATATCATCTATGGCTAGATAAATGAAAATAGTAATCTTTGAAAATAAATACAAGCATTTCTCTCTTTTCAAACATGGATATACTATGAAATCATAGAAGGGACTGCCAGAGCAAAGAGACAAAATGAAAGGGTGGAGAAATTAGAACATTGTACAATATATACATCTCAGAATAGGAAAAGAAAATTAATAAATAGGTCTATGTATCACTGGCATGCAACCACAATCACTAACGAGAATACTACTGACGAACCAGTTTGGCTTCACCTTTAGAAATTCAGCAGCAATTACATATTTAAGCAGTGTCAATTTTTTGCTTCAATCAGAAAATTATACAGATTCAACAGCAAGATTTTCAATCGATAAACAAACCCTAAAACAACGGAAGAATCCTTGAATTAGAGAGAGAGAGGCGCAGCCAGTGAGAGATTGAACATTACAGATTCAACAAAAAACCCTAAAACAAGATTCAAGTTGTATTCAACAACAATTTACAAGATTGAACAAATTCAACAGTCACAGATTCAACAACAATTCACATATTTAACAAGATTAACAGTAAATCGCAGGCATTTACAGATTCATCAGCGAGGTTCGATTGATAAACAAACTTAAAACAATGAAGGAATTACTTTGAATGAAAGAGACGCAGCAATGGGAGAGAGAGTAGAGATCACAGCGATTCTTTGGAACTTTGTTGGAGCAGTGGGAGAGTCGAAGCTCTGTAATAGAGGGAGCTCTGTGAAGGAAGATTCGTTGGCGCTCTTGCTGTGGAGTGCTCGGTGGTGGAAGGTGAGAATGAAGAAAGAAAAAAAACTTTTGGGTTTTGGTTATGGTTTTGGGGATAAGGACTCGGGGCAAGGAATAATGGTTTTGAGAGGGGTAAAAATGAGATAAAAACCAAGTAAGAGCCTCTTACCCTAAAACCAGCCCATTCAACAAGTTTACTGGAGTAAGAGAATACTAACTTGAGTAAGATGTTAGAGGCAAACTTAGAGGGGAAAAAAACGGCTCTAAGTCGAGAGTAAGAGGGGAGTAAGAGGTTTTAAGTTGAGTAAGAGCTCTAAGTTAAGTAAGAGCAAAAAACAGACACCCCCTTGGTCATTTTCATTAAACAAAAAAAGTGTACTATTTTGTTCAAAAGGGGGAATTCAACACATTTGTATCTACAACTTCACTTGCACTCAAAACCCCATAACCAGAAACAAAAAACAAAAAACAAAAAATTGAGATAGAAAAATAGGAATACACATCAAATTGAGAGCAAAAATACAAACCTATTATAGAATACCCACAATCTTCAATTTTTACAGTAGTAGAGAGAGGCCTTGTCTTTCGATGTGACGATCTTCATGAACGATTCGAGAACAGTGAGAAGTTTGCAAGAGATCATGATTGATTGCTTTCCAGAGTGCTAAAGTTTCTTTTCTCATGAATTTGGGTTCTCAAAAATAGTCTCTCTATGGAATTGTTGAATGACCCTTGAAGAGAGAGAGATGAGACTTTATTCTCTCTCTTGGGAGAGGAGCCGGAATCCTCATTCTAAGATTTGTACTCATACCACATCCAGTGTTGACCTTTTTATAGATATTTACCCAAAACACCAAGGTGGTATTGTTTTAAATTTTGAAATATTCAAAATAGGTATAACGGATAACAACTGTCCTATTCAAGCTAGAAAGTGCATCATATACGAAACATGAAATAATATAAAAATAGGTTTATGTGCTTTTGTTTGAGACATATTTGTTAAGAAACAAAACAGTTTGTTTGCACAAATCTACTATTTATAGAATACAATTGCAATAAAAAAATTCTTTTATTTCAAAACGAGATGACCCAAATTCGAACTTGCTACATGCACAACTACGTGCGATTTAAAGCAGTTAGGATGTTTAGGTTCACCACAGGGAATTAATTTTCCACCTGCTACTCTTTCGTCCTCTTCGACTAGTTTATCCAGCGCGATCTCCCTTATAACACATTCTCAAACTCCCACATCAATAATAAGATTGCGGAAGACATCACACCAAAAGTGGCGGTCCAGCTTCAGAAGCTTCATCTCCGTGTTCAAACCATCCAAACGCAACAGCCACTCAGGTAGCACAACACCATATGACAACAGCTAAAATTAGCGTTCACGAAGTTCTGCTACTTTGATGGCCAACCTCCCCTCCGTTGTATGATGCTGATGTTAGGAGCGTGTCCTCACCATGATCGCTTTACCTGTAAAGACAGAGAAGATTTATACATGTAAACATAATATTTGACCAAGGATACATGTCACCGTTATGGAACCAGAGAAAACCCAGTTCGAGCAAAGTCATCAAAGGTCGAGCTTTACTTGCTTTACTTAATAACGAAGATTTTGAATAGATAGGCATCTCAAAGTATATGACCGTGACATCAGAGCTATCCCAAAATGGTTCATCTATGCAGGAAAGCTAAAGATTTTATTAAAGACTATATTTCCAAGCATTCATCAGACAAGAATGACTCATAACAGTTCTATTTTAGACAGCGATCATCTCAGTTCGCATGGTAAATTTTATCACTATACACTTCTGACCCACATCATATGCGTTATCTTCGTCCTTCACAATACTTTTTATAATGCCACAAAGGTAATCACCTCAGTCAGCCTCAGCCATAATGATGTAGTAAAACGGGTAAAGCCAGTAGTAGCCTTTAATGGTTTCTTCCATCTAAACAGTAGTCAAACCCTGAAAGGTAGGCTCCATCGGTATCGGGGTTGGATTAACAAGTGACTGTTGGCCAAAATAGCAAGTTCTTAATTCATCCAGCTTGGCTATAATTTGCGGCTCACGCTCTTCACAAAGGATCTGGGATTTTTTTTCACCATCGTATTTTCAAGTTTTGCTAAGGAAAGGAAGATATACTAATTCCATAAACAAAAGAGAAGCTATTTATAAGCGAGTTTAAATAGACCACATATTCTACCAGTCAAAGAGAATGAAATTAGTGCGTTTGGGAACTCCAAAAGTTAAGTCAAATGATTAATTTCTAGCGATCAACATTAAATAGCCACAACAAAATTAACCAAGTTCCAGACTGTAGCATGAGTTTAAGATCCTCGATTGAGCTTCTCAACCAAAACCACTTATGCTTTTAGTTGAGAGGGGGCGATTGTAAGGATCGACTCCCGGCCTCAAACTCATGTGCTAAGATCACCCTTTAAAGCGTTGACTCGACCTAGCAATCACATGACAACATGCTATAGTGGTGGCTCATTAAAAAAGTTGTTACAAGAAATGGGAATCATTTATACTATTATGCAACCGTTACCAAAATGCATTAGAACTATTATTGTAATGTCCTTCATTAAGAAGACATAGTGGTCACTGAAACAGTTTCATTAGGAGACCTATAAAGAGGATAAAGAGAGAATAAATTAGGGACAAAATTTTCTATCTAGAAGATCTAAGCAATACGACCCAGAATATTGATTATAATTTGTAGTCACAAGATCAATAATATTATTCCTTTCAAATCCTCTCAAGAGGTCGTGGTTTTTACCTATTTAAAATTTTTTATGCTAAATCTCGCATTTTTAGTGATTATTGATTATTGTCTAGTGTTTTAAACATTTTGGTGTGAAAACTAAGTTCGAGTCCCGAATTTAGGCTCTTACAAGTTCCAAATTGGGTAAAATGCAGTTTAACATAAGGATATAAGGAGATGTAGACTATTAAATTGCACCGATACCTTTCAAGATAAAGCCCAACTTCTAGCTCATACTAGGTGGTCACGGCAGAGATAATATCTCTGCAATGGGGGTTCATGGCCACAATAATTGTTATCAGAGTTGATGGTTCAGCTGGAAACATAGTCCACTGTGATTGGCAAATGCTCAGGGTGAAACTTGGATGTACAGGGAAAATATGGTACTCGGGTAGAGTAGATAGGTCATTGCATATGGATCTCGGGCGAGATTGTGTACCACAGAAGCTCAAACCAAGGTGGAGATTGTTGGTGGGCATATCTAATTCTATCACGATGGTGGTGGACGATTAACGATTATCTGTGTTTTTCAAGAAATATCGAATCAGAATTGGATAGCCTTTTTCCATTTCGATTTTCTAAAATTTTTGATCCGATTTTTCCAAATTAGATTTGACCCGATTCTTCCAAATAACATCCGATCTGATTTAATCCGAACTTCTATACTTTCAACTTGAGGGAGTTGGGACTAAAACCATAAACAAAACATACTTCATCTAGGTCAGCCTTTATTTTTTTTCCCTCTTTGCAAGGGCTTTCTCTTCTTCACTAGTGAAGCCTCACTACCATTTTCCTTTTAAGGTAAGAATCTCTCTCTCTCTCTCTAGAACTCTTGAGGCTATGATGGGGGTGAAAAATGGTCAGGTAGTGTTCAGTTGGTTTCACGTTATTAGACTTTTGTGCTTAAGTAATTGTGGGTGGTTATTTTTGATCTCTCTTCACCTATCTCTAAAGAGGCTGTCATAAATATTTGGTGATATTTTTGTCTTAGCTTGTGAAATGATGTTTTATTTTGTGAACTTTATAATTTAGACAATAGTTATTATCATTTATTATGTACCAAAATTTCTATGATGGTATCATTTATTATCAATTGTCTAATAATATGTTTATGATATATTAATATAGTGACAATTTCCTGTCAAATACAAAATTACTGATTTTCTGAATTCTTTTTCGATTTTATCCAGATATTTGAAAATTTTGATTTTTTTCCTAAAATTTTTTGAATTTTGAATTTTGAATTTTTTACGATATCGGATTTTTTTGGATTTGGATCTATTTTTAATTTTACGAAAAAAAATCAGATCTGATTAGAACGGACTTTACATTTCTAAAAAAATCAAAAAAATTTCCGACCGCCCCCATTTCTGATCCTATCTAAAAATAGGCCTAAGCCTGACACAACGATATAAGGAAATACAAACTATTAAATTACACCGAGTCTTTTAAGATAAAACTCCACACCTAGTCCTTACTGAGTTGTCATAATAGGGAGAATTACATTGACTAACAATATCCAATTACTAAATACTGAAAATTTAATGTATAAACTGCCTAAAAATCGTAACACTTATCGCTAAAACTTTTGGTTCGACGGTGCAGGCTTTGGGTTTGGACTGATTGTCAAACCAAAATGGCCAGCTTCTATTGAGTCGGGTCTGAGGCGGAGTCTGCTTTGCCTCTGTCCCCTTTGTAGATGGTAATTATACTGTCATTGCTCCGGTTAATTCGATTTCGAGCCCTAATTCTTCTGCCATTTTAAAGAGAGAGAAGGCTACATTTTTCTCACTTCAAATACTTAAATTGTTGAACACCCTTTTGATAATTCATCTTAAATCTCTCAAATTTGGAGTTGTAACTAAAGATTTTGAAGTTGAGTGATGCATTGATCTATTTAAACATAAAACACCTATGGTTCATGAAATTAAAATTTCTTGCTCTAGAGCTCAAATTTGGATTAGAGAGAAGAGAGAAGTGATGGAGAGAAAGAGAGAGAGAGATCCCATGACTTCCTTTTTGGAAGAAAGGTAAGGTTTTTCTTGTTTTGTTTTTGGAGGGTGAAGTTTCTAGTCGAGGGAGGAGAAGTACAGTTTTTTGTCGGGTTTTTTTTTAGCTTTTTGACTTAAAACATGAACTTCCAAGATTACCAATTCATGTACAATTTTTAAGGTACTTAGACCCCATCTTGACCTCTCTTTGTCACTGGACATATGGCAGACGTGTCCAAAGCGGCAAAAACACTGCCTCATTTTAATAGAGAGATGTGTATCTAGCATTTGCAATCTCTAGTGCATATATATAAACTAGTATTGCCCATGGCTTGCCACGATAACAATGTCCAAGAAATGGGGTAGTAGCCACAACAAAATCTGTGGCAAAAAGGTTTTTGCCACGGTTTTTACTGTGGCATGTGTCGTGCCCGTAGATGGGGTGACTAAAAGTTTGCTTCTCTTTTTTTCGTGGCAAAATGCTAAGCAATTGCCACATTTTAAGTCGTGCATATAGTCGTAGCAAAAGCTACTATTAGCCACGATTTTCTTCGAACCAAATGTCATGTGCTACATGTGTGCCTGGACGATTATACCCATGGCAAAAGGTTTCATTTTTCCACAGCACACTCCGTGACAAATAATATTTAATTATTTTTAAAAAATCACATAATTCTATATTATCATAGCAACATCTCTAGTCTAGTTTATAAACCACACTTCAAATGACACAGAATTTTAAAAATATTATTTAATTAATAAATGTTATACAACATCGTGCCTTTTTCACATAATTGCGAAAGTATAAGTGATGAAACTACAAAAGACACTTATTTGAACTCGTTACATTCTGATATTACACAATTCCTCCAAAGATTTTGGCATAATTTCCTTTATCAGAAGATTGTTGTCGTACCAGCAAAATTAATTTAAATTACTTTATAATAAAATATACTTATCCAAAAGTATTGAATCATCATAAAAGGGAAAATTAAGAGTATTAATTCAGGATAATCATATGTAAGATAAAAAAATATGCATTATTGCCTAAATCTCATGCCAAAGAGGGAAAAAATGAAAAGAAACAAGCCTTAGAATTGACTTACCTTCTCAAAAAGGAAATGTTTGTAGTACTTGATTCATCTTTAATAGTCTTGCTTTTTATAATTAGGAATCCGAAAAGGCATGAATGATGTTATCCTCACAATTGAAAATCACTGGATATAGCCGATTAAATAGAATATATAACAAATAACCTTCTATGAACATTGGCAGAAAAAATAGAAACCTGTGACTGATACAACAAAAATTAAACTATATAAAAGCCAAAGATAAAATGTATTCCAATTCAAGTTGAAAAAGAAACACAAGCAAAATTTACAGGAACGGCATTTAAAAGCTTAAATTATAAAAGCATGAAACACCATTATTAGAAACATGATGTGTGTAAGAGAACCCTTCTTGCCCAATTCAACTCTGATAAGCTTAATAATAAACTCAAACTCCTCAAGACCATGTTTTCGATTATCTTATATTCTCCTCCAAAATCTATCATCCACTCTGCAAGCTCTAGGGTTTTGGTATAATTCAAGGGCATTCTTGCCAATTTGTAGGATTAAAAGAGGGATTTTAGAGATCCTGCCTCGTAACTCCACAGTACATAGATGCTCTCCGTGAAAACCAACTACTTTTCCTACAATCCAATAACGAAGATGATTAACGCTAGAAATCCATCTCTCTTGGAGTCATATTAAGAAATTAAAAGATAATAATTACATGCCAAGACATTGCACGTATTATGACTTTCAAAAAGTTACGATATACACCTGTTTGGTCATGCATTTCATCTCATCCAGCTTTTTCTCATTGTTGGTAACCTGAAAAACCAAACGCAAAAAACACATATGAGATTACAGACAATCCAATTTGATGCATCTACATGACATGATTAAATATTTGCACATAAATCAATAAACATTTAAGACTGGTTACATGAAAGTTTGTTATTGTAGTTGAGCCCCAATACTTCAATGCAGCCAAATCAGAAGTCTTTGCTGCCTTATTTTCTTTGTTGCAACCACCTAAAGAGGAAGAATAAACTAATTAATACCAAAAAGGGGAAAAAACTTGGTAATTTTGAAAGGTCTTAAGTTATAAAGAAACTACCTGTTAGTACGACTATAAGAATCAAACTATCTAAAAATTGATATAATTATGGCAAGAAACTTATTGGTCATAGATCCAATTTAGAATGCCAATGTCATGAACTAGTTTGGTAGCAAATAAATAGTGTGCACACATGAACACTTGTGTGAGTATAGTTTCAGTTTTTACTACGCTACAAGCTGAAAGAACATAGACTCTGAAAACTAAGATATAGCTCATAATAAATAGTGTGAAGCTACTAGCCCCTCAGTACTTCATCTCAAGCTTGCATCCTAAGACACATTTTGACAAATTAACTAAAAGCTCATATATTGTCAGTAGACGAGTTAAACATGATGTTGTAACCTTGGTATATATATACACTAAAACTTACAGTGGTAAAGGCTAGCAATGTTAGCTCTTGGGGACCCTATACAGATTGAGCCATGGTACATATATAAGCTTGAATTGGTTTTAGCAAGCCTGAGTTGAAGAATCACGATGGGAAATGGGGAAACTGCATAGGAGTGTAAAACTGGAGGTTGAAAGAGATAGACCACTTGGAAATTTTATGGATATAACTTTAGTCAGAGAACCTTCTATACTATCTAGATCACATAGTTTTTTTTTTCATCAGCAAAATATAGTCAAATCTAATTAACCTTACAAACACAGGATTACCACTAAACTATAATTTTGTGTCTTACACAGGTGATTACCTTTATGCATTAATATACATAAACCATTGGAAATTTTTTGATAAATCCTCGTGTACTCGTTTAGAGTATTACACTTAAAATCATTGTAGAAGTTCTAATGAAAACACCATAAAATAAAAGTTTCCAACTTTTGAGCCATAAATGTCAGGTATTGCCAACATGATTTCTTCTTTACTTATATAATAGAATAGAAGAAAATGAAAAGTTTCATTTTCATAGTAAGAAAACTTGTACTAGCGCTTTCAACTAAAACAACAGATGCATCCAAGACCCCAATTATCCAAACTTCAAAGCACAAGAACAAGTAAAGTAAACCTTACATACTTTATTAATATATATCTCCACTGCTGATACTTTAGGTCTTCTGGCAATGTAAAGTAGAGGTATCTTGAAAAACAGATGCTTACATTATTACAGTTTAGAAGTAAAGAGCCTTTTGTGAGCATAAGATTGTTACTGTATAAAATCTAAAAGAATAGAAGAGCAGAGCCGTGTAACATGGATATTGGAAACATGAAAAGGAAAGAGTAAAGGAAATGAGAAGCTCGACTGTTGAGGAGTCAGGACTCATGTGAAGCAGCACGTAGGAAGTTTAATAAGTTGAATGTGTTAGGATCGAAAAACTGATTTAGAGAGAAAAGGCGGTTGAATGAATTTTTATTAGATATTAAGTGCAACGATTCCTTCTAGCACCTCAAGATAATTGGATCACATAATTTATTAGAGACAAGAATGAGTCCGACGTGGTGGAGTTATTTATGAAGATTGTTGTTGTCTTGGATAAGATGACTATGTTTGATTTTATTATATTTTCAAAGATTGCTGTTGTCTTGGGGAGGGCTTAACCTTTATTTTGCATAGCCATCTCATGATTTAGGTATACCTTTGTGAAATAAGCAAAAATTTAGACTAAAATATAGGGGAACCCCAGCTTCAGATGATACCTTTTGAATATAAACTAGTTTAACAAATCTCTGTATCGTAACTTGCAGGTCGTAGAAACCACATCTATAATGCAGATCAATAAGATAAATCCTGCCATAAAAAGTATTGATAATTACACTCGAAACAACTATTATAGAAAATCAAACGGTTAGAAATCTACTCACAAAAGCCTTTATGATTTCTGTGTTGCTCTAAAAGGTATTTATGATATAAATTAAGAACCGGCTAATTTCAGCCTTAGAAGCAAACGTCTCAATAGCTGTCTCTATCAATCGACACTGAACAAAGGGTAATCAAAATAAAAAAATGAAAATTAAGATAAATATTCAAAAAATAAGGGTTTTATTGTTTAATTCTCACATACACAGTTAAAGAACCTTCAAAGAAAGGCTTAATTTCCCTATATTTCTACCAAAACCAACTCAAAAACCCTTCCCACTTGGGGTTTTAACAAAATTTGATCAATAAGAGATAATAAATCAAAGAGTGTACTTGAGAGTGGATGATCAATCCTTCTTGTAAATCATGTGCTTTGGAGAAAATAGAGAGGCATATAAGCAATGGAGGTGAAGCATGACAAAGAGATAATCAGAGAGAGAGAGAGTGAGTGATAGAGGTGCACATGTGAATCACTGATTAAAACCAATAACTCTAAGAATTTGAACTGATCGATTGAAATCAACAAGTCTGAGAACAATGCACCGATTGAAATCAGTTTCTAAATACCCAAATGAGAAAGAGCTCAGATTAAAATTCTACTTGCTTAAATTGATTGAGTGAAGGAGAGAAAATGTGAAAGAGGTGAAGTTTTGTTTTAAGAAGTACCTAGATCGAGCTAAGAGAAGAGAGAATAAAAGGATTTTTATCTTTTAATTTTGCATATTGTGTACTTAGAGCAGGAAACAGAGGCGGGAGCTAAAACATTCATACAATACTTGCCTGCAATAATTTGAAAACTTGTTATATATGTTGGCGATTTTTAAATTATTACAAGTGTTGATCAAAATGTTAAGAGTTGAAGTACTATATTCACCCCACTTGTAGACTTTGTACGTCAGTAGTATGTAAGCAGGCTTGATGTAAGTAGCATGTAGATATGCCAATCATTGTTGTTTGTAGACTTTGTATGTCAGTAGCATGGTTTAGACAGTGAAATAATCTTATTTTTGCAGGGGTGAAAACAATCTTGTACAGTGGCCAAAATTACTAAACATTGGATATTTCTTAATTTCTTTCCAATGAGTCTTCTTCTTCTAGAGCTATAAGTACCACATGCTTCTATTTGCATGTTTCTAATCTAAATATTTTTATGGTATTTGCATTGCTATCACAATGCACATGTATTCTGAAGATATTCCATGCTGCTTTTAGTAAACGAATATACCAGGCTACACCATTCCATGTGATAACTGTGGAGTCCATTTCTATTGCTAAAGAACCTTATGTATTGTAAGAAAATAATAAACTTGGCTTTCTTGGTAAAATAATTTTGTAAGAAAAGATTTTTGTTTTGGACTTCTGGCTTTTTGTGAAATTATGTTATTTTTTTTATTTGCTTGTGGGCAAAGGGAAACTTAAAAGTAACTGAAAAGATTTGTCTAACAACTTTTTTTCCTCTTATCTTTAATTTGAAAATATAAATGAAAGTCTAATATTTTGTGTATGTGTTTGGTTTGAGAGAAAATGTAGCATCTTTAATAAAATGGATTACGTGAGAGGATTTAGAGACACTCATAAAACCAAACATTAAAGTCTCACTCAGTATGAACCACTCATCTCTCTTAAAATTGGTGATTTGCTATATCAGGAAATGAGGTGGAAAAATTATTATGAGGTGTAAATGAGTTTGCAATCCTCTCTCTCTCATCTCTCTCTTCTCGTGGTCGTTAAACCTGCTATCTCCCTTCACAGTCTCTTTCACTCTTAAAATTATTTCAAATCTCTCACCCACACCACTTACTCTTTGTCTCTTTCTAATCTGCTACATATTTCTCATTTTCTCTTTCTCTCTCTTCTTTTTCTCTCTTTGGGGATTCCTCAACCACCAATTACTGGAGAAATCCTCACCACTGGAGAATTCTCATCATAGTGCAAGTCACTTCATAATTACCAACTTTTCCCTCATAATTGCAGTACCTCTCTCTTTCTCTCTCTCTCTCTCTCTAACTTTGATTTATGGGTTTTCGGTGGTGTTTAACCATTGTTTGGTCGCTGCCAATGACAGCTTGTGGCGTGAGTCTCCAGAGAAGATGTAGGACTTACCCAGTCATCCCAAGAATTTGTAGACGAAATTAAATTCTCTATCTCTCCCTCTCTCTCTAGAGACCAAAAACGAAAGCTTTCTACATTTGAAATAAATTTAGGGTTGATGTGAACGATTGAAATACTAGTGACGCGATGTCTACTAATCGTGAACGGTGTACATACAATTCTAGCGTTAGGGGTTTGATGCTGCATCACAAATTTGGTAATTTAGGGTTTTTTAGAGGTTCGATGTTGTCTGGGTTTTGATTCCCTCTCTCTTTGGCTGTTTGGTTTGTGGAGCGTCTCAGTGTCTAGAGCATCAAGTTGATTAAAATCGGGGTTTGGTGGATCAACATTGTTCTTTGGGGTTAAGATTCTCACTCTGTATCGTGAATGGGAAGAATTGTGGTATTTATGATGTTTTTATCAAAGTTTAATATTGTCGAGTAAAACGTTTGTCGAAAATCTTGTAAAATATACCACTTTATTGTCGATAACTGCATTTGTTGACAATAAGATATATGTGTATTGTTGATGACACCACAAATTGAGTATTAAGTAAGTACCAATAATAACGATGATCAATAAAAAAAGTGGTTCAAACATGACAATATGAAAATGATACAGCCTGTGAAAAGAGGGCAAAAATAAGCATACATTCATAGAAAATAATGGTGGTCCACACCAAATAAGTTTATTTGCATTCAATAAAATATAATTAAATACAAGTTCACAAATTGACATGTCCTTGGTTGTTCTCCCATTACTTGTTCTTCTCTATTTTTATCTCTATCTTACTTACTGAGGGAGGCAGTTTGTGGGTCTTCCTTCTCTAAATTGTCGACAAGTTCTATAACTTGATAATTTATGTAATATAATAAGCAAATAAATTGTCGATGACTGGTACACATTGACAATTAGCTATACTGTTAAGTTTCAAGACACAATGCGTTATTGTCGACTACTCGTATACATCGACAAGTTAATCGCTAAAATTTGTTATCAAGCTCATCAAATCCCCAATACATTGCTGTCAACCACATCCAAGATACCCAAGTACCAGAGATTCCAAGGTCACAAATCACCCCTGAGGGAGATAAACATTGTTAAGCCAAGCAATTGTCGATCTACCATTGATTGATAATTATTTTTCAGTAAACTATAAACTCGAAAATAGTGTATCCAGAATTATCAATTATCTAAACAATTGATACACACCCTGTACAACATATTATCGATTTGTACTACTAGGAATCGGGGTAGCTAATCCCAATTTCTCGCCCCAAGAATGATAAACAGAAATGCCAATAAGAAATTATACGAAAGTTAGAACACAATAATTTACCCGGAAGAGGGAAGTGGAAAACCCTTACGGATAAAAAATTACTTCCCGCGAATAATTCACTAATCAAAGATCAAAGGTTACAATGATCTCTCAAAGCTTCTCAAGCTTTAATGGAGTCCCTCAAACCCTAGGTTTCTATAGAATTAAACTTACTAAGATAGGATAACAAAATAACCTAAGTCCTCTTTATATACTAGAGGGCTAAATTCAAGTAGAACGGATCTTGAGGCAAAACTTAACATCTTAGAAGAACTCATAAAGGCAACCAGGCAAATCTTGTTCGAACGAAGCACAAAGTCGTTCGAACGACTTTAGCGATAAGAGATTCTAGTCCAAGAAAACATGCATGTCGTTCGAACGAAATACCATCTCGTTCGAACGACTTCTTCGGTCCTTGACTTTAAAACGTAAAATCAGATATCCTGTTCGAATGAGCTCCATTCTCGTTCGAATGACTTCGACCTACTTTCAGCTCTTCTTCAGCAACTCGAATAGAACCAGCTCGAGTCTTTAGGCAGCATAACCAGTTTAAACTCCAGGTAACTTAACCAGTTCGAATCTTCAGGATACTTAACTAGCTCAAACTTATGTCGATCATAACCAGTTCGAATCTGAACATTGAAAATCTCATTTTCAATCCATCTTTAATCTTTAAGCTGAAATGACTCGAACTAAAGCGACCTCAAACATGATTCGAGTTCATACCTTAACAATCTCCCACTTGAAATCGAATTTATCATAACCCATCTCCAGATCTCCAAATAAATTTCTCGCACTACTCAGACCTTTAATCATGAAGACCCACTTATAAAATTTTACAATCTTCAACAAATCTCCCACTTGAAATTTGAAATGTGAGGTTCCCGTAACTTTACCCATCTTCAAAGTAACCACACTTGTAACTGTGTCAAACCGAACTCTTTATGCCAAAAGCTACCGTACCACACTGTACTTATGCCTTTACACTCAATGATACAATTAACCATTACTATCTCGATACCCAAGAGGCTTCAGTATAATACCATAAAATTATAGTCCTTTCCATGTCACTAACGTACTTCACCATCACATGTAAACACAACCCTACAAGCTGAACCAGAAACACTCCATAGCTATGAGTTACAACTGAGTCTTCTTCGAATACATAATATTCATTATCAACGTCTCACAGCTTCCACTTCATGAGAAAACTTTGGTATCATGTAAACAATGACATACATTAGTAAACAAATCATCAATGAGTTTAGACATACCTCGATCTACTCTCATATCGCATTCCATAGCTAAACAAATACGTGTCTCAAGCCCGAAGTAATAAAAAATGGTATGCTACCAAATAATACTCCAACCAGTCTCAATGTACTATGTCAATAACAACTTCTACTTCACGTTCTTCTTGTTATACTATACCATATGCCAAGGATTAGCCAATCCATCAATCCAAACCTTTATTTAGATAACCGTTCCTACGACTCTTCAATCTCACCCATGCTAGAACTTGCATACGTAACTAGCATATCATTCATACTCAAAGAACGAACGATCTATGAGTTCTCAAAATTTATAACATCAACAATGGTCTCTGTGGTATTTTAAAAAATCTACCAATAATATAAACATATCCAACATCGAGCCCCATCGTTTCGATGTATATCTCGAATACGCATATGAAACTCTCATGTATGAGCCTCTATAATGCAACTTCATCCAGTAACTATGTATCCATGTAGCCGATTTACATACCCATCTTTAATAAGATCAATGATGAAGAATTTTTCATTCCGTATCAAGAATTATTCAATCCAAAAAACAAAGCCGCCATAATACTAGTTTCACAACCGGTAAACCAAAACATCTTGACATAAACACCTATTTCTTCTTGAAAGTACTATACCACACAAGTTTACCCTTGAACCGCTTGAACAAACTTGTTCTCGTTTAATTTGTAAACCAACTTGTGAAGTAAAAAGTTTTACCATCGGTAATAGGATTACATCTTATACCGGATATGACGATTGAGATCCCATCTTATCATCATCCATGATAAGCACCCACTTTCCCACGACCTCACCTTGTAAAGCCACCTTGTAGTCATCACCAATACCGGCGAACCACAACCAATATCGAGAATAATGATAACGGGCCGCAGGTCTCGAAACCTTGGTTATTCTTTTCATTACAATCGAAGGAGTATACGGTTCTTGTTGGACCTTTTCAACCAATAATTCCGACACTATCTCTGTAAAGATTTTTACATACTCACATGACTCTAATAAATCCACTTTTTTGGTCTACTTATCCATGTCTTCGTAAAAGACATCATTATTGGATATCACATCAATAAGATGGATAATTTTCTGATTCTTCACATCAGAAGATCGGTCACCAAAATCTTCACAAACATATCCAATAAATATGCACAAACTAGACATATAATCTAGTAATGATCTACAACTAGAATAGACAAAAAAAGTATAAATTATTACCTCTTTTTTTGTCCAAGTGATCTCTTCTAATAGTTCAAGATCCAATGCATACCAAGTCTCTATATCAACTGTTGAAACTATCAAATCTGCCCAAAACTGCTTTGACAACTCAATAAAACATTTCATATTTTATACCCTTTTAGTAATTTCACAGACCACACTTTCAGCCATACCAAACTCTCGTGGTATTATTGGGATCTTCTTAAGCCTTTCAATCCTAATAGATGCTTTATCAATAACAAACTCATCACAACAAAATTGATCACCATCACTATTAGACCCAAGACACTTCATCATTGAACCCATCTCAATCTCAACCCAAGCTTTCCATCTAGCAAAGACATTAAACCAATCTATTTCATTCTTCAAGAAATGTACACCAAGCTCCCGTGTGGAATCACCAATGAAAACAACAAAACCATGAAATCCCCCGTTGGAACAAACTCTAGTCGGTTCCCATACAGTATCGTATAAGTAGTTCGATCCTATATTCCATTTTCTTCACTTTCTAGGAAACCCAGCTTTCTTTTGCTTCACCAAGACAATGTTTTCACAAAAGAACAAATCTTTTAATTTTAACTTGTCAAGTATTCTCTTCGAGAATAATGCTTTTATCCAAATGCTATCGTGACCAAGTTTCTCGTGCCATGCTTTAGAGTCTACCATCGAAGTAACAACATCAATAATCTCATCATTAGCGTTACACATCTCTAAGTACGCATCTTTCCTTTTATCACAAGCTAAAGTAATAGCCTCCTTCACGATCTCAAAAGTATCATCGCCGAAGGTAGCCAAAAGACCCAAGTCCGATAGTTGGCTTGAAAACATATTTCTAGCCATACTAGACACATATTGCACCATGTCCGAACTTAACAAATTATCATTTGTAAATGAAATCCGAACATCTCCATTATCTACTATGTGATTACACTCATCATGGCTAGACAATTCGCTTTTACCTGACGTAATTTCCAATGGAGCAACCAAGTCTAACCTCGACTTTTAACAAATACCATAAGACAACCACCATGACTTATCCCGAGTACCATGAATCACATTACATAGTTTATCCTGAATATCGCAAGTCATATCAACCAAATCATTAGAAATAAGATTGGAGGCACTATCGGAATTTTTACTTTCCCCAGAGAAAGTTACCGAACGTCTCTTTACAGATCTTCTCTTCTTTGTCGATCTACAATCTTCATTCTTATGACCAACTTTACTACAATTCCAACAAATATCTTGTTGATTGCAGTTCCATGCCTTTATGCGCCTTTTGCTTCCATTCTCAATATGTGAAACTTTCTTTCCTCTAACTTCAACATCCGAGTAATTACCCGATGTTAACAACGAAGCTCAAAGAGGTATTACGCAAGAATCATCACCAAAGACTTTAGCCATATAGCTGAAAGTATCCCGCTTACGAGAATCTAAAACACTCGTAACACACTTCTGAAAGTTTAAATCACTCGAAGTTGATTCAAACATCTCTGATAATTTTTCCATGATCTCAAACACGATACTCACATTAGGCAATTTAGAATAAATATAACTTGAGAGTGTTGAATGAACTTTACCAAGAACATCTTGATCTAAAAGCTCCCACTCCAAACAATCCATATCGGCCGACTTCGTCGAAATCCCTCCTAGAAGAAAATTATAATCCTCCTTATATAGAAAATCCTCTACTTGCATCTTCCAAATCCCAAAGTTCAATCCATTAAATTTATCGATTTCTAATTTCTCCATATCGGTCATCGCTCTAATCACACAAGCCATAATCTTGCACTCTGACACCAGTTGTTAGGAATTAGGGTAGCTAATCCCAATCTTTCGCCCTAAGAATGATAAACGAAAATGCCAATAAAAAATTATATGAAAGTAAGAACACAATAATTTACCCAGAAGAGGGAAGTGGAAAACCCTAGCAGATAAAAAACTACTCCCCGCGAACAATTCACTAATCAAAGATCAAAGGATACAACGATCTCTCCAAGCTTCTCAAGCTTTAATGAAGTCTCTTAAACCCTAGGTTTCTCTAAAATTTACCAAGATAGACTAACATAATAACCTAAGTCCTCTTTATATACTAGAGTAGGGGTGAGCACAGGTCGGTTCGGGTCAGTTTATGCCAAAAACCAAACCCAAAACTGTAATTATCGATTTCTAAATTGTCAACCCAAAACCGTACCGAACCTTAGTATAAACCGAACCGAACTGATTGGGAATTGTTAAAACCAAAACTAAAAATGAAACCAAACCTGTTGCAAAGGTCAAACTGAAACCGAAACCGAACTGTAAAATACACTTTAAACTAAATCGAAAATAAATTTGAATATTTAGAATAAAATTGCAATTATGATATAAAATTGTATAATATTTAGAGAAAACATAACAAATTTAATTAGAAGCATAATGATCCATAATAACTACAATAATGTTTATTGATTCATAATTTCTTGCTTACATTAATTCTTACAAACTCCTACTACTAACTGCAAAATGTAACTACATTAATAAAACATAATAACCACCCCTCTTCATATTTCGAACCATTCATTAATCGGCATCATAGAGCAAAATGATAGTTATTACTGCCAACATGAAAAAGAAGAAGTATTAGTACCAAAAATATTAAGCAAGGCCTATATGTAAAACGTATTATTATAAATGATATTTTTAAATACAAGTTATAAGTGCTTACATGCTTGCAAAACCAAGCAATACTATTTCACTGTTAATCCTCTATAAAAAGCTCTATCTCACTATGACTGCCTGAAAATCAGTCCAACAATACAAACTATATCATCTACACTTAGATAATTCTTATCAATCAGGAAATTTGAAGCAAACAGTTGACAGTTCTCTATCCAAACATTAACAAAAATGTATTATAAATAAACTCAAAAAGTAGAAAAAAGAGGCAAAGAATAAGTAAAAGACTGGATGAGAAGAGAATGAGAAGGACTAAAGAAGTTAATAAGAAGGACACTGTAGAAAAAAAAGGTTACTCATGTCTAAAAAAGGTTATTTAGATGATACATATCAAAGTTACTCATGTCCAAACACCAACCAGATGATACATATTAAAGTCAATATAAAGAAGCTACAAAAGGAAGTGATCATTACATGCATCTATGTTTCAAATAATCTAATCTCAAAGATCTTAAGTGGTTTGAACTTTCTATACTTGGACAAATTGTCAGGGGTCTGCAACAAGCAATACTATAAGTCTATAACAGATCTGTTATACAGTCAATAACATATAGTGGTCTGGACTCCCCTTGATAATAATAATACTAAACCACCAAATTATTATCTAGCTTATATAACATATGCGACAGATAACTATAAGTCTATAACAGATCTGTTATATACTCTATAACAATACTATAAGTCTATAACAGACTATATGTGGAGTGGCACGCTCTTATTATGGGTACTAGCAATACTGTAAGTCTATAACAGATCTCTAAGTAAAATCATGGATATACAGTTAATTATGGATATACTTAAAGATTTGTTAAACAGTCTATAACAGATCTATAAGTCTATAAGTCTATAACAAATCTCTTCATTCTTCAAAAAATGAAATCATGTAACATGGATCCCTGGATATACTTGGGTTTTAATATATTTCCTAGTTTTGGCACTAGCAATACTATAAGTCTCTAACATAAACTCTAAGTCAATAACAGAAACTATAAGTCTATACTTGGATATATAGTTAACAAATCTCTTCATACTTGGATATATTTGGATATAGCAGAAAATATAAGTCTATACTTAGATATACAGTTAACAAATCTCTTCATACTTGGATATAGCAGAAACTATAAGTCTGTACTTGTATACTTGGATATACAGTTAACAAGTCTATAACAGAAACTATAAGTCTATAGCAGTTAACACGACTATACTTGGAGAGAAAGCTTTGGTCATTATTTTCTAAATGTCAAATCAAAAGAAAATATAAGATTACCTTTTAGTGGGTAAACATCAATCCTCAACAAAAGAAGGATGCAAAAGTGGTCCTCCAAGCATCTCTAAATTCAAATAAGAAGAAAACACATGTTATAAATAGCTGCAAAAAATGTAAAAAGTAATATCAAGATAAAAATAATTATGTAAATATGTACCTTTATCAAGTTGTTCAAGTTTTTCGACTTCATCCATCGAATCCCAAGTATCAATTGGGACCATTGATGGTCGGAGCCAATCTTGTGCACATACAAGAGCTTCCACAGTGGTAGGATCCAATGAACTACGAAAACAATCCAGTATGCGACTACCCATACTAAAAGCGGACTCTGACGCAACCGAAGAAATAGAAATCGCCAATACATCCTGTGCAACCAAAGAAAGAATCTGATGCCTTGAAGAATTAGCTTTCCACCAATCTAAAATGTCAAAGTTATCATTCTTTGGTGACTCACATATCTCTGCCAAATATCTCTCAACTTTGGACTTGTTCACTAAATTATTGTCTTATTCCAAATACTTTTCAAACTCATCAGCCAATGACATACCATCGTCTTCTTCATAATCCTCTCCTTCATACCTTAACCTCTGGGAAGATTTAGCGATATTCTGATGTTGCAATGAAGTGTATTTCCCAAAATGCCAATCATGGAGACGAACTAATATATCTTTCACCCTCAATGATATTAGATCTACTTTCGATGTCTCAAATTCTAATTTCGAACTAAGACAAAATTTCACATATTTCATCTTGAATCGTGGATCAAGAACTAATGCAACAAACAATAACAAGTTGATTTTTTCCACATCCCAATATTTGTCAAACTTCTCTTGTATTCTCCCCGTCATACACATCAAGCTAACATCTAAACGTTTCTTATATGTAATTACCTTTGTTTGAATAGTGACAAGTTTTTGAAAAAAAACATTTGAAGTAACATATAAGGATCTCAAAAACTTCAATGTTGCAATGTTAAAAATTCTAAGAAACTTCACAAGCCTTCTTGCATCTTCCCAATCCTAATAAGTTGGAGGTTCTGAAATATTCTTCCCTCCTTCTCCCTCCTTAAAGTATGAGCGATATGACAACTCTCTATCATATAATCTCTTAAAAGCTATCTTAAACTTTTTTGCAGCCTCTAAGATTAATTATGTTGAGTTCCACCGAGTTAAAACATCTAAGCACACCAAGCTCTTATGCTCTAATTTTGTATATTTAACATAGGTTTTAAAGCATTCCAACCTATGTGGAGACGATCTCACAAATCTTACTGCATTTCTTATTCTTAAGATTACATTAGTTAACTCTTTTAATCCATCAGATACAATTAAGTTCAGGATATGTGCAGAGCACCTCATGTGTAAAAATTCATGATTTAAGATGGTGTTTTTACAACCTTTTGTATTCCTTCTCAAGTAATCAATGGCCGTGCTGTTGGAACTGGCATTATCAAGTGTAACACAAAAAATGCTATCTACCCTCGAATCAATTAGGCAATCATCAACCACTCTTCCAATGGTCTCCCCTTGTGATCTGTAACTTGACAAAAGTTTATGATTTTTTTTCCAATTTCCATTCCTTATCTATCTAGTGTGCGGTGAGACACATATAACAAAGGTTTTAAATAGATTTCCATGTGTCTGTGGTAAGACAAATTCTTTGATCCTTTAGAATCTTCTTTAAGATTTGTTTCTCATCTTTATACAACTTGAGACAATCCCGAGCAATCGTGAAACAAGATGGGACGGGAAATATCAGAATAGAAACATTGCAGAAGTGTTTAAACCCAAGACCTTCTACACATCTCAATGGTAATTCGTCCATAACGATCATCTTAGCTAATGCTAGTCTACATGCTTCCACACTCCAAGTAACTCCCACAACTTCATTTTGCCCATCTTCTTTAATTTTAAAAGCTAGTGTTTGCTGACCTTTTGTAGCATTCCCATATTTCCCATATGGATATTTTTTGTAAATATTGTTCAAGTGATTCAACATAGTACTTGTTCCATTACTTTTAGAATGGCATCCGATACTAGTTTGAAAATAATTGCATTCTCCAAATTTTGGAACTTCATAAGTACCTTCTATGATAGTAAAGTAATTCCATGTTTTAGATATTTTGCATTTCATACCTTTTTTTTCTCTTTGGGTAATAATGGAACATCGGGTTTTAGATTTTTTCCATCTGGCCCAACTTGAGTTGTTTGTTCACCATCTTGAGTAAGACTTTGTTCCATCTACAAATCAGTAATAAAGAGATAAATGATTCAGACATCTTGATTTCACAAACATAATTAAATTAATTTCTACAGGTTATAAACACCACTAAAAAAATTGATGAAGAACCTGAAAAAATACCTGACTGTCATGTATATCAACTGTTACAGACTCACTACGTTCACTTCTTTGCCCCTGTGATTCCCCCGAAGGAGTGGTGACTATAATCATACAAAAAGCCAATTAAGAGTAAAGTTATGATAGATTTAAATTATTTTGAAATCATCCTCAGAGACAACATATATTATTTCATCAAAGAGAAACCCCAATTTAGAGAAAAAAATCAAATTAAGTATTGTATGGCATAACATCAGTTTTAAAAGGCTTGATATTGTAGCATCATTGAGAATCTGAGATACTCAACAATATATGTTGAGTATACTCTAAGCATCAGTTTCATCATCTGCTCAACCAGAAAAGAAAACTCAAAAATACAAAAAAGATTACTGGAAGAGATGATATAGTAATTTGCTAGGACAATTGATTTGATAGAGTAGTAATGTGTTTTGAAGTTTGATAGAGTAGTAATTTCCTACAACAATTTGAGAAAAAAAATGTGTAATCAAGCTTTTTAAAACTGATGAAAAAAACCCTAAGAGGCCTGAACTTTACTTATCTGTTCAAAATTTCCAACAACAATATGTTCATAGTTTCCTACTCTTCATAGTTTTATTATCTGCAGGCCTGAACTTTGAGAAAAAAACCCCTCATTTTGTAAAAAATCCAATACGATGAATTGATGATGATCTTTATAAGCCACCATCACCATCATCACCACCACCCTTGAGAGGTGGAGATGATGATCACCACCACCACCATTATTGTAATCTTCCATTCAAAGAAATGACTATTCAGAGAGAGAGAGAGAGAGAGAGAGAGGGAGAGGGAGAGGGAGAGATCATACCTTTCAAAGTAATCTTCCATTTAAAGTAATTCAGAGAGAGAGAGAAGACACTCTCTAATTTGGAGGAGATTTGGAGGAGAAGAGAGGGGATGAGGTGTTGTTTGTGAGGACTGAGGGGAGAAGAGGAGATGAGGTAAGTAAAATTAGGTTTGTTTTGTTTATGTTTTTTTAGTTCGGCTCGGTTTTTGCGGGTTCCAGTTTAGGAAAAATGAAACCAAACCGATTTCAGTCAATTTTTTGTTTCATAAACTGAAACCAAAGCTGGCCTCATAGAAACCGAACTGCTTTCTTTAAACTGGTTTGGTTCAGATCAGTTTGGCAGTTTCTATGGTTTTCTGCTCACCCCTATACTAGGGGACTAAATACAAGTAGAACGGATCTCGAGGCAAAACTCAACGTCTCAGAAGAACTCACAAAGGCAACCAGGCAAATCTCGTTCAAACGAAGCACAAAGTTGTTCAAATGACTTTAGCAATAAGAGGTTCCAGCCCTAGAAAACATGCATGTCGTTCGAACGAGATGGTATCTCGTTCGAACGACTTCTTCGGTCTTTGACTTCAAAACATAAAATTAGATATCTCGTTTGAACGATCCCCATTCTCGTTCGAGCGACTTCGACCTACTTTCAGCTCTTCTTCAGCAACTCTAATAGAACCAGTCGAGTCTTCAGGCAACATAACCGGTTTGAACTCTAAGTAGCTTAACCAATTCGAATCTTCAGAATACTTAAACAGCTTGAACTTCTATCGATCATAACCAGTTCGAATCAGAACATTGAAAATCTCATTTTCAATCCGTCTTTAATCCTTGAACTGAAATGACTCAAACTAAAACACCCTCAAACATGATTCGATTTCATACCTTAACATATGCAACATATAATCGATTTATCTATGTATGCCAATTTGTACAATATATTGTTGATTTATTTGTATATTGACAATTCGTCATACAAAAATATTTTCGATTGTGTGCTGGTTCTGTAATATAGAGAGAGAGATCATAGCTACTATTTATGATTTCCACAATTATTACAGAGAGAAGGATATAGAAAAATCTGGTCCTTGAGAGGGAAGGTTTGGTTTAAAATTGAAATTGGAGAAAGGAGATAGACAAATTTGGAGAAGATCACGTGAAAGAAAGAAGTTATCTCTAATGACACCTCATAAAGAGACAAATCATGAGAGAAATCCACCTCATTTCATATATATGAACTCACAATTAGAAGAGCCACCCATCTAATAGAGATGAGTAGTTCCTATTAAGTAAGACTTCAGTGTCTCATTTTTTAGTATCTCTAAATCCTTCCCCATAGAATGCAATTACAATTTTTTTTAAATAAAGCTATCAGTCCAAAGTTGAAAAATAATTTGGCATAAAATAATAAAAATAAATGGATGTTAAACTTTTTTATGACTGTGCTTCTGCATCGTTCTCTGATTCGGCTTCACCATCTCCGTCTTTAATATCATTGTTATCATATCTTTCTTCATTACTTTCATATGTTATGTTGTTACGATCTTCTCTGTCTTCATTGGTTTTGCTATTTGCCTTCTTAAAATTTGACTCAACATTTAAGTCTCGTTATTCATCTTCTTCGTCAGGAATGTTTTCATTGTCTTTGGATGTCGCTGTGTTGACCATTTCTAATTTGTGACGGGCTTATTTGAGTATAGTCTATAACGTTTCATTTTCTTTCTGAGTTTCATGTATTGCCTGTTGATAATAATTATGTTTATACTATATTGATTTATACATATATTTTTAAGTTAGTTTATTACCTACAATAAATGAGTTATGGAAAAAGTTATGGTTGTAGAGGTTGACGGAGAACCATAAAATGGTTAATTTTTCTTCTTCTTGGTTTTGACAAGTTCTTGTTCGATAGGTGTTAATCGCTTTCCTGTATTCCTTTTTAATGGTTTTAATCGGTGTATCTAGTACTTCTTCTGTCACAGTGAATGCGACATAAACCCTATAAATAGTATTTGGCTTACCAACATTAGAATCTGTTAATTTAAGACCAAATACGCGTTCTTGCCAGATTAACTTCTCTTCGAGATAGTGGGACACCATTATATCGCCATTATTCTATAGTTATTATTTACAAATTAAATGTTAGTGTCACACGGTAAGTAAAGAACTAAATGATTAGATATGTAGTCTCTTTGAGGTTTAATTGCATATGTACATTTTGTGATAGTTCTTTAGTCGTCTTTGATATATTATCTAAAATTATTTGCAGCTGTGAATCAAACATTATCACCTTGATGGATCCAGTGACATCTTGGACGTCTACCTATAATTTGTACCTGCATTGAAAGAAAGTGTTTACTAAGAACAGGTTCAACAAAAATGCATGAACATTAAAAGAAGAGATTGAATGGATATGTAGTATTAAGAAGGAAGCTCTCTCAACTAAAAATATTATTGTGGCTTTCGCCTCCCTTCTGTACCATCTTTGGATAACAAGGAACAATTACATCTTCAGAGATACCAAAAAGACAAATGAACATCTCTATGAAACTGTTATAGCAGAAACAACAACTGGGGTTAAGTGTTTGGTGGGCAAGTATGAAGATAATCCAAGTAACAGAGATTAGTGATGCATGGCCCATTTACCCTGCATTCTTCAATTAGCAACCTAGGCTCTGTTGTCCCCCCCTTGAAGGAAGGAATCTGAATGCTCAACACTGATGGGTCTTTAGAAGCTAACATAGGTGGCATTGGTGGTCACTTTAGGAATAGTAGTGGAGATTGCTGGATTGCTTTTGGTGGACTTGTTCCTCCTAGAAATGTTATTTAAGAAAATCATAGAGATTTACAAATTGCCCTACAGTATCAGATCTTGAACTTACAAGTGTGCACAAATTCTACTTCAATGGTACATTACTTTAAAGCCAATGGGGAGGTGCCATGGGATTGTTATATCATGATCAAGGAGATAAGAAGCTATATTGAGAAACTCTATAGTTTTTTTTATTTTTTGCCACTACAGAGCAGCTAACCAAGGATCTGATTTCTTAGCTTCTTTTTTTATTGTAATAGGAGAAAGTGTGTTTACCCCTGGCTCCTTACCTTTAGAACTTTGTATATTTAATGAAAATGATGCTAGGGAAACCAAGTACACTAGATTGTAAATTCTTTGTTTCTTGTATAGATTCTGGTCATGGGGTCCTTGCCTAACCCTAGCTTGCCCAGCAAAATAAAAAAGCTACATCATAATGCTTTGCAACTCATATGTAATATTTTACTATTCCTATTCATTTCACAGCTGATATAGTCTATTGTCCAGTCCAGTTTTTAACCAAAGCAACCTCTGAGGACTTTACTACCATTTTGAAGGAGTACTGAGGATGACCTTAAGGGAAAGTACGGTGTAATGAACTTTCCATCTTACGTTATACATATGCCAGTGTTTTTAGAAGCAATGTTTCTTTTTTCTGAATTTACATAGAACCCATAGTAGCGTCCTCGATATCCACATAAAGTTTCCATCTAGCCAAAATATGAACTCTACTGGTAAAGGGTATTCATTAAGTACTCAATTTTTTTTTAGTATAATGTCTGTTGAAAGTAGTCTTTATGTAGAAATGATAGTAATCGCAACTACTAGGTTTACCTGCAAAAGCTTTTCAATGACATCTTCCATTGTTATGATTCCAACAACTTCCTCTTCTTTAGCAAGCTTTGGGAGTGGGTACTCATCAATTTGTAGAATATCCTTGTCCAACTTTTTGCTCCTTACCCTCGAAGTTCCCTTATATGAATTGTTAGCGCTGCTTAGGAAACTTTTCCACTTAAGAATTGGTCGTTTGCCAAGTATATATTTTTCCTGGGATCCATCTATGCCCATCCTCACATCTTTCACTGTATCTGCAATGCATTTGAGTTAACAAAAACACTCTCATGAAAAAAGACATTTAAGGGCAATTTAAAAAGTACATATAATTTCAGGTAGTACACATTGCCATGAGTTTAGTTTTTACCATCGGCGGCAGTCTTGCTATTCTACAGGTGCGCCATTGGTCCTTATAACAACAACGATGTGGCTGTGACCTTTCTAAAACTCATTTAAGATATTGTACAATGGCAAGATCTCAGGAACTCTAGCACACCCAAGTAAAGAGACAACAGTTTGTAAGTGCAACCAAGCCTGAAGAAATTTTTGAAGAATTGCAAGATACTTTCACAGAGAAATCATTATGAACAAACTAAATAGAATATGTCAGGATTATTAAATCCTGACATAATAAAAGTGGTTCCATTTATCGAGTAAAGGGATTTATTAAATCCTGACAAACTAAATGGAATCACTTCTTTTTGATAATAAAAGTTTCATTTCCCAATTTTTCAATTCTCTATTGGAATTATTAAATCCCTTTACTCGACAAAGAGTATGTCAGGATTTCAAATTACTCAATTGCCAAGCATACAGTTACTTCAAAATTTCACTTGAATTTAAAAGATGGGGGGAAATGGTGAGTTCTTCTTTATAAAAACTTGTGATAGATATTTTTTAATCACTTCAAATATTTATTTGCATTTCACTTTCTTATTTTGAGAAGCTAACTATTTCCACTTCTGATTGTTTACATATCAGTTTGTGATGACATTTAAATGGTTATTGGAAAAAACAACAACTTTGTTTTGCAAATGAAAAACTACAAATTTAGTTGCTATTTTGCACCATTACATATATACCCCTATCTTTCATTTGTTATTTCATTCACATTATCAATTCCTCTTCCTTTCTAGGCTTTAGAAAAATTCATAGAAAGCCCTCCCTTAACTTGTGTATGCGTAATGCTAATGGTGGTATTGTCGAAACAAATAAAGCAATTTTCTCAACGTTCATTAACCCCCTGGATTGTTTATGTAAGAATAAAGATATACCTCACATCTACATATGAAAACAAAAAGAACTAACGGAATTAAGCTCCAAAAATATAGAAGTCCACCTTGCTTATGGGATATGCAATTGACAAGCATATCCAAACAAATACACGCACAGCTGGAGCCACCTTTGCACCAATTGCCAAACCATAGCGTAAACAAACAGATTGTGGTATAATCTATTTTAAAGAGTTCAGAGATCCTTATAAAAAGTAATAGTAGGGAAATTATATAACATGATATGGTTGTTGACACGTGCAATTAATTAAACAAAAGTTTGACAAAAAGCAAACTTGTATTTTTTGTAAATTGGCATCTTAGGTTTGGCACACATTAGTTTCATTTATTTATTTGATAAATGTATGGTGGTACATAACTGGAAACTCTCTAGTTCCGCCTGTGATGTACGCACAACTCACACGTAGTGCATCAGTAAATGGGAACCCACTATGAAATAGGCCTTACTTGTGATGTCAACCCCGCATGGAAACAATTACAGGTTGTACAGAGAAGTTTCTAGCATCCTTCTATAGGTACCCATATTAGTCCAAATTCATTTATAGATGCACAAATGCTTACAAAGATGGAAAAAGAAAAAAAAATAAAGAGAAAAAAGGTAATTAAGTTTACTCACCTCACCAAACCCAATAAAATGCTAGAAAAATCAACAAAACAATGTGAGAAGAAGCAGAAACCCCATGTAAGAAGATGGGTTTAAGGTACAAATCAGTACCTGTTGTTGCTGAGTATATTAGATTAGCAGGATCACTGAAGAACATCAACAAAATTGGGTGCTCTCATTTTCACATGGGCGAGATGAAGTAGGCTCCAAGTAAACTCCAATATAGTCAATGAACCATCCCATTTCTCCGTAGAAACCTCCAATATATCCACCTTCAACTGAAATAGTTTTGCGGCTGTCATTACGTGAACCAAATGGACCATATGTAGTCACATTGGTAATAAACTCAAGTGAAGTTTGAACAATGGGAGCACCCCTGCGGAAGTCCATCCAGGCGTAGCCCTTAGACCACCTTAGGGAGATAAGGTACACAATAGGCTAGTTAATTTGAACCTACAAAAAGTGCAATGGCCTTTAAGTCTGAATACGTAGGTAAATACTTCTTAGAATTGTTTACTAATAACTAATGCGTGTCTACGACCAGCATCCAGCTAAACACTAATTTTTGCTAAACGTTGTATGCCTTGGGAACTAAATAGCTACAAAAGGTTAAGGCCTAACTACTACTACTTCGCAAATGAATTTTGATGTGTTTTTCGTGGAAGCAGTGAAACACCGATAGCTTTGCATAATTACTCATAAAAATCACACTAATGAGTTAGACTTCAAGAGATGCGTCTGACTCATTAAGTATAAAGTGTCATGTCTTAGTAATTACCATCTGTGAAGCAAAAGGTTCTAACCTTGTCCAAATGACTCTTTGCATAGTCACCATGACTCTCATTGGAATCGCCAAACTCGTCTGAGATATCTGCTTCACCGTTATCTTTAACAGATACAAATTTGAATGAATATATAACATTAGAAGTATGACAGATCAAAATCTGTCTAATCCCATGTGTTGTCTAAAAGTCCCATCGTTTTATACGGTTGTCGGTGCCAACACTTCCCCATTGACCAACACGGATAGTATCATTGGTGATGCCAACTCTCTCCTGCACAAGTGCATTTCTTTAGTAACTAACCATCATGAAATCAATATCAAAAATCTAACAAAACCACAAAACAATGCAATTCTCACCATTTCTTCAAGCAAAAAATAGCTCTGATCTGACTTGAGAGTCTCCATTCTGTTCTGCAAATGCAAATGCCAATATAATTTGGGTAATGTTTTCAATCTAAAATGTTCCCATGTGTTGGTCTAACTGTAATGTGAAATCCGAATGATTGTTTTTATAGAACAGAGAGTTAATTGCTAGTGTATTTTATCTTATTTTTCATTTGGCTTATGCAGATTCAGGATGTGATAAGTTCGCATGTGTGTTTCTTGCAAGTATGCAGCATTCAAAATTCTATCGTGGTTGTGTAATCCCGTTTAGAGTCTAGTGTTGAGCTCAAGGTAACACACTATTAGTATGGTTATTGACTTATCTTTCCTTCTTATTCTCTTTCATGAGATGCTTATTAAGAAAGTATTATGCTTTAAATGATGTATCCCAGCTAGCAAGTTACATAGTATAAACCTTGTGAATTTGGAGACCTTAGATCGTCACAATGTTGACTATGCAACATGGTATTGCTAGGAATTATAATTTCACCAAAATCCCACACTCCTTAGGGCTCATCTAGCCTATGCAGTTGAACACAAACTAAGCAATACCATTACCTTCCAAAAAAATAAATAAATACAATACCAAATATCTAGGAGAGGATACATGTACTATGGAACTATGGAGAAGTTCAATAAAGGGAAACCTCCAAAATAAAATTAAGAACACAAATAGAAACACGAGCTCCAAATATAACTTAAAAGGTGTAAAGATGAGTAGTTTACACATTTGATTAAACATACTACAATAAATCTTTAGTTTGCGGGTTTGATATTTTTTGATTATATGTTTACTAGTCCTGAGACTACTCCGCTCTCCATTAGATTTTTACTCAAGTATGTTAATCACATAGCATCCCGAAAGCAAACCTCTATTTGTCTTTCAACTTGAACCATATGAACAACATCCTTCTCGTTTGTCCATCTTATAGAGCGTATAACTGATAGGCACGTAAAATTTATATAAAGGTATTTTGTGACAATCAACTTTTACGTGCATAACCTGATGTCAATGTTTTTCCTAAAGTTCCATTTCATATACAATCGTTTGGTTAGAACTATAATAGATCCCTTACAAAAATCAGGACTTCAATTGGATTTCACTTTTTTCCTAGCCTCATAGATTGATGAAATGCCATCTGCAGATAATATACACCATATCTCACTTTCTTCTGTATGTAAGCAGTAACTTCATCTATAACTAAAGCAAACAAATACATGTCCTTCACTAGCATATTCGGGACCAATACACAACTTCAACGGCAGCGTGTCAACAAAGCATGTTAATTATTTTAATCAGTAACCAGTTTATTTGTGGATCTAATTCCTGGGGAGCCTCGTAAAAGAACACCCAATGTTTAGAGACATACAAGTCTCATTTCCCATCGCATCCTATCGACTCTAAACGGCCTTCAGTCTGATTAATCCAACATATCCCCACCCACTAGTACTCCTCTCTTTTTCGATATAAACCACAACACCCATCAATCTGTTTCATCATATGCATACTTTAAAAACTCTAAACCAATATATTGGATCCTAAATATATCACAAGTCACTCTATGAATATCTCAAAAATCATAATATTGTACGAAAGAAGAAGAAACTATAACTATTGCTTGCAAAACTAAAAGAAATAAAAACTACGAAACTATCAGATGTCATTACTCATTTTTTTCTTTTCCTTTGTACTAAGGGGGAGTTATATTCCATGTTCTAAAGAAGTAGTGATCCCATTGTCCCAAACAAACTATACTTCCAATAATTCTCTTGTGCATCAAAAAATAATGTGGAAGTCTCATTCCATATTCTCTAATACTTCTCTGTTAAGCAGAAGAATAAGTGGATCTACTTTAAATTGTAATGTCTGTTGCCTCATCATTAGTGGATGAAAGTTAAATGATTGATTATTTCATTAAAAAAAAAGATCAACTGAAGAGCAAAGCGAATAAAGGGTTAATCAAGAATCATACAATGGTAGTTGTATCTTCAATTATCACATAAATCAATCAAAACCTACATCAGAAACACAAAAAAAAACTATGGGAAATACTTAAAAAATCAAAAAAAGGCCTGCAGAGTTCTATGAAACAACTCAACAACATTTATATATGCTCGATCAACTCGATTGCCGGTCTGGGGACATATCAACTGAAGGGTAACTCAAAGGATTCTCACTCCTCTTCTAAAACCCAAAATTCTCCTTTTCTCCTCCCAAGTCCATTACAAACCCCTTACCAAAATTAACCCCAAATGCTCAATTGAGCTCAAACAAGGCTTAAACTCAAATTCTACTAAAACCCCAATTCCTAAAATCATATTTTTAAAAGAAATCACAACAAATTACAGAACCCCAGTTCAATTAGCAACTATCACAACCATAAAATCAAATTAAACAACAACATCAAAGTCCACTTTGAATAGGAGTGAAAGAGAAGAGTACCTCAAAGAGATAACAACGCCCTGATTAAACTCCTTAAAAGAGATTAATTATGGAGTCCATAAACTTCAAAAACTGAGAATTTCGAGCTTCTATCGACCTTCAATACATGTGTCAGTTAAACCATTTGAACAAAGCCTGTTTGAAACCTAAAAATCGCCATTAGAAATCTAGAAATCGAGAGAGAGAGTCATCAGACCTTTGGTATCTCGAAAATACCATAATACCCTTGAGGAGTCAGATCTAGGGATTTTTTTGTGGGGGCAAAATGAGGAATAAAATACTACCCTCTAACAATTCAAATATGACTAATTCGTATACCTATTTTAGACTAAAAGTTACAAATTAACAAGAGGTAAGTTAGGCAGGCAAAAAATATAGGTTTTCAATGATTTTGGCCGAATACATTCAATTGCTCCTCATTTTAAGGTTTTAAATATAGCCTTTGATATTCTTATGTTTGCGTTGGGGATTAAGATCGACGACCGAGATCTGGTCTCATTCCAATGTTTTTCCTTTAGTATTATATAGATAGATTTCTTGCCACCGATTTGTGCTTTTTTGCCATGGTTTTTCTTAACACGGACCTTGACGTTGATGTCTTTTTTGCTACATAAACTTTTGGCCACTACGATAGCCTATTAGCCACAATAAAACTTGTGGAGGTAAAACTGTGGCGAAAACTAAAAGCCATCAGTGGCTATTACCACTTTTTCTTGTAGTTCGGCGATAGAATATTGTATATTAACGTGCCTTTGGCGCTTAAATTCAGATACATAATGGGTAAGCATATTGACAGTTATTTTTAACAAAACACAATACGTTTGTGCCTCGTCACGTATTAACATTTTTTTTAATTATACACAGCGTGCCTTTGGCACTATTATTCTTGTATAGACATCCTCGGGAAAAAGAAAAAAAGAATTGGGCATTTTTTATACAACAAACTGTAAGATTCTTGCAATTTTTTTACTGGAAGAAGTGTGTATAGTCTCAATGCTTCATATTGTGTACATATACTAACCTTTTCTAATTATCCAAATAAAACACCCAATGACTCTATTTCTCTTTCATGCTTATGTTCAAGAAAATAGTGTTTAGATATATTGTCACGACCCCACTCTACACACACCGATATTGTTTCCACTTAACTACTGCAGACCTCTCGCAGTGTGGAATTTTTATTCCTAAAAATGGGCTCAGTGTCATGTAGAGTAAAATCTTAATATAAGAACTATACACCTGGTAGGATCTTAAGTAACGTGGGACTAAGCGACTGGTATAATCATCACCGCTATTGGGTTTGGCGCCTCTCTAATACCTGCTCAACTGGGGCGTTACATATACCAACCAAGAGAGGCTATCATAGTTGCTTCTCGACCAGTTAAAAAGGACTTTTGCCTCCTCCTCTAACCCACCATTGCACAATGCAAAGTCGCTGCAATAAACCCAAACAACAGAAAGGATCCAATAACAAACCTCATTTAGACAAACTTTTTTAGCATCCTAAAAAGGTTGTCAAAGGAAGGTACTATCACCGTATAAACTTTGGAGAGAAGTAAAGGGGCAGAATTACCATATGAAATTGCAAAAGCTATTAAGAAAATTAACAAAATTAATATTTAAATCTATATTGTGCTACAAACTTACATAAAAACAATACCCAAAATTGTTTCGGGAAATAATATAACATAAAAACTAATCTGTAGGCTGCGACAGCTCCTCCTTTTGTTGCTAGATGCTTCTTAACCTCTTCAAGGATGGTGAATTTTATACCCTTACCCTTGGGAAGAGAGATCCATGGCTTTGTATCCTTGCAAACGGTAAAAAAATTGCCTATGCAAGTTGCAAACTCATGGCCAGCGGCATTCTGGACATGGATGATTTAAAACTCTCCTTATGCTTCTTCCTCTTCTAGATAATTCCAACATGCTCCCTGCTCCTCCCGTGGGTCACCATGACAATGTTGACATATTCAAACTTGATGAAACTCGACAATCTTGTTGTTCTCAAGATAAAGCTTGATGGTGTAGTTGGCCTTGATAAGTGGATCAAGGTAATGGATAGTACGAACATCATAAGTGTTTATGTACGGAATACCCTTCTGCCATATGTACATATCCCAACCTCCCACCTATAAAAAGAACGTAGAAACAACTAATGAGGAAACAAAAAATTCTACTTCACTGATAAATAGAAGTGTTTTATGTATATGCGTTGAACCCTTTTATATGATCATTCTTGGACTTGCTCTCAATTTCTTTAATGGGGGTTCAAGAATAATTGTGATAATATAAGTTGGGTCCAAAGTCCAACTATCGCGGCTGTCAAAAGTTGTGAAATTAAATTTACCTTTCCTTTGTGAAACCATGCTACATATGGGTATTAACCTTGAAGTTAAGACAATGCCAATGTACTGCATTAGGGACACATATAGAAGCATATTTTATTGCTACAATCTCCAATGAACTACAAAAGGGATACAATTATTTACTAATGTAATCTATAATTCTTTTGCTATTATGCAGTTCTCAATTGCAAATCAATTTTAGCATTTTCACAAGTAAGAATTACCCAGATCACAAGTAATCAAGATCAAATCAGTAGAAATCAAAACCCTAGGTGTGCTTGAAGTACAATGGAAGAGAAAAAGAGAGAGAGAGAGATAAAGGACCTTGCTTTACAGAGAGTGGCGCTGATAGAAGAGATATGAAGGGTTAGAGAGATGAGGGAGACGGCCTTGGGAGAGGGAGATCTATACTACTAAAGGAATACCCATTCACAAAGAATCAATCTTGGCTGTTAATCATAATACCTTACACATGTTGAAAAAAATCGAGGGTTCAGGTTATATCCGTAAATGTAGAGAATTATAACAGCCGTTAGATCTTGGGAGTTATTTCATCTATTCCTGCAAATTTTAAATACTAAAATACCCCTTATATTGTCTATTCCTTCAATTCTAAAATACCTTCATTTTTTTATGACAATTAGGATTTTAAAAACTAGAAGATGCAAACTTTTCAAAATTGATACTTTGGCAAGGTAGTTCCAAAATCGATACTAAAATTACCAAATTGATACTGGTCCCACTTACTATGCCCTAGTTACCACCCCTATTCTCTAACATTAAATATTGATGAGTACTCTAATGTACTACAGTTATAAGAGGGAAGATTCCCCCCAAAATAAACTACCAACCTTAAAATCAAAGTTTCTTCTTCTACAAAATTTAAAGCAGATTCTCCTTGATGTACCAAGTCTTCTAACCATCGTTGTTCATTCGCTGAAGTCCTCACACAGAGGTCATTGGGGAGAAAAATATTACTACTATCCTAGGGTTACTCTTAATGTTAAAGAGCGCTGTTATCCTTCTCTCCGACCGTTAAAGTAAATATCTGATGCGAGAAAAACTCGGTCTTTAAATACCCCGCAAAAAACTATGGGTGTCATAATATAATAAGGGTAAGCGGGGGTCAAATCCACGGGGAGTAAACTTATTAAAAATATAATTTTCTAATTAACTAATAAACAAATCTAAACTAATTTTGATAAAAGGGTTTTGATTTAAAATATAAATCTAAATTACTAACTTTCGGTACGATTATAAGGAAAAGAACCTAGGCTTTGGATTACCTCCGACTTAGTTTACTAAACGATATGATAACGGTAGCTTCTATCTGCACGTAATAGCCATGACTAGGTCTATTCGGGTCTAAGATCTAGGGTTTGTGGCTAAAACTCTAAGTAAGAACTTCGTTGTTCATGGACAATCGGATCTAGGGTTTATAAACTCATTTCTATGGCTAGGTGGAGAGTATTAACTCTAGTGATCTAGAATTCTCTTTGAGCGTGAAAACAATCGAATATGGCTAATTCGACATCTTCCTCATATCTGTAGTAACTTAGAGTTGTCATGGCTAGATCAACTTTTCGTAACTTCAAATCAGAGAATTAAAGATTAATTCTAGATCTACACTATTTTTAACATCAATTTAGCTCACTTTATCGGAGGTTGAATCCTTAGCATAAGCTAAGGAGATTAGTTCTCCATTAATAGTGTTGGTCACAGCTTAAATTAAACGCATAAAATTAAATAGAGAGAAAGAGAAAGATACTGAAAAATGCAAGCTTTATTCCTTCATGAGATTGAGATGTGTAAAATACATAAAATTGTTCTCATATTTATAGGAGATAGGAGAGATTTATTTACAATTCTAAAACTCTATCAGATAACGATAAATCCTATCTCATGTTAATCCTTGTAGAGTTTTTCATCATCTTTATTCTATGGAGAAAATCTACAAGTATATTGAATGTAGGCATCTTCCTTGTGCCTGAGAGACTGCTGGAGATGCTTCAACTCTTTATACCTTCTATTAGATGTTTTTTACTACTTATTAGCTCCAACAGTGATAAGTGCCTGAAAATAAGAAAATGCTACTAGCATTAGAAATTAATAAATCAGGATTAACAAAGCGATACTTTTAGGCACATTAATCTTACGTATTTCTACGTCTATCAATATCATCTTTAACTTTGGATCCACATCATGATTTGTCCCATTTATCTTTAGAAAAAATGTTATGCAAGATGATATACATTATTATCAATATGTACTTAATCATTTGTATTTCGCTGCTTTATCACTTGTCTTTTGCTACTTTATTATTTATCCTCTACTATATATCATTTGTTCCTAACCATTTTTCTTGAGTCATTTTTATCATTTGTTTTATACTACTTTTTTAATGGAATTGTTAATTTTTATCATTTGTTTCAGGGATGCCTATCATTTGTTTGAGAGATGGATGGAGTTGAGCTTTATATCATTTGTATTGGACTACATTTTCATTTTTATTGTGTAATTTTATCATTTTTTTTCCGCCACTTTATCACCGGAATTGTTAATTTTTATCATTTGTTTCAGGGATGCCTATTATTTGTTTGAGAGATGGTTGGAGTTGAGCTTTATATCATTTATCTTCTGTTACTTTATCATTTGTATTTTGCTACTTTATTTATCATTTGTATTGTGTCATTTATATCATTTATTTTCTGCCACTTTATCGCCGAAATTGTTTATTTATATCATTTGTTTGAGGGATGCCTATCATTTGTTTGAGGGATAGAGTTAACCTGTATATCATTTGTCTTTTGCTGCTTTATCATTTGTATTGTGCATCCTTACAATTTTTCTTGGGTTATTTTTATCATTTTTTTTGCTACTTTATCACCGACATTGCTTATTTATATTATTTGTTTCAGGGATGGATAAAGTTTAGCCTTATACCATTGTTCATTTTAGGGGCAATATCGTACCTCCAAAGATGGGATCAATCGTTAGTTATGTTGGAGGAAGTACAAAACTTACCACACTAATAGAGCATACATCATATCAAGATTTCGTTATACTCCTTGAAGAAACAAGCGAAATGCATCATGAGGACTGTTAGCTGTACAACTTCATCCATGGTTGTGTATGCACAATTTCATCAGTCCAAGACTTTATCTGAATCATCAATATGCATAAAAGCAATATCGACACACCCTTTCACATGGATTGTTAATGAGTGTAGGGCACCTTTCCAGAACTCCTAGAACTTCGGTTCAGGTAAAGGGTTGTCCACCACCAAAGATATTTGTTCAAGTAAAGAGTTGTCCACCATCAAAGATATTGGTTCAGGTAAAGATAATAATATTCAGATGATTGAAGCGGGGGGACCTTTGCGCCATAACTCATTTCCTGATCCTAAACCTGAATACAATGGTTACCCAGAAACAGACGGCTGAGGGCTTGATTCATGTAGGTTTGGACCTTTAGTAGATGATGTTCCTCAATCAAATGAACCTTTTAAAACTATCCCTACTGGTGTTCCTCTCTTAAATGAACATGATATTCTTCAATCAAATGTTTAAATCTCAAATGAACCTATGTTAACTAATGTTCCTCATTCAAATGAACCTATGTTAACTAATGTTCCTCTTTCAGTTGAACCTGAATCTATCATTGGAAAAACTGAACCTTCAGGTAAGCACACAGCATTTGTCATTTGTAATGAGGGTTTTAAAATTTATTATTATATATTTATCATGCTAAGAAGAATTTTTGTCATCTATTCAGCTAAATTACGGTTTGAGTCACAATCCCAACAGGTAAAAGATATCTTGGATTTCTGGTTCATATATGTTGTGTACACGGAGGATCTCTATGACTTTAGTAAAGAGTTTAACATTGGTGATATATATTGAGATAAGATTGTACTCAAGAATCACATAAGAGCTTATGCAGTTTAAACAAGTTCAATCTCGTACACGTTCTGAGCAATGAATATAAAATCGTGGTACGTTGCAAAGGTCATAATTGCTCTTGGCGGATTTACACGACAAGTTTAATTGGTTCTGCCCTATATAGAGTAAGTACTTATTGTTTTGTGCATACATGCATCAAAGTAGAAACTGAGGCTGAGAACGTGTATAAGGCAACGTCTAGTTGATGGGTTGCTTCTATAATTAAGTGAAATCTACAAAAATACCCAAACTATATAGCTGCCAGAATTATTTAAGATATGCATATTAATCACAATGTTGATATAACATACAATCTTGCCTGGCGTGCAAAAGAAAAAGCCAACTATGAGATAATATTATTTTATTTATCATTTGTTCGTTCATCACTCGTCATTGGCACAGTCATGTTTATCATTTGATTAAAGGCCATTTGTTCGAAGCAATTTGTCATTTGTCCTGCGATATTTATCATTTGTCTGTTCCATAATTTCATTTGATCAAACTAATTTATTTCAGATGCAAGGTAGTTTTGAGCACACATACCAACTACTTACCAGCTACTTTATGGAAGTGAGGTTGGTTGACCTGGATTTAGTGTTTGATATACAAACTACGAGTTGTAAGGATAAAATATTCACAAGGTGTTTTTGGTGTTTTGGTGCTCCAAAAAAAACAAACTATTGAGACCCATTGTAATGATTGATAAAACTTTTTTGAAAGGGAGATATTATGGAATTTTACTAACAGCCATCGCCATGTCTCAAACAATCACATTTTTCCACTTGCATTTTTAGTAACAGATTCGGAGACCATCAAAAATTGGACATACTTCTTGGAGATGTTTGGGTCTAATTTCTACAGTTTTGACACTTGATTCGTCGTCATCTATGATAAGAACCATGAAATTATTAATTCTGTACCTAAGGTGTTTTCATTTGTTGTCCATACATTTTGTGCCTTCCACATATCAGACAACATTAAAAATACCCTCGAAAGCACGAAGATCGTATTTAGGATGGCAGTAAGGGCTCTAACAAGTATTGATTTCGATAAACAAATAAATTATATCCGAATATGAATCTAGTTGGTCTCCAATACATACTAAGAATTTCCAAGGAAGCCTGGTATAATCTATACATTCTAATGAGTAGGTATGTTATCATTCTCTATTGATAAACTTATCATTAATTATTACAAGACTAGTCATTATTACTCCTTTGCAGTTGTTATTTTTAAATTTGTCATCATTTCATACTAATTTGTCATTTGTTTGCCATTATTTATCATTATTTCATTATTACTCCTTTGCAGTTGTTCTTTTTCAATTTTTCATCATTTCATACTCATTTATAATTTGTTTGCAATTATTGGTCATTAGTTTAGATACAGAGTGACTTACACTAGCCATGTCGAGAGTTGGAATAGCGTTATGTTAAAGTGAGAGATATCCCTATCCATTTGTATATTAAGGAATTGCGTAGAATATGTTCGGAAATGTTCTATACGTATATGGAGGAAGCTGAGAATAGTCAAGCTCCCTTAATGCCATGGGCTATGGATTACTGTGAGAACAGAAAGTTTGTGGCAGATTTACTAACCAACAGGGTTTTGTACAACACGTTACCATTTTGAGATGACTAGTTATAGCAGAACCGATTAAGTAAATATTGAAGATGGTACTTGTTCTTATCGTTGGTGGCAAACAATGGGGATACCTTGCGAAAATGGAGTACGTGCTCTCAGTCTTGCTAATGTTGATCCAACTACACGTGTCTCTAAGTATTTCACAAATGATACATACAAGGCTGTTTATAAATCGATATGGATTCTTATAAGAGGAATAGGGTAGTAAGAAATTTTAAAAATTAATCTACGTGCTTGTGTTCCTATACTAATAGTTCGAGCCAGTTTTCCTCGCACGCTAAGGAATAAAAGGGAAAAAAATACCAGTCTGGTCACCAAGCTAAGATTTAACTGTAGGTGCCAATAAAATGGACACAATCATCGTTCTTGTAATCTTCTTCCAATCCCATCTGACGATAGTACATGTCCCGCAATGGCACCATTTTTTTCGATGAGCACTGAGCTACTAAACTGTTATTTGTTAAAAGAAAATTTATTATTTGAATATGAAATTTAGTTTTGCTGTACAGATATCATTTGCTTCCATTGTACTGTTATTTATTCATTGAGAATTTATCATTTGTTTGTTTCCCACATATCATTTGCTTCCACTGAACTGTCATTTGTTTACAGAGAATTTATCATTTGTATGCTAATATTTTATCATCAGTTTTGTTATGTTCATCATTTAACTATCATTGTTCATAGAGAATTTATCATTTATTTGTTTCCCTCATATCATTATTTTCTTTAACAGAACTATCATTTCTTTGTTTCCCACATATTAGATGAAAATCACTATTTAAAAGCAAAAAACAAATGAAACAAAGCAAAACAAATGTTTATACAAGGGAAACAAAAGATTACATATTACAATAAAAAACTAAAAACTTAAAGATTTTATAACTACTCACTTGAGGAATCCTAATCACGTGCCATAGCCTTGATCTCATGCTAGAGACAACTAATCTTATAAGCTGACTCCTCCTATAGTTTTTTGTGCTCATCCCGGTCTAACTTTAGGGTGTATACCTGATATTCTAAGAAGCGGATATGGAATTTGAAATGTTCAGAATACTCTTTTTTCTTTTCAATAATTTTATCCAGTCCTTCCTCCATTTCATCAAACTCTCATAATTTCTCCTTAAACTGTTCGTAATGCTCTTTCAGCAGTTGCACCTTCTCACCGGAGCAATCCTTCTCCATTAGGAAAATTCTATTCAATTTGAAGAGACGTTTATCACCTTATTCTTCCTCAATCCCTGCTGTCTGAAACCAATCTCGAGGGGTGCTCGAAGAGACATGGCTAAATTGAGTGGAGTGCGACATTTTTTGAGATGTCGAAAAGAGTTTAGGGTTTTAATAGTTAAGAATAGTTAAAAAGGGTTAAGGGTTTAATATACTGGGGAGAATTGATTGCTTTGAGATAAACTCTCATACATTGGGAAGAGACTTTGAATCATGCGTGACAGGGTTTAGGGTAGTAGGAAATAAGTGAATGTTTTGGATAACTTGTTGTTCACGTAATTCATACTTCTTGTATCATAATTAAAAAGACTTTAAGATGAGTTGTCTAATCATGTATTAAAGATTAACTTGTCACATCGACTATAAAGGAAAGAATTTGTCAGAATTAAAATTGATTATTTGTCATTGGTTCTTACATAGAGTGTCATTATAATACAGTGAATTGTCACCATCATCATCAGAATAACCATCTCCATCTGTTTCATCAGAGTCTCTATCGCTATCAGAGATACCATCATCATCAGAGTCACCATCACCATCAGAGTCAGCATCCCCATCAACATCTATTTCATCAGACTCATCATACTCACTTTTCTTTTGATCAGAGTCATCATAACTACTCTTTTCTTTAGCAGAGTCATCTATGGGATATCCATAATCCCTTTGTTCTTCAACTTCAGAGGTTGTGTAATATTTTGTTGCTCTTGGACTGTCACTATCCATTATAGAAGATGATGACAGGATGGTTGTGTTAGGATATATTTAAGGTTACAATATAGGCTTTTATAGACTTAGCTTATATTTTGTGGTTTAAAATCTAATTAATACTCTTAAATAATTGTGTTTCCCATAAACCATAGTCAAACAAAAAGAAATGAAATTAGGAGTAGTTGGGATATTGGGAGATGAAATACCTGGAAATTGATTCCATATATCATGCATTCTAATTGTGTTATTCCCCTGTGCCTTACATTTTCATACTTGCACATAAAATTGATAACAAATGACAAAAATAGATAACAAATGATAAATATTTCATAACTGGATGACATAAAAACAAATGGCAAATATTTGATAACTGGCTAACATAAAATTGATGATAATTGATAAAAACAGATAATAAATGAAAAATATTTTATAACTGGGTAACATAAAATTTTTGACAATTGATAAAAAATAGATAAGAAATGGATAACATAAAATTGAAGACAAATTACAAAAGAGAGATAACAAATAATAAATATTTTATATACAGAAGATTATAATGTACAACAAAGTGGATGCTAAAGTTTATAAATTAGCCTCCAATTTAAATCCTAGTCTCAATATGTCATTGCCATAGTATAACGACATTCATCACCGTTTATGGAAGCTATAAATCTCATCCCCCTTACAATACTGTCCAAAAAGACAAGTAGATAGATCCTGCAATCATTACAATTTGGCTGCATTGGATACTCCCCAAAATAAAATTTTCAACTAGAGTTACTACCATAAGATTTTACATCTGCACTAGTAGGTGGCTTACGAGCACCAAAATCATTCTATAATAACATTCTCGTGAGCACCATTGATAGCTGATCATGGATAAGCTGGTGTCCAGGGGATAATTTCTTTTTATTTCCAATTTTCGCATCAACCTGTGAATCGTAGATGCATATTTCTTTTTTCTTAAAGGATACAACACAAATGACCCAATGGTTGCCATTCAGATTCTAATGAAGGTGCATTAATTTGGAATCCTTTTCTTTGAAATCTTATTGATCGAAGTAATGCAAAACTGTAGAAGCCCATCCTATGAACTTGATTTGAAGCCAATTTGATTTCTTATTCAATTCAACAAATTCAGGAGAAGACATATTGTTCCTTCACACATTGAAAGCCCTTCCTATAATTTGATTCATAAACACATTTGTCAACATAATCCTTTTATGTACTTGGCGACCACGATGTTGTGAAACAAAATATTATTTTAGGGCTTTAATGTAAACATTAATAACCTGTACTTAAAAACGGAAATAATAAATTATCAACAACAAATGATAACAGAGGTTAATACATATGATAAAACTTCTAGAAAAAATGATAAAGTTTTGAACAAATGATAAAGTTCAAGGAAAATAAATGACAAAGACTTCTGAACAAATGACAAATTTAAAGTAAATAAATGATAAAGATTTATGAACAAATGATAAAGTTCTTGGAAAAAAAATGACAAAAGTTTCTGAACAAATGATAAAGTTTTTTGAAAACAAATGACAAAGACTTCTGAATAAATGATAGCTTTTTTTAAAACAAATGACAATTTTTTGAAATATCCATAAAAATAAATGATAGTTAATACATCTTTATTCAATTATTGCTTTGGATGTAAGTTGTAAAGAATGTCAAGGCAAATGGTTTTTTCACCTATCCTCCTATAAATACTTTGGTTGTAGTCCCTATCTTTAGCAGATAATTTATCCTTCCTGAATAACAAAACATGGTCTACCTGGTTCCTCTCATCCTGAGAGATGGGTCTTTGAATAAAAGATTTGGATAATATTCCAGGAAGAAGCTGGTCAAGGTGAGCATGCAATAGGTTTATTCTTTAAGCCAATGCTATTGATCTATTATTAAGCTCATCGTCAGTTAGTTTATGCCTCTTCTTTAAGGTCTCCACCACTTCTGACTTCATTAAAACAAACTGGAACAGATGAATTACTTGAGTAATAAGAAAATTATTTAAAAGTGTATATTACATGAGAATGAGTAATAAGATATGATATCAAATCTTATTACTAAACATGAATAAAAGTACATTCATACATTGGTATGCTCAACAACCATTTCTTTCACAATTTTCTCAGGGTATGGTTTTATCTATAAAATTTTAGTTCCAATATCCTCATCCGTACCTTCAGCCAAAGATACTTCTTTACTATGTTCCTCAACTACTACACCAGTTATTTGGTCTGCACTCATTTGTAAATAAATAGACTAGAAATGATAAGAGTAATACAATATATGGTACTAATTATCTGGCAGAAGTTAATGCAATCATAGACGGGGTAAAAAAAGCTATATATCAAGGATGGAATAACCTGTGGGTTGTTTCAGACTCCTCGGCAGCAATCAATGCTTTCGTCACGAATAAAATACCATAGAAATTTAAAACTAAGTGGACACAAATACACAATTCTATGCAGTCAATTCGGTTTAGCGCAACCTGGAGAGAAGTAAACTTTTTGGATGATACCATGGCTAAAAGAGGATCTAGCGAAAGCATACCTTTTGGGGAATGGACTGAGGGAAGATCGGTATTCCTTACAAAGATTGAAGGCCCCCACACAGAATACTTTAGATTTTGTTGAAAACATTATTGTCATAGTTTCTTTTTGTGGTTCTTTTGGGCTTTCCTCGTCTAATTAGACATGGTCCCCTAGTATGTAAATACTATTTCATTCTCTATAAAATCTGAACCTTTTACAAAAAAAAGTACAATATACGGTAAAATAATAAAAAATAAATGATAAGTTACTATCAAACAAATGACTAATAATCAGAAACAAATGATAAGTATACCTCAGCTTTATGAACATCGAAACCACTATTTCAATTTGTGCCTAGTCTGCAACATTCTTTGCTTGTACAACAAATAGTAAAAAAGAAACAAATGATAAGTTACCATCAAACAAATGATAAGTTACCATAAAAAAAGAGAGAAATAATCCAATGTTAGTTATGTATCTCCTTAACTTCAAAAACATCTTCTTAAACCATTACTTCAGTATTTGGTTGCTTTGCAGTCATCTTTAAATACAAATGGTAAAAATTGCAAGGATAGGTGAACAAATATTATGGATAGCTTGAAAAAAATGATAAATACCTCTACCACTACATCTTTTTTTTCCATCATAATACATCACTATAGTTGGTTCTTCTGAATCCTCCATCTGTAAAATAGGATATACATACTACAAATGGTAAAATTAAATGGCAAAATAGGATATACATACTCCATCTCTAAGGACTGCATTTACAAATATGATAGATAGTTCTAAATAAATGTTAGATAAATACCTTTTGAGCTTTTTCTTCATCAACAACTTGAGGTTCCTCTTCTTGAAAGATTGAACTTTCTCATCATCACCATCTTCCTTATCTTCATCATCTTTTTCCTTTTAAGGTTCCTCTTCTTCCATTACACCCTTCTGCAACTTCACATACAACAAATGAAAACAAATGACAAAGTTCTGGAAAACCTAATGACAAAGACTTCTGAACAAATGACAAAGTTCTAGAAAAAAAATAATGATAAAATGCAAATAAATAATAAGATGTTGTAAGCAAATGATACCTCTAGAAGTTTACCACCATATTCAGCAGATATAACTTTCATATTCCCTTTTTCTACATCTAAATCTTTTTCCACCTCTTCTCCCTGTCCGGGGGAAACTTTTATCTGATAAGTACCATGCAAACAAATAATAAACCAAATAAATGAGATGATAAAGTGTATGTAAAGAAATGATTAAAGATATGATGATAAAAAAGTATTTGAACCTGCTAAATCAAATTTTCTTCAGTTGATGGAATTTTATCTGGGATTATCGCTTGTCTCTTCCTTTGCCCTCTATTACCCTTGTTTCCTATAAGGATTAATGATTTTAAAATGATCAGTGTAACATCATCCAGCTGTTCATCAGTGAGAGTTTTTTTCATGATGCCTTCAACCTGAACATTAGTTTCTTCATCCTTCTTGTTCTTCTTGTTGGCATTGGTCTTTTTGATGTTTTTTATTCTATCTCCCAAAAAGAAAACTTCTTTCCTTTCTTTCTTTGATTTTTTCTTCTCTTTAATTTTTAAATTTTTTGTTGGACCTCTCTTTGTCAGGTTCTCAACCCCGCCTTCTTTCCTTTCCCATCTCTTCTTCTTACTTTCATTTCTCGATTTGCTAGATTTTCTCAGGAGTATTGTATTGGTACTACCCAAATAGGAGAGTATCATCTCAAAGTGGTAGAGTACTGTCTCCAAGTGTGGATATCGAAATACCTGTGTTAGAAGAAGTATACTCGAAACAACAAGATTAATATAGCAATTTCAACAACTTCACTCAAGCACCAGTACTAATGGCATATGTTCTCTTCCTCTTACTCTCTCTGGTTTTTTCTTAATAAACAGTACAGTGGTTACTTCTCTCACATTTATATACCTTCTCGGAAAGCCAGATATCAAAAATTTGATCTGCAACACATTCGTCATTTCAAAATTTTATGTCTTTAATACTTCGACATATCATCCATGTACTTCTACAGATCACAATTTCTACTTCGACAGATCATCCTACCACTTTAATAGGTTACAATATTTTACTTCAATAGTTCCGAATTCTACTTATACACAAATCAAAATTCCGAATTTTACTTTGACAAATCAAAATTCTACTTCGACAGACTACAATTTTTTATTTTAACAATTCAAGATTTTCCTTCGACAGTTTAAACACCCTACTTTGATAGATTATACTATTACTTTGACAGCTCAGGACACTACTTTGAGAATTTATAATCCTCCTTCGGCAGATTTTACCTTTACTTCAACAGTTTATAATTTATGTTTTGATATTTCAGACTTTTAGTGTGATAATTCAAATTGTTACTTATAAAGAGCCAGAATACTACTTCAACAGTTATTCAAAATCCCAATTTCATTCAGAAGGACAAGACATCCAGTCACAAATTACAGACCCCATAAAAAAAAGATAGCAAAAACAAAAACAAACCACAAGCAGACCAGCCAAAACACCTAACAATACAGTTGAAAGAGACCCTAATTATTAGCGGGATGCTCCTCTTTAACCATAGGCACAACACCAGCATCCTCATGTTCCACAATCTCTTCTGCAAAAAATTCAAGCAGGGACAACCAGTGGCCAAGTAATGGTCCTATCATCTGCAATATTCCCCACCAGTACGTGAAGGGCATGCCAACAATAGGTACCCCGGGTTCTGCCTCAAAAAGATCAGGCATCTCAACATCAATGTCCTGTTCAATACCAAATCTCTATTGTAGCCCCAACGTCACCTCCCGTACTCGTCCGACCCTTACTACCTCCTAGTTCTCTTGTGTGTACGTGAAGGGCATGCCAGCAATAGGTACCCCGGGTTCTGCCTCAAAAAGATCAGGTATCTCAGCATCAATGTCCTGTTCAATACCAAATCTCTATTGTAATCCCAACGTCGCCTCCCGTACTCGTCCGACCCTTACTGCCTCCTAGTTCTCTTGTGTGGGTACATTTAAAGCCATTCTGATCCGAGCAAGTATGCAGAAAGATGAGAAATCCTCTCCACAACAACCCCTTTTATAGATGAAGGACGATTTCAACTTTCCATCTTCCCAAGCAGAATTAATTGATGTCTTCAATTTCCCTCATTGAAAACTTAGCAGTCCAACCTCTATAACTTCCCAGACGTAACTGCTTCATCTGCATGTGCATGGAAGCACCATTTACGAGGACTTGCAGTCAAAACTCTTGCACCGAACCATCGACCAGTTACTCAACAGTCCATCCAACATCGAACCATTGACCATTTTTCTCACTTCGATCTCTTGCACCGAGTCTTCACTAATACAAAGTTAATTACCTTCGACTATATCATTATACTTCAATGCCAATTTTTCCAACAGTATTCATTACCACCTATTAGCGTTCGATGAGATACACTTCTTACCCTTCTTATACGTATATTCGCCAGCAATGCCTATCAGATTCAAAGACACAAAATTTTAGCAAAAACATCATTTCCATTCCATTCCCTAAAGTATAACAGCCAAAACAGGAAATTTACATAACCAAATACATTCAAACGACAGCAAAAACAAAAACCTCCAAATATAACCCTACAAAAAAACCCTGTACTATCAGCATCACCTTCACCACTGCCTCAAACAGCAGCCCTACTTGCAGAAGGTCCAGTTTCACTCGCCAAGCTTTGTTCCTCCATCTCCTCTTCTGCGCAAACGAGGCATTCAGCAAAAGCCGACAGAAGGAGGCACCGTTTCTCCGAGGTTGCAAAGTTGTACTTCAGTTTATCCCAAAGATAGGCAAAAGGCTCCCAGTTGATAAGCTCTCAAACCTCTACCTCCACCAGTTCGGGCATGTCCTAGTCCAGGTCATGTTGCCCAAACAACTTCATATGCATTTTAGCACTCTTCTGCCCTACGCGACAATCCCAGGCGAACCCCATCCTCTTCTAATAGCGTGTATTGGGCGTGGTATCCATAGAGATTTCAAAAAGTTGCAGAAGAAAGAGAAGAGAATGAAATAGAAGAAGAACATGCAATATACCTACCCCCATAACCCATACTTATAGCCTCATTTCATTTATTACCCTATAACTACCAGCATCTCTTTATTACCTTCCTGAAAATCATCAGTCAAACTGCACAACTTCCAAGGCCAAACAGCTTTCTCATCAAACGCCTCTACACCTGTTTTCGAGACCTTCGCTGAGAGGGGGCAAATGTAGTAGCCTACACGCAGCCTTCTACCCCAAACAGATACTCGAAGGCTACTTCGAAGCCTACTCAACCGTCTTGAAGTCCAGTCAAATCCACAAACAAGCCTCCCAAATATTATCCGAAGAAGAAGCCTCGACTCTGAACAAGCCTCGAGGACGGACTCCACATCACAGCAGAAGCACTTCGACCATATCCGCATATGGTCGAAGTATGATGGGACAGACAACCAGCTCACTAGACAAGACGACACAGTTGTTGATCCTTGCAGCTATAGTGACAGGCCCAACCACCACTACAGAATCAAAGTATAGAGACAAACCTAACAACTATTACAGTTAAAGTTCTGGAATTTTTGGCGCCCATACCCACACCAGAATATCCAGATAGTACCCTTGTAAACCGACCTAACCTTGGTGACTCAACCATTCCTATGTTCTATAAATAGGAGAGATGGGGAACCAAGGAGAGGTTACGAAAATTCTCCCCAACCCCTTTGCTGTTTACCCTCGATCACCCTGTAAAAACCCAAAACCCGAACCTTCGACTACTCGGCAAAAATATAAACATTCTTAAAAAATCCTCATCAGAGGTCATGGAGAAGTTAGGCCCCTACACCTACAAGAGGTTTATAACAAAAAGAAAAGTCAACCTACAAAAGTCTCCTCCATACACACAATCCAACAGTTTACAAATATTAATACAAAAGCACATTTCTACCCTACCTTCTCATTATCACCTTCTGGGAGGTCGACGTCATCCCCTTGATTATCAAGAACAATCTGACGGGAGACACCGTCTAGACCATCAGTGACCCCCACAACTACTTCTTCCACTTCACCGTCATCTTCTTCCTCGACATAAGTGTCTGCCTTAATGGCATCCACCTATTCCTTGAAATATCCCTTCGACATCAGGTGGCGCCCCAACCCTTCCTCGCTCCGCCTCCACCTCCTCAAGCGTCACCCTGGCCTCTGATTGAAGATGGCCAATCGCTACTGCATGAGAAGCTTTCAGAGCCTCCAGCTTCTTCATTTCCTTAAGAACATCTACCTTCGATCGAGTTAACTTCTTTTCAAGCTCGATTTTTCCTTTTTTAGCTTGGATTTCTCTTCTTTAATTCCGAGCCAAACGCCCCTCATCAAACGAGTAACCTGCAAAACACAATTCGACCTTAGTATGAGCTCAGAACGCAAAACATAAACATATTTCACATGATAAAGCATAAATGACATACCATCTTACTCACGTCCTCTTCACCTTGAAGAGCGGCCAGCATAGCCCATTCCTCGACTACTTTGAGATCGTCCTCAGCAGAAGGTTGCTCTTCAGTGACCTTTTCCCCTAACCTCTCTGACGGTTCGATCCTTCACCTTTTCTCTTTTATGACCTCACCACTCCCAGGGGTACCAGAGGCCGACAAAGTCTTTAACATCCATTTTTCAGATATTTTTGACCTATTTTGCTCGACGTAATGGGTTCCGGCCGAACCGAGCTATCTATCTCAGGGGTCTTAGCCAAGTTAGTTCGACCTTCCTCACCAGATATTTGCTTCTTCCCTTTGTCAGCACCGGCCATCAACCTAGTCGACTGAGCTTTTTGAACTTTCTTCGACTTGCTATCAACCCACTATTTACTACTAAGGCCAAGTCCTTCCAAAACAAATTCGAGCTCAGCCTCCACCACCGCAACTTTGTCCAACAATGACTCTTTCCTCCCCACAGGGGACTTCACACTTGCCATGCACAATATTTTTATTATTAAATACAGGCATCAGCTCAAATATAGCAATAATATTATCTATGCTTGGCTATACTTTATTTTACAGTTCTAAAAATAAGGTCCAAAGGTTCTTCGTCATCTTTCTGAAGGCAATTACCCTTCACTCATATAACATTGTCATTCCAGGTTTGACTTACTGAATTTAGATAGAAGAAGCGACGCCGAGTAACGCTCACACAAAAATATGCCCCACCACTGGCCTTATAATTATTCACCCCATAAAACTACAAAACCTCCTCAAGGGTTATCCTCCTCACTTTCCCCTCATTTTCCCATTTTTCATTTAGGTGATCCCAAATGGTTATTACCTCCCACATATTCTCGTTCAATTAAACAGGACATGCCCCATCGTATTCATAATCCCCATCACCATATTAGTAAGGGGAAGACTCAAACCGTACTCTAATTGAGACAGGTAACACAAAAAACCCTCTGGGAGGTCACTCCAAACACCCCCATCAAAATATTCTAACGAGATCGATTCCTCTATACCCCTATCTAGTTTTTTCACTTCTAAGTCAGTTAACAGATAAAAATACTCTTCCCGCACCATTATTGTACAACCACTAAACTGTCTACCAGCATATTCTACACAGTTACCCCACGTCCCTCCTACAACTACCTTAGCCTTACAAAATTCTCGGAAGGTATCAGAATCAGGAGGATTGGATATCAATTGACCAGGAAAATCTAGAAATTGTTCTAATCCTACTTCAACCTCACTATCAGACTCAATCGTCCGAACATATGTCGACACCTCGTTAACAGGTGAACTATCCATCTCAGCAACAATTTTTACAGGTAAGTTTTCAAGCCTGCACAATTGCCTCTCACGCTCGACCTACATACAGGTTCAAGTATCTATCATTATTTCGTTTACATCGATCATTTGCGTAAAACATATATCTTTAGTATATTCTGTGTATATGTTAAAATTACATAGATTTCCATAGATGGTTATTTTTAAGATTTGCTTAAAAAATAATTACGATTTGCACAAGCACATATATACTACATACATTTCTACTAACCTTCAGTGTCCGAATAAGAATCTACAGTAGTGCCAAATTCTTTTCTCACGACGTTGCTATATAGCCACTTGTGTGATCCAGTGTCTTTTGTTCTCTTCGACCGTTGATCACCTTCAGATAACTCCGTATCAAATCCCCTCCAATCTTTTCGTGTCGCTCTCTCTGTGCTCTTCAAATTTTCAGAAGTTGAAAAATGTTCGAATGATAAGGAAGAAGTACTATTTATCCTTTCTCTGTCCAGCGGCTGGCAGTTATTGCACCTCGCACGACCCGTCCTCAGTTTTGGAACCGAGGCGTTCTTTCCACTATCCATATCAGACGTATTGTATCTTTTCAATAAAACTGCCTTTCCATCATTACCCCTCCCCTCATATTTTAACCTATTTTTTCCTCCTATTCCATATCTTTTTCTGACATTCCCACACTCATGATGACTCACCTTATACGATATCAAATTTCTACAGCTTTACATACAAAACAAAACTAGAAGGTTCTGTATTTTATCATTTTTGTTTCTTTGTCCTTATTTATCATACTTATAGTGATAATGACGTCATTTTCAAAGCTATTTTTTTTCAAAATTATTCAAAATTATTTGCCACAACAGCCATAAAATAGTATTTGCAACTGCAGAGGATCCAATTGAATTACATCTATTCTGTTACATTCAAACTTATTTTTACTTATGATAAACACTTTACACAACGTCTAGAACAGCCTTAAATAACCTGAACGACAACATCCGATCACATTATTTGTCAGTCCTCCAATCTTCAAATTCAATCTCAACCTCAGCAATCAAACCAACCATCTCTTCTCGATCTACCGGATCCCTCACCAATTCACGAAAGCATACCTAATAGAAATAACGGGCATACTCAAGTTCCCTACTCCTTACATCTAATCCTTCAAGCTGACACTCCCTTACTGTTAACGTGGCATCATAGCCGCGCACACCAAAAATCATCTTCCGCACTTCAGCAATCTTTATAGCCAACCGTCCTTCCGCGGCATGACGAATCCTCTGAGATCGAGTCCGTACCATCCGAATCTCTTCTCCATTTTCACAAATCATCTTACCCTTATTTATAAATTTTTCATACATTTTCCCCTTAAAATATGATTTTCACCTTATCCTCGTAACAGGAAATCCCATAAATCTTGAAATCAACTATTTGAACTTATCCCTTCACTCCAGTACATGCATTACTTTATTTATCCTAGTCAAGCTTATTCTACCAGGAGTTGTATTTTTATCGACCTGTAGTAGCTCGAATTTCCGAATTACATATTTCCTACAATTTTTCCCCCACATGTATAAACACACAGTAAAATCATACTTACATTACAATATCAATATCAACACGTATTTATCTCAGTTCGAGCACCACAAAAGCAGTGTTTTCAATACTTATAAACTTCTATTCATATCAAAAAGATATATTTTATCTACATGACATATGTAATTAAATGATAACTTTTTATTCATATCAAAAACATTACATACGATTTTACAGATAACAAGTTTTTTAGTACATAAGTCTTATGTATACAACATAAACATTATCCGTCCAGCACCGAACTCTAGGTACTTTGCAGATAACAAGTTTTTCACTGTTTTTAAAAGTTACAGGTCATTCAGGCGCGCTGACACATCAGCTCCTCCAATTCTTCTTGCTTTAGTGATCTTTCACCCTGATACAAAGCAGAAATTGGAACTAGCAAAGAACTTTACTCGCATGAGTTTGGTTGAAGTCTAATCGAACTTCAAATGGAAACTATGTAAGCAGTAGACTTAGTGCAAGAACCAAATTCTCAAACTAAAGGTCTTCTAAGCACAAAAATGTGATGGAAATGCAAAAGCAAACTCCCACTAATTGTCTCCCTCCTCCATTACCATCACCTCCTCCTCTAAAACTGCCACTACTGAAGAGTTGGTAGAGATGAAGAGGGTTTGGCCTTGGAATCCATGATGATACAAGAACCATACTGCGAGTCTTCACCATTGTTAAAACTTATTCAGGGAATTTTGCAAAGGACAAGCATACTCTACTTTCAAAATCCGACGCAGGTATCATTTATATAATCCTATATTTAATGTGTAGGTACATTTTACCAAGCGTCATCATACATTTCAGACATAACTTTTTCCATTATAATCGTCACATACATCAGTATCAACATCCTCATTAAATACACGTCATTGCCCATATTACGCGTAAGTTCCACACAGTTAATGCCATTATTATTCCATTTCAATTATCAAGAATTTCAACCGAGATTACAAGTTGATCATTTCTCAACCAAAACTACTTGTGACTTCGGTTACGAGGGGGCGATTGTAGGGACCTATCCCTCGATCTCATCCAATGTTGAGCTTACCTAGTCCGAACTACCTCCATCTCAGACTCAAACATTTTTAGCACATTTCCCCTGTCAACATTCTAACATACCTCACAAACTGGTCAAGAACGTTGACCGAACTTAAACAGAAAAACCTTATCCAATCAAAGATATCTGTCTTCCACGAACTCGTCAGTTAGTCAGTCAATCGCCACTAACCACATCATTCGGAGAATGTGCTCCAGTATGATGAAGAGCTGTGAAGAAGGCCAATATAAGCAAAAAGTTCCAGAAGAGAGAGGGACCAAAAAAATTATACAAGAGATTACCTAGAAACTGCTTGTTCTAGATTCTCGACAATCATCAAAACTTCTTAAGTTACAAGATTAAAGCATTTTTAATTTTAGAGATCACTTACAATAAGATATCAGCCTCAAGCAATAAAGATACTTTCAACAAAATTCATCTACACGAGGTCGTGGCTTTTTACCTATTTAGGGGTTTTCCACGCTAAAATCACCTGTTTCATTTCTTACTTTCCATAAGAATATTATTATAGGTCATTGGTGTGATAACAAATTTTAAGCCATTTCGAGCTTACGAAATTTGGCCATTACAAAGGGGATGACAATTAGCGTCCAGAGGAGGAAAATGAGAAGGTAGAGTAGAATGTTGATTTTGTAATTGTACGAATAGTTTTTGGAATGTTGTAAACTAATGGGATATTGTTAGTTGGATAGAATTCTGTAGGCTAAGCTGCTCTTGCAAACCTTATTGTAGGAACTTAAGGACATGCGCCTTAGAATAAAAGATTTATATACTGAGCTCGATAAGGAGAGAGATGTTATAGCGTCCCTGTTGTCTTCGAAAGCAGAGCTGCAGGTTAAAATAGAGCAAGACATATTTGACTTGTATGCGTCATTAGTATAGAGCTACAAAGTAATAAACAGAGTGTAGAGACAGACCAAAAACCTGTTATCGGTTTAGGGGCAATGGTAATGAAATGGTGCTCAGGAAATATCAAATTATTGGTAAATTAAAATATAAAGAATATGTACCTTAGAATTGGAAGTATATGTTACTGAACATCCATATGAGATTGTACTTCGACCTTAAGTTCAGAAGTAGTTTTACACAGTAAATGTCTAAAAATAAATATTTTGTTTAAAATATGATATATGTGAAGAGTGAGTGCTCTGAATTGAACTTGATATATTGTATTTGTAATATGCAGGTTGAATTGGAGTTAGCTCACTCGAGCGAAGATGAGGTACGCCAATGTAACCAAGAATTTGTGAAGGAGTTTGATAGGATGAAAGAGGCAAATGAAGACAGAAAAAATCAGTATGTAAAAGTACACTTCAAATTTGTGGAGGTAACCCAAACTGCTGTCAGCCAAGCTCAGAAGATTAAAGAGAAGGATACTGAAACCAATAAAGGGAAAAAAGAGCTCGCTGAGATAATAGATTACGCAGCGAAGCTCAAAAGCCTGAATGATACGCTGATGGAAAATAGTAGGGATGCTAGCATGGCTCGGTATCATATACAGGACCTAAAAAGATCAGAGGAAGGGATAAATTGTTCTATGGCTAGTTTGATGGACCAAATGATCAGCAAAACAAACGATCAGGAACAAACTCAACCTGATCTAGTGAATACTTGAAACAAGCTGGAGCGATTGAAGAAGAAAATGGTTGAGAACGATAGAAAGCTAAAGAAATCACAAGATGATCAATCTACCTCAGAAGTTGCAGTTGAGCAGTTGTCTATAACCTCACCTGCTAAAGATATGGAGTTTCGAATGGTGCAATGGAAGTATGATGAGTTGAATGAAAGGGTGGCATAATTAGAAGCCGAATTGGCGCAGGCTAATTTGCGTTCCAGAAACACCGAGGATGGGGAGCGCTCGAGGAAGAACAAAAGTGGTGCCAAGGTTTACCTTGTTTAAGGGGATGTAGTTAGCTTATCAGCTCAAAAAAGGAAGCTGGAGGGAATTGTGGCTCAAACTTAAGGTAATTTTTGGCAAGGAAATAAGCAGTAAAAGGAGTGCCAAAGCATGTTGGATGCTGCTCTTTCCAGGGAATAAGGGTTAAAGCAGGTTATCAGAGGGAAGGATATTTTGATAAAGAAGAAAGATGAATTGTTAATGAAAACTCATACTAGAGAAGATTTTAAAGGGGAACTCGAGGAACTTCATACTCAGGTGACGGATTTGAGAGTGATTAATCAGGCTAAATTAGATAAAGCTGACAAGAACTCAGAAGAGAACATCGCATTCAAAGCTCGAATAAGCAGCGAAATGGAATATTAAATAGATCGGTATAAAAGGTTGCATGATCGCCATCAGATAGAAAGAGCAAATTTCTCTAAGGCAGTTATAACCAAAGCTTTGTGTTCAGAATTGATAATGGCGGTGATCACCTATTTTGTAGAGGAGGTAAAAAGGCTTGAGTTAGAGAGAGATACCTTGTTTGACTGTCTGTCATACAGCGATATTATAGGGACCAGATTTCATAAAGCTAGAACTGGCTTGAAATCGATCCTTACACTAAAAACTACTATGCCAAGAATTAAATAAGAGATAACACTTGACACAGGAGATTTAGCGTGGAAAACATGTGAATAGGTAAAAGCCACGACCTTGAGTGGAGGATTTTGTGAAAGTAGTATTATTGCTTGAGAGAGTGGGAGAAACAAATTACAAGAGTTAATCTAATGATTTAACAGCTAGATCTCAGATAATTGTATATATATCTCCCCCTTTTTCCCTAGGAGATCTGCCCTTTTATAGACCCTGCTCTCAGCTTAACATCGTGCTCGAACACGTTTTCCTGAAAGTGGGAGTCATAGGCAGTTGAGTGTGTAACTGTTAGCTCGTGGGAGACAGGTGTATGTCGACCTGTTCTGTTTATATATATTGTGGATGATCCACATTCTTCTTGAGTTCGTGGTCGATGTGTAACTATTAACGTATTTGTAACTGCGTGAGTCTGGTACTGGATAAGATCGAGTCTAATAGAGATCGAGATACAGATGAGATCGAGGCTTAACATCGTGCTCGAACACATTTTCCTGAAAGTGGGAGTCATAGGCAGTTGAGTGTGTAACTGTTAGCTCGTGGGAGACAGGTGTATGTTGACCTGTTCTGTTTACATCTATTGTGGATGATCCACATTCTTCTTGAGTTCGTGATCGATGTGTAACTATTAACGTATTTGTAACTGCGTGAGTCTGGTACTGGATAAGATCAAGTCTAATAGAGATCAAGATACAGATGAGATCGAGTGTCCTTAGCTCGAGGGATAATTCCCTACAATTTCCCCCTCGTAACTGAATTAACGTGTGGCTTTAGTTGAGAAAAACCCTAAAAATTGGACCTTGTGATGACGTAAGCAACGCTTGAAAAATGGAACGTCTGTATTGAAGAGTTGGTTGCCATTATGACGCGTGAGTGTCATGGGCGGACTGTTAGTTTTCCTGAGCGGATGACTGTTTGGGGAAACAACGTGCATTAAATACGATATCGCTATAAATAGTAGATTTGATTGCCGAATAACCTGCAATACATTTCGCTGCAGAGAAAAACAAACATGCCTATTTTGCAGAGTGAGAAAACAATATATGAGTTTTTTGGAAGCGTATCTTTGAAAAAATCATGGTTAAGATGGGGAATCAAGTGTATCATACCCGGTATTCTTTTATCATGGAAGGATTCTGGATATGGTTTTGTGGTTATCAGAGTAGGGAGACTCCCTTTGTTATTTTCTTGAAGGAGTATTGTTTGAAATATTTCCGGGTATTATGTAGCGTCCGTTTTAGCGGCCGCGGTGTATGCGATGCAAAATCCCAGTCTCTACTGATGTTCCAGTTTCTAAGGTCGGAGTCCTTCTCAACTTCCACGAACTCCGAGTTTGTGTGGATAAGGAGGAAGAGACGGCAGTGGTGGAGGTAGAAGATGTATCGCATCTCTCGGTGCCATCGCTTTTCTTTTAATTCTTCCTGCACGGGAATGAAGGGGAAAGAGGTTTCTGACCTGTTGCAGTCTTGTACTTTACGATCTGTGGTGGAGGTTTTTGTGGAAGATCAGGAGTATCTCGACAACGATAAAAGAACTAAAGACCTGTCCTCGTGTTTGAGAAAGTATTTGTAATATCGAGCTTAGAAGAGATTGATTCTGTAATTGTAAAGTAACGCCGTAGGAATAGTCCTGTAACCAGCTTGTTAGATAAAAATCAAGCGTAATAAAAGAATATCTTATTTGCTTTTTACTAGCAAAAGGCAGAAATGGTCGACATATCATCGAGCTGCACATAATATGGGAGGGAATAGTTGGTGGTATAACATACCTAATTTTACTTTGCAAAGGAATCGAGCAGAGCAGATGTAAATATAAAGCTCAAAATATAATCTTTAGAGAGCTTGATTAAGCACGAAATGATAATAGTAAGTAGCTCGAACCCGGGAAGGGTGGGTTACAGAAACTGAAATACCTTGCGTATAGTCAATCGAAAAATTAGTCCTGTTAACGAAACAGTATAAAAGTGTAACTTGTTCTCTAAGAAGGTTATTCATTAAAAATGGTGAAGACTCGTTCTCAGAGGGCAGTTGAAGCGCGTGTGTTGAACGACTTGCGTTTAGCATTCAAGATTGATAAAATAAGGGAAGCCATTTTTGGGCAGCAAGGTTATGATGCGGTTCTGCTCGAAGCCCGAGCGAACTACGAGGGTAAGACTGACGTAGAAAGGGGCGAGGAAATGAATCGCGTGTACTGGTCTGAGTCCATACGTATCTGATGGCGGTCTGTTGAAGATTGATTGTTGTATTTTTGAATTTTTGAAATGTAATTGCCCGAATTTACTTGAAGAAAAAATCTATTCATAAAAATAGGCTATGACTAGGATTGTTTGTTGAAACTAAATTTTTGAATTTGTGTTGCAAACTGTTATTGACGTTAAAGTCAAGATGTATAAGTAGGGCAAACAAATGTACGTGAAATTTTTAAAGTAGAAAGTTCAGGGTCATGAGTTTGGGGTATTGTGAAAAAAGTGGGACCAAGAGGCTGAGAGATACGCTAAAGTATAATATGTGGTGTAATGATAGGAAGGTTTTTTTACCAAAGCGGTACGACGCGTCTGACAGGTTCAAATGAATTGACGGCTTGGCTCAGGAATCGAGGACTGCTTACTGGAAAACACCAAACAGCCAGCGGTTTGGGGAAAAGTGCATAAGTACCCCCTCTCCTCCCTCATGAAATATAGAAAACCAAAAAAAGAAGAGAAAGGTTAGAGAGAGAAATCTCAACTGATGATTCCATTATCGCCGAAGGAGGAAAGGATAAGAGGGAAGCGGTGATTAAGAGTCTCAATTGCAAACTACGAAAAGGAGGCTGATATCGGGGAGGTTTTCAAGAAGTTGCAGAAATTGAGCAAACTGGTGCGGACCAACGCTGCAGACTCTCACTCAGGTGATGAAGGTAAGTCTGTATTTGGGTTTACAAGTGTCTTTGTATAAATATCTTTATTGCGTCGGGATAAGGATGTAATCCCTGCCAAACACAAAAATAAAATAAAAATAACAATAGGAATAAAGACTGAGGCGATAAAAATCATTTTAAGACAGTTTATGATTGTATAAGTGATCTTATAGTGCAAGATAAAAATTGATATATATACCTTGACCTATTTGTAGGTTTTGTTGGACCTGCGGTTTAAAGTACACCATTTACTGTAGATAAGTATGGCTTCGATTTCTGGTTGTGCAAAGGCTGATGAAGCAGACCTCGTAGGGCATTTATCTCTCGTTATTGGAGTAGGGGATGAGGAGAATACTGTAGCCGAATTGATAGAATGGCCTCATCTGAAGGGTTCTCGTGTTGAGTACCCAACAGGCTCTAGTTGGTTTAGGGAGTTCTGTAAGGCCAAAAGTAGCATAGATGGGATTTAAGGGCACACCTTTGCATATAGGGGTAATTTATTTAGGACTTGCAGTGTCAGTCAAGGAGGGCATTACTTGTATTTGCTGCCTGATTTGGCCAAAGAAACGAATACAGGCATTTAGGGGATGAAGTATCCTTGGAGTATGTCCAAAGCGTTGTGAAGGATAGTCGAACTGATGGGTTTTGTTGCTATTTAGCACAGTTCGATTATGGGTTGACTCTGCCTTTGAGCAATTTGGCTAAGAGTGTGATGAATTTGATTGGGGTTTGTCCGGCGCAATTGAATTGTAATTTTTGGGAAGTTATTTTTGTATGCAAAACCTTGAACGGGAGATGGGCTGCATCTGGTAGTGAGAAGAGGATTACTGCCAAGGATTTTTTGGAGTATTATGCTGTAAAGTATGTCACAGCAACTAATGGTGCATAGCTCTATTCTAGTTCTGCAAGACCATGCTTCTTCGACCTGTCTTCAGCAGGACAAGTGTGGAAGGACAACCTTATATGGGTGCCTGGTGAATGTCTTCAGCGGTCTGATGAGGAACCCCTGGAACTTAATAATAGAACTATAACAAAGGGTAAGTATATCATTGAAAATTGAACTATCATTTGTATGTTGAACTATACTACTATAGTTGATCTGTATCTTACGCTGCCGATGTTTATGCAGGAATTAATTGCAAAGTGTTGAGGAAGGAATCCTTTATAGATGTCGTTGCCAGGGAAGGCACTGAGCTCGAAGTTGTGCTCAAAGAGTTAGAGATAAGTAGGTTCAAAAGGCTAGCTAGTAAGGACGACAAGGTTAGGAGATTGCAAGCGAAGAGGAGACTGGTTGGGAAAACTTCAGGCTCAATGAAATTTCGGATGAGCCAGTGGACATGGCCACGGTCTCTAGCACTGTTGTACGAACCTGGTGAAGAGGAAGGCTGTAAAAAGGGGGGTTGCTCCTCGTTCTGTGTCGTCATTGGACGATAGCAGCAAGAGGAGGAAGGTAATTTCTCCCCCGAAGTCGTAGGAGATGCTAGAGGAAAGCAATAAGATCGCTGAGGGGGCGGACTTGAGGCCGCGTTTTGAGGTCGAAGCTGATTTCGTGGAGGAACAATGCCGAGCTAAAGCTCGAGAGAAGGTGGTTGCTGTTACGGATGAGGAGTTTAAGAAGGTTAGTAAAAAGATGATTTTGTCAAGCCGTTTTGTTGGTCGAGCTAACATATTTCTTTTTGCAGTTTGCTCGCGCTCTGAGGGACGTTCAGATTGGTTCCCAGGATAGGTCGATGGAGCTGGAAAAAAAGATCTCCCAACTCGAGGGGGAGAAAAACCAGTTGGAAGAAAAGCTGACTCGGGAGAGGGTAGATTTCCAGTTGGAGCGGGAGAAAGAAAAGGAAGTTACTGCCCTAAAACTGAAGCAAGTAGGGCTGAAAGTGAAGCTGAAGCAGAGCGATTGGTTACCGCGTTGGCTTTTTCCTGGAACAACCTCGCAGGGATGCTCTACCAGCTGAGGTATACGAAGGCGGAGATAACGACATTTAGCGAAGGGAATTATGAGGAGATGTAAATTATGGATGAAGAGGAGGTTGAGGAAAGGGAGGGTGTTCTGAATACTGCGGAAAAGACCGATGCCGATAATCAGGAAACTATTAATCAGGTAGGATAATCGTGTAATGTAACATTGGTTGTAAAAAATGAAATTGAGCTTTGTAATTTTATTGCCATTTGATCCCAACAACATTTTACTTATGAAATTTCGTATTGTAGGAGATAGAAAACTCACGCATCAGAGTTGTGGACTTAGTGGGCCTACTTGAAGTGGAGAAAAAATCCTCTGCTGAATTGCAGGTTAGATAATTTAGATAAATTAATAACTAGATGAACAAGAATAAAAGGATATGTACCTTGTATGTTTAGTCTAGTTCAAAATGTTTGTGTATGTATCCTCTGTCTTGTGCCCAAAATTATTATTGTCGGTAGGCTGAGGAATTGGTTGTCTCGGGCCTGTAGATGTCTGTACTGCAGGTTTATCAATATGCTTCTGTCGACCTGTTTCTCCATTAGGTACTGATGTTGTGAGTCCTTGCTAAATGTTATGCAGAAGGAGCTAGATACTGCTAGGAAGAGAGAAGAGCAGACTCTTTTGTATAATGCTGAGTATGCAGAAGAATATGAGGCTTTGATTTCCCTGTATGAAGATCGATTGGATTTCCCTGTATGAAGGAAAAGGCTGCGTCAGGTTCTCGGTACGAGGCTGAGTTAGCCGAATACCGTATTAGAGCGTTAAATGAAGAGATATCTAATATGAAATGTAATATTCGTGCTCTGAACGAGCTGTTGTTGAAGAGAGAGATTGACTTGAATACTGCGCGAACTAACTTGGTTGCGTCTGAGGCTGATTTTGAAAAATTGAGCAGTAGTATTGTGGGTAAAGATTGAGAATTACGTAACTCTGTACAAATACGCGATAGTTTGATTGCCAAGTTAGATCGTTTGAAGGATGATTTACATCGTTTAAAAGGGAAAGAGGCTCAGAGCAGGGCTAATTTAGTAGAAATTCAAGCCAAGAACCAAAATTTGGTGGATGATTTGGCCCATGCTCGCGGAAACGTGAGAAGGGCTACGCAACGTGGGAAAGAGATGAATGAAAGAATTAATCAACTTTGTGCGCAAGTTTCCAAATCGGAGTGGGAGTTACGTGTACGTGAATTAAAGTATCAGAAAGATCTAAAATTTGAATTGGATAAAAGGGATTGTGAAATTGCTTCTTGTGAGGGGAGTCGAGAGATGAAAGAATTTCTTTGCCAAAAGGAAGAGTTAGTGGAGAATATGCGTATTGATCTTACAAACTCTCGGCAGAAGTCGATAGATCTTATAAGGAAGATGAGTGAACGTATTGATCAATTAACAGCTGAACTGGCTGAATCGAAAGCTCGTCGTTGGAAGGATAACAAGTGCGCTGCTGTTACTCACCAAGCCTTCAAGGAACTAGTAGTTCATAAACAAGAAAAATATGATGGGAAAGTTTTGCATCAACGGCAATTAAGCGCATTGGTTGCATTTTTTGTCGAGGAAATAAAATTCCTGCAAGTTGAGAGAGGTTTGATGCAAGATTGCTTCTCTGGAAGGACTTGCGTATGTAAACTTGATATCTCGAGCATAGATCCAATTGGTGTCATTGATCGTGGTATCGGGACCACAACGGCGAACATATAGCTTGAGGGAGAAAAATTATTGCTGAACGAGCTCCAAAATATATGCCATCCAGGACTGAAATAGGGGGAAGCTCGAGTCTCACCTACTCTTGTTGTGAGAGGAAGGTCGAGAGTAGTCTCACCTACTCCTGTTGTGGGAGGAAGGTCGACTACTCTCCCATCAAGAAAATCCAACAGAGTTAAAAAGAAATAGAATTGAACTCTGAATACGAGTACCTTTTGTACGTAGCAGATGTTGATGCTTCAGTGCTCGATGTAAGACTTTGAGAGGAGTATTGTAATTTGAAATGCTGATATGAGAAAATAATATTTCCACACCTGCAGTTGAGTTATTCTCTGGTTTGACCCATTGAATTAGAAGAAGTTCGTGGGTGCAGAAGTAAGTATTATCTGTGCTTCAACCCTGGGACTTCAGGGAGGCTTAGCGGTAGCGAACTAGTATTATCTTTGCTTATACTTTAGGCGTCACCACAGGCTATGAGGTTCTTTATGGCCCCTACCTCGGATCTACATTTCCTCAGGGGTTCGGCTAGTATTATCTATGCCTTGATACCATATTGGAGAGTTGGGCTTATCGGCAGTGAGCAACGTCTCAGTCGTGCTTTAGGCTTGATCCGTAGGGTGAGGCTCTTTATGGCCCCAGCCCCGGAGGTTTTGTATCCTCAGGGGTTCGGCTAATATTATCTATGCCTTGATACCAATGTTAGATGTTAGAGCTTAGCGGCAGCGAGCAAGTATTTCCCTCACTCCTGCTTTAGGCTTGTTATCTTCAGGCTAAGAGGTTCTTTATAGCCCCCGCCTTTGGGTGTATGAGAATCCTCAAGGGTTCGGCTAGTATTATCTATGCCTTGATACCAATGTTGGATGTTGGAGCTTAGCGGCAGCGAACAAGTTTTTTCCTTACTCATGCTTTAGGCTTGTTATCGTCAGGCTAATAGGTTCTTTATGGCCCCCGCTACCGAATGTATGAGAATCCTCAGGGGTTTGGCTAGTATTATCTATGCCTTGATACCAATGTTGGATATTGGAGCTTAGCGGCAGCGAGCAAGTTTTTTCCACACTCGTGCCTTAGGCATGCTATCTTCAGGCTAGGAGGTTCTTTATGGCCCCCGCCTTCAGATGTATGAAAATCCGCAGGAGTTAGGCTAGTATTATCTATGCCATTACCAATGTTAGATGTTTTTTACCTTTAGGGATCGAGCTAGGATAAACTGCGGTTTTACCCTTGGATGAGATTGCATTGATTGATAGGGATTTATAATAAAATGAGATTTCATTGATTGAATAGAGTTTGTACATACGTTGGAGGTAAAATCTCGAGGTGGATTAAACGCTGCTAAGTGATAGAGGAGCTGTTCAGCGTCGATATAACTTCAATCTTCTCGTATTCCATGGATTTGGAATTTTGTCACCAGCTTCCGTCATGAGATAGTAAGAACCCAGACCAGTTTGACCTATGACCATGAAAGGACCTTCCCAGTTTTCTACTAGTTTCCTAACATGTGGATCTTTTTGGTTATCTGGGATTTCTCAAAGGACCCAGTCGTTGATGGCGAACTCCCGAGTGCGAACTCGTTTGTTGTATGAACTTGCCAGTGTTTGATAATATCGACCAAGATTTGCGATAACTTGATCTCTTGTCTCATCGATCCAATTGAGGTTGCAAGCCAATTCGAATTCATTCTCTTCGTCTGTGAGCTCGTGGTCTCTCACAGAATGGTGGTACTTTGTTAGGATGACTGCTTCAGTTCTATAGGCGAGCAAAAAAGGAGAGCATTGTGTTGACTTTCAGGGCGTAGTTTGATAAGCCCATAAGACGTGAGGTAATTCACGTATCCAGTTGCCCTTCTTCTGTAACATAAGGCACTTTTTAAGACCATCCACGGTTATCTTGTTTGTGATCTCCGCCTGTCCGTTTCCCTGGGGGTAGTATGGGTTTGATGGAGAATGGATTATGTTGTATTTGCTGAGAAATGCTATGACCTATACTCCAACGAACTGAGGACCGTTATCGATACGGATCAAATGTGGACAGCCAAATCTTGTGATAATATGCTGCCAAATAAAAGAAATGACCTCTTATTCTCGAGTTCTGCACAGAGGAACTGCTTCGACCCATTTGGTGACGTAATCTGTGGCAACAAGGAGAAATTTCCTATTACCTGGAGTATTGGGGAATTCACCAACTAGATCGAGTTCCCATCGCTTAAACGGCCAGTACACCTTACTTGCATGGAGCTCGAGGGCAGGGGCCTGAATTTAATTTCCATGACGCTGGCATGCATCGCATTTCCTTAAGTATTGTTCAGCTTGCTTCCGCATCCCTGGCCAGAACACTACTTGGGTAATAGCTCTGTTAGCAAGAGTTTGTCCTACTGTATGGGATCCGCAGATTCCTTCATGTAGATCTCGAAGCATGTTGTCGGCAAGTTCTTTAGAGAGGCACTTGAGGTATGGACCAGTGACCGAGCGTTTGTAGAGATCACTGTTTGGTTGGACTGTGTTGCATTTTAAATTCTTGATGATATGTCTGCGCTGCCGTGGATTATCTGGCAGTGGTCCGCTCCATGAATTATCCTGACCGGGATAAATAAAGAAAGGTTTCCACCAATCATCTTCCGCCATCTCATCGCCCCCAGTGTTAATCGCATATATCGTAGTACGATTAATATTGAGGCTAGAAATAACCTCGATTTGAAGGTGCCGTGATTCTGCACCCAATACTCCTGCTAAGTAAGCCATGGAGTCAGCATGGTGATTCTCTCCTCGAGAGAGGTATTCGAATGTAGCTTTGTGAAATTTGTTTAGTTTTTCTACAACCAGAGCTGCATAATCGACCATGATGTCTTTTTTCTTGTAATGTTCTGAGTAGTGATGAACGATTAGAAGAAAGTTTGCGTAGGCTGAGATTTTAGTGATTCCGAGTTCGAGGGCCATGTCCAGGCCGCGAATGAGTGCCTCATATTCTGTAACATTGTTCGAGGCTTTGTAGTCGAGACGGATAGATTTCTTGATTCTGTCGTTGGAAGGTATAATGACAACGATTCCAATTCCCGACCCTGGGGGTCCCACTAAACCATCGGTGAGGAGCCTCCACCCTTCTTGAGATATCCATGATGCTCGATCATCAATAGATTTGGAGGGTGGAATCTCATCTACGGCATCTTTGGCGAGATCTGGATCATGTTCTTCCAAATCAGGATTTGAAACTGGAAAGTCTGGTAGAAAATCAGTGACTGCTTGACCCTTTTCGGAAATTCGCTGCTCGAATTTGATTTTGTGCTCCCCCAAACTGGCGGACCACTGCTATACTCTTCTTGATTTTTCTTTCTTAGACAATACTTCCCGAAGTGGGTAGTTCGTCATAACTTTGACAGGATGTGCTTGAAAATAGTGTTTGAGTTTCTGTGTGGTATAAACGAGAGTTAAAAGTAATCTTTTAATTTTAGAGTACCTCGTTTCCCCTGGAGTGAGTGTCTTGCTGATGAAGAAGATTGGTTTCTCAATTTTTCCTTTGAGCCGAATGAGAACCGAGCTGAGAGATGTATCAGTAACTGTGAGGTAGATAATCAGTTCCTCATTGCCTATTGGAGTGCTCATGATTGGAGCCCTCCCTAGGTAAATTTTGAGTTCCTAAAAAGCTACTTCACATTCCAGTGTCCAATTGATATCGCCGTTCTTTGAGCCTTTGCCACATTGAGTAGAACCTTTGAGAAACATAAATAACCATCTGCATCGGTCCGAGGATTTGGATACGAATCTGTTGATTGCTACAATCTTTCCTGCGAGCTTTTGTACATCCTTTATTGTTGATGGTGAAGGCATGTCTAGAAGAGATCGAATTTGATCTGGATTTGTTTCTATCCCTTTCTTGCTGATAAGATATCCCAAGAACTTGCCTGAGTGAACGCCGAACTGACATTTTTCAGGATTAAGCTTCATTCTGTAGGATTGTAATATACTGAATACTGTGGAGAGGTGTGAGATGTGATCTTCTTTCTTTAGACTATTGCAAAGCATGTCATCAATATAGGCTTCAACTATTTTTCCCAAGTGTTCTTTGAACATATTCGTGACCAGCCTTTGGTAAGTGGCTCCAGGGTTCTTAAGGCCGAATGGCATGATCTTGTAGTTGTAGAGACCTCTTTAAGTTATAAACGTAGTCTTTTCTTGATCTGCCTCCAAGAGTGGAATCTGATTGTACCCCGAAGTGGCGTCCATCATGGATAAGAGTTCGTAACCTGCTGTAGAGTCGAGGATCTGATGAATGATCGAAAGAGGGAAGCTATCCTTTGGCGTGTGTTTATTGAGATCAGTAAAATCTACGTAGACCCGGACCTTCCCATTCTTTTTTGGAACAACAACGATATTAGAAATCCAGTCTGGGTACTTGGCTTCTCGGATGAAACCGGCCTCAATAAGTTTGTCGATCTCCTTGTTTACCTCATCTCTGAGTCTTTGAGATAACTTGCGTTGTTTTTGCTTAACTGCTGCGGCACCTTCGCGGATGTTTAAGATGTGGCAAGACTTTGAGGGGTCTACGCCTGGCATTTATTGGAAGTTCCATGCGAAAACATCTTTGTTGGATTGAAGGAAGGAAATAAGAGCTTCTTTCTCTGTTTGAATTAATTTAGTAATAATGTAAGTACCTCGGTTAGCTCCATCGATCTGGACGTATTCCACGGGCTCGGCTGGAGAAGACTGACCATCGGGGTGATCAGCCTTCTGTGATTGCTATACAGCAATATGCTTTGAATGGTCGAGAACTGGTGAGACTGTATTCTCGCAAGCTCGAGATAGTTTCTGGCTTCCTTTGATTTCATAAATACCGTTGTTATGCTTGAACCGAAGTGTTTGGTAGAAAGTGGACGGGATAGCCTCCATATTGTGCAGCCAACAGCGTCCTAGTATCCCCAAATACCTTGATTTGGCGTTGATGACGTAGAAAGTAACGTCGATAGTGGTAGGCCCTACTGTGATCGGGAGAGTGATCTTCCCAACTCGTTCTTCTTTGGACCCATTAAATCCACTAATGTCTGTCTCACTTTGAACGACCTGATTTAAGAGTCCCATCTGGTCAATTGTACTATGGAATAGGATCTCAACCCCACTTCCTGTGTCTACCATCATGGTGTACATTACGAAGTTACTCATTTTGAGCATAATTACTAGTGCGTCATGATAAGGATACTTCACATGTCCTATGTCACAGTCTTCAAAGGAGATTCCCTTTTGACGACTGTTAGACTTTGGGAGGAGTTTGGCTTCCTTGTCTTGGACGGCAAGATCACAGCACTAGCCCAACCTCCTCCTCTTGGCTCTGTTGGAATTTGAAACCTGATTGATCTCGATCATATTGTTGCAGTGGAGATGATATAGATGCTTCTCCTCTGCTTGTTCTGCTGCTTGAGCCACGCCATCTTCTTTCAAATAGCTCCCGTCTTTAAAGATTGGAAGATTGATGATGTATTCGTGCATCCTCCCTTCCTTAAAAATGATTTCTAGGAGTTTTTTCAAACCATAGCAATTGTCGGTCTTGTGGTGATTAATCTTGTGATATTCGCAATTAGGTCGACCTGCTATTAGATCAAGATGTCAAGCTCGACAGAAACATTTATCTTTCTGGAGAATAGGATAGATCTCGGAAAGCTTGGCATTAAACTTCGGTATGACTGTCCTGGATGATTTTTGCGACCTCTGATTGTTGTCTCTTTCTGGTTCTGTTTTTGCTCGTTTAGCATCGCCTGGTTTGCTCGAGCTGCGGTTATTATTGAAATCTGTAGAAGGAGCATTGGTATTGCAGACTACCTTTACAGGTCTATTCGGTTCAGGCATCATCCTCTCCAGATCTATGTAATTGTTGACTTTCTCGATCATATCTTTTAAGGTCTTGGGTTTCTTCAGGAAGAGATACTCTTTAGCTTTGCAATTGAACTGCAGAGCATTTATGAATGCGGACACGGCTGTCTTCTGATCTAGATTGTCGACCTTCCAAGCAAGTTCGAGAAACTTCTTGGAGAACTCCTCGAGCTTCTCCCCATGTGTTTGTTTGAGACTTATAAGATAATATAAGTTCTCTTCTTTGTCTTTGTTGTGGGCATAAGCCTTGATGAAGATTTTATGTAACTGTTTGAAGGTATGAACCGAACCTTCCGGTAAAGAGTGGAACCAACGGAGAGGTTCGTCCTGAAGACAGGTAGCGAAGAGCCGGCAAAGGATGTGATTCAGATTAGAATACAAACCCAATGAGTCACGGAATTGTTGAATGTGTTGACCAGGATCGGTTCCTTTATATTTGATGATCTTGGGTATATGAAAACCTGTTGGGACATTCATATCAAATAATTCTTTACCAAATGGACTACCTTGTAATTTGTGCGAGCCATCCTTCGCATTTAAAGCCCTTGCTTCGATGATTTCCCTGATACGCTGTTCCATGAGTTCCTGAGAGATATAATGCTGAGGAATAGGACCTGTTGGAACTACTGGAACTGTCGGAGCCGCTGGAACTACCGGAGCTGCTAGAATTATCGGAATTATCTGACGTATGAGTCAGGGAACGTGGTCACCTATTTCCTCACTCATACATTCAGGAAGTGGGGATTGGTAAGGAGGTCGCAAGGCTTCCTCGGGCAGCTTGGAAGGTCTGCGATTTCTAGTGATATCTTTCTGTGCCTCTTGTCCCAAATGAATTGAGGCTATCGGTGCTGGTGGATCCTCACAATGAATCCTAGAAATGTCTGTACTATGTACCTCATGTGCCCCTAGCCTCTCGTGAATGGAAACTCTTGAGATTGTTGGTACTGTTTCGCACTCTCTCAGGGCTGGTGGTTGTTGGCTGCTCTGTAATGCTTTCAGAGCTGTTTGAAATGCTAACATCTGAGCTTCTTATTTCTTTGTCCCCAGAACTCGAGCTTGACGCTCGCGATCTGATTCCTTCTCGCAGAGTTCTCGATCTTCCTATAGCTGGTGCCCGAGTTGACTCTGTTTCTCGATTTCAATAATTAAGCTCGCCAGAAGCTCGGCAACCCGATCAGGTTCCCTTGAACTTTCAGGCTGAGCTCCCAAAGATTGACGTGTTTGAACCATAATTGGATACTACTCTACTGATGAGTATTAATCGTGGTCCTAAAGTACGTAGAAAAATTTTATATTCCTACAGACTGCGCCAAATGTAGGGACCAGATTTTGTAAAGCTTGAACTGGCTTGAAATCGATCCTTACACCAAGAACTACTATGCCAAGAATTAAATAAGAGATAACACTTGATACAGGGGATTTAGCGTGGAAAATCTGTGAATAGGTAAAAACCATGACCTCGAATAGAGGATTTTGTGAAAGTAGTATTATTGCTTGAGAGAGCAGGAGAATCTGATTACAAGAGTTAATCTAATGATCGAACAGCTAGATCTCATATAATTGTATGTATATCTCTCCCTTTTTCCCTAGGAGCTCTGCCCTTTTATAGACCCTGCTCTCAGCTTAACATCGTGCTCTAACACGTTTTCCTAAAAGTGGAAGCCATGGGTAGTTGAGTGTGTAACTGTTAGCTCGTGGGAGACAGGTGTATGTTGATCTGTTTTGTTTACATTTGTTGTGGATGATCCATGTTCTGCTTGAATTCATGGTTGATGTGTAACTGTTAACGTGTTTGCAACTGCGTGAGTCTGGTACTGGATAAGATCGAGTCTTATAGAGATCGAGGTACAAATGAGATCGAGTATCCTTAACTCCAGGGATAAGTCCCTACATATATATTTGCAGAGCTGATATAGATCAAGGAAATTATATGAACTCTATGGAAACGGATTTAGGCCCTCGACCTGCTGAATTGATAGAACAGACAGGATTATTGTGATTACTCAAGCTCAAGAATTTATAGTTGGTCGACCTCCTATTGTTAGGTAAAGCGTAGCCGTCATCCCAACAATAGAAAAGAATCTATTGTAGTGGTTATATATGTAACCTGAAAAAAGTTGCTGCCGCAGACATATTGGGAGATTAAAACTAGTTTTACCTTTGTTGTATCTTATGTCTGGTAGAGTCTTTGATTGAAAACTAGTATTTCCTTTATTTTAATTGTAGAGATTTAGTAGAGTCAGTCAAACTAAGTATTATCCTTGTTTCAACTGGTATAATGTCATAGACATATTGAGTGATATGAAAACTAGTTTTACCTTTGCTTAATCTTATGTCTGGTAGAGTCTTTGATTGAAAACTAGTATTACCTTTGCTTTAATCGCTGAAATTTAGTAGAGTCAGTCAAACCAAGTGTTATATTTGTTTTAACTGGTATAATATCATAGCCATATTGAGTGAGATGAAAGCTAGTTTTACATTTGCTTTATCTTATGTCTGGTAGAGTCTTTGTTTAAAAACTAGTATTACCATCATTTTAATCATAGAGATTTAGTAGAGTCAGTCAAGTCAAGTATTATCCTTGTTTCAACTGGTATAATGTCGCAGCTATATTGAGTGAGATGAAAACTAGTTTTACTTTTGTTTTATCTTATGTTTGGCAGAGTCTATGATTAAAAACTAGTATTACCTTCGTTTTAATCATAGAGATTTAGTAGAGTCAGTCAAACCAAGTGTTATCCTTGTCTCAATTGGTATAGAGGTCAATTGAAAGCTAGTATTGCCTATGCTTTAATCTATGTATAGAGAGATGTATGGGAAAAAAACTTGGAAATTTTATTGTATATAAAAGGATGTACATTGGATAGAGATAAAAATCTCACTTTTGGAATGGAAAAAATTTTTAGAAATTGAAATGGAGTAGTGAGGGACTTATCAATAGTACCGTTTCAGTTGCCTAGTGTTCTAAGAATTCGATATGTGAACTCCCTCTTCTGTCATGAGGTAATATAATCACAGGCCTGAGAGACCTGTGATAAGGAATGGACCCTCCCAATTTTTTGCTAGTTTTCCAGTATGAGGTTCTTTTTTGTGTTGAGGTATTTCTCTGAGGACGAGATCATCGATTTAGTAGGTACGACTTCTGACTCATTTGTTATACAAATTGGCCAGTATATGGTAATATCGACTGAGTTTAGCGATGACGCATTCCCTGGTTTCATCGATCCAACTGAGGTTATAGGTCAATTCGAACTCGTTTTCTTCGTCAGTTAGCTCGTGATCTCTGACTAGATGATGGTATTCTGAGGGAATGACGGCTTCGGTGCCATAGGCAAGGAGGAATGGAGTGCAGCCGATTGATTAATATGGAGTGGTACGATATGCCCATAAAACATGAGGTAGTTCTCAAACCCAATTCCTTTTTTTCTGTGAATGAAGCCTTTTCTTGAGCCCATCCATAATGGTTTTGTTGGTGATCTCAGCTTGGCCATTGCCTTGAGCGTAGTAGGGATTGGATGGTGAGTGGATGATATTGTGTTGGTTGAGAAAACTAAAAAAAAATCTAACAAATTGCGGCCCGCTATTAATACGAATTAGGTAGGGGCACCCAAACTGAGTAATGATGTGTTCCCAGATAAAAGAGATGACCTCTTCTTCTCTTGTTCAATAAAGTGGAACTGCCTCTACCTATTTTATAAAATAATCTGTAGCTACGAGCAGGTGTTGGCGGTTACCTGGAAAATTAGGAAATTTACCGACAAGATCGAGTGCCCATCTTTTGAATGGCTAAAAAACCTTGCTGGCATGTAGTTCGAGCGTAGGGGCGCGTATCATTTGTCCATGTCGTTGACATGTGTCACATTTGCTTTAGTACACTTCTGCTTGCTTGCGCATGCCTGGCCAGAATACTTTTTATGTTATTGCTCTATTTGCTAGTGATCAACCTGTAGCATGGGAGCCACAAGTCCCTTCATGTAAATTGTGGAGCATCTAGTCCGCTTTCTTTCTGGATAGGCACTTGAAGTAAGGGCCTGTGACGGAAAGGCGATATAAGGTACAATTTTGATTTGTGTAGCGCTTTGAGTTGTCGATCAGCTACCAGTGCTCCTTTGGATCTATTGGAAGTGAGTGATCCGTTGCATTTGTTGTCGATATTAAGATATGCTGGGAAGGGTTTTTACCAATTGTCGTTTTCCCCTTTATCACCCCAGTGTTGATCGTGCGTACAAAAATGTGATTAATGCTAGGGGTTGAATTACTTCGATCTTAAGATATCGAGCTTCTATTCCCAAGATCTCGACTAGATATGCCAAGGAATTGACGTGTCTATTTTCACCTCGAGGAAGATAATCGTGAGTTGCTTGTGTGAACTTGCTTATCCAATCCGCAACGAGGGCTGAGTATTTGATCATCTTGTTATTCTGCTTATATTGCTCAGAGTAATGGTAGACGATGAGTAGTAAATCTGTGTAAACTGGGAGTTCTGGGACGCCGAGCTCAATTGCGAGGTTGAGTCCATGAATAAGAGCTTCGTATTCGGTGATAGTTTTTGAGGCCTCAAAATCCAAGTGGATTGATTTCTCAATTCTGTCGTTGGAAGGGGTAATCAATACGATTCCAATTCCTGACCCTGCGGGTCCTGCTGATCCATCTGTAAGAAGTCACCACCCTTTTCTTGTAATTTATTCAGCTCGCTCGTCAAATGTTTTTGGGGGTGGGTCTTCTGCAATTTCCTCTACAAGGTCAGAATCGTGCTCCTCCCACTCAAGATCTTTCACTCGAAAATTTGGGAGAAAATTGGCAACGGCCTGACACTTTTCGGAATGACGTTGTTCGAACTTGATATCATGTTCTCCCAAACTGACTGACCATTATTGTGCTCTCCTTGATTTTTCTTTTTTGGACATAACCTCCTGAAGTGGGTAAATCGTCATGACTTTAACTGAATGAGCTTGGAAGTAGTGCTTGAGTTTTTGTGAACTGTAATCAAGAGTGAAAATAAGTTTCTCAATTTTAGAGTACCTCGTTTCCGTTGGAGTGAGGGTTTTGCTGATGAAGTAGACTGGTTTCTCAATTTTCCCTTCAAGTCGAATAAGAACTGAGTTGATTGAAGTATCTATAATTGTTAGGTAGATAATCAGTTCCTTATTATCTATTGAGGTGCTCATTATGAGAGACCTCCCCAAATAAGTTTTGAGATCCTGCAAAGCTACTTCGCATTTTGATGTCTATTAAACCTTTGCATTTGGTTGAACTTTTCCTCGTTTGGTATAACTGTGGAGTAGTAGGAATAGCCAATGATAGCGGTCTAAAGATTTTGAAATGAATCTATTAATAGCGGTAATCTTGCTGGCAAGTTTCTGTACATCTTTTGTCATTTTTAGAGAAGGCATGATGAGGAGGGCCTAAATTTGATCTAGATCAGCCTCAATCTTTGTCTTCCTGATGAGATGGCTGAGAAATTAACCTGAATGTACTCCGAATTGAAACTTATCAGGACTGAGACGCATCTTATAAGATTGAAGAATGTTGAATATTATGTTAAGATCTGAGATGTGGTTGGTAGACTGTATGCTCTTACACAAGAGATCGTCAATGTAGACTTCTACGACTTTCCCAAGATGTGCTTTGAACATAGTAGTCATCAACCATTGATAAGTCGCGCCTACATTTTTGAGTTTGAACGGCATGACTTTGTAGCAGTAAAGTCCTCTTTCAGTGATGAAAGTGGTATTTTCTTGATTTTCTTCCAAAAGTAGAATATGATTGTACCCTGAAGCAGTATCCATCATAGATAGGAGTTCATGACCTGCTGTGGAATCAAAGATTTGATTAATATTGGGAAGAGGGAAACTATCCTTTAGAGTAGGTTTATTTAGATCGGTGAAATCTACACAAACTCAGATTTTTCTATTCTTTTTTGGGTCAATGACGATGTTGGATATCCAATTTGGATATTTGGCTTCTCGAATGAATCCCACTTTGATCAATTTCTCAATCTCTATGTTAACTTCATCTCGAAATTGAGGTGAGAGTCGTCGCTGCTTTTACCATCATGGCGTTGATGTTGATGGCCAATTTGTGACAGGCCTTGCCCGGATTAACTCCAAGCATCTCTTCAAAAGTCCATACAAAAACGTCTCGATTTAGTCGTTAAAACTGAATGAGAGTATCTTTTTCATATTGAACCAGCTTTGACCAATAAAAGTACCTCTACTAGGTCTATCAATGTTGATATATTATGTAGGCTCTTATATTGAGGGCTGATCAAGATGATTAACCTTCTATAATTGCTATGCAGCGTATCTGTCTGAGGTATCTAGAATTACTAAGACGGTGTTTTCGCAAGCTCAAGAAAGCTTTTGACTACCCTTGATTTTATAGATATCATCATTATATTTAAAGCAGAGTGCTTGATGATAGGTGAAAAAGATTGCTTCCATATTGTGAATCCAACAGCGACCCATAATCCTGAGATAACGAGATTTGGCGTTGATTACGTAAAAGATGACGTCAATGGTGGTTTTTCCTGCGGTAATAGGTAAGATGATCTTGCCTACATGCTCTTCTCTAGAACCATTGAATCCACTCATATCGGTGTCGCTTATAATAACTTGATCGGCCAATCCCATTTGGTTGATAGTGCTCTGAAGGATAATCTCAATACCACTGCCTGTATCGATCATCATTGTGTGCATGATAAACTTCTTCATCTTGAGCATTATTCCTAATGCATCATTATGGAGAAATTTGAGATGACTAATGTCGTAATCTTCGAATGAGATCCCAAGCCGACGATTGTTCGACTCAGGCAGAAGCTTGGCTTCTTTGTCTCGAGGTGTTAGATTACAGCATTCTGACAGTCTCCTGCGCTTAAATCTGCTAGAGTTGGCAATCTGATAGATTTCGATCATATTACTATGGTACATATGGTAAATATGTTTCTCCTCAGCTTGATCTTCGACCTAACAACTTTAAGCTGCTTTTTATAGCTGCCATCCTTGTATGATTCCAGGTAGATAATACATTCGAACATCCATCCCTCCTTGAAAATATATTCCAGCAACCTCTGTAAAGTATAACAATTGTCAGTAGAATGATTGTTTACCTTATGATGCATGTAGTACGGGTAGTTCTCGATTGGTTCTAATGGTTGGGAGAGACGGTAGAGCTTATCTTTGGAGAGGATTGGAAAAATAGTGGAGATTCAAATATTTATCCTTGGGAGGACCAGTTTGTGTTGTGAACCACCTTTCAGAGGGTCGCCAGTGCTTCCCTTCGAGCGCTTTTGGTCACCCTGATCCTCCTTTGGTTCAGTGCTTCGATCTGTGGGTGGACCTTTCAAGGTAAGGAAAAATTTAGTAGATTTATGCCTTTCAGACATCATCCTTTCTAGGTCGACGTAACAATTGACCTTGGTGATCATATCCTCAAAAGTCACAAGTTTGTTGAGGAAGAGGTGTTCTTTGGTGAAAGCAGTAACATCTATTTTCTGATAGTGATTGTCTACTTTATGCGCGAGCTCCAAAAACTTATTTGAAAAGGCCTCGAGCTTCTCTCTGTGTGACTGTTTGAGACAGATAAGAGAGTATAAATTTTCTTCTTTGTCTCTATTGTGAGCATACATCTTGTTGAATGGTTTCTGCAGTTGGATGAATGTGTGTATGGAGTCTTCAGGTAAATAGTAGAACCACCTGAGCGGTTCTTCCTGTAGACTTGTTACGAATAAATTGTAGAGGATGTGGTTGAGATTGGAATGCAACCCTAATGAATCACGGTATTGTTGAATGTGTTCTTTTGGATCGGTGCCCTTGTATTTGCAAATTTTTAGAGTTTGGAAACCTTTCGGTATTTCCATATCGAATAGTTCTTTGGCAATTGGACTTCCTTGTGACTTGGTATGATTGTCTGTAGTGCCCAGAACTTATACTTTGATCAACTCCTTAATACGCTGATCCATATGTTATTGTTTGACATAATGACGTGTCGGTTGAGAGGCTTGACGAGGAGGTTGCAGATTGTGAGTACCGGTACCTTCACTTAAACGATCTTATACTGGAGCTCGAGGTTGAGGTCGTTATTCTTCCTCCTAACGTATGGAAAATCGATGACCTCGACCGACCTTAAACTGAACTTCACCACCCAAATGAATGGAAGGCTGAGGTTCGTGCTGAATATTTTTGGAAATAACTTTGCTGGTGGCTCCTCGTGGTCCCAACCTTTCCCGCGTAGAAACTTGGGAGGATTCCACAACTAATCGCGATGTCTTTTTGGAGGAGCCTGCTGAGTGTTTTACAGAGCTTGTAAGGCAATCTGCATGGTTGTCATCAGGTCTTCATACCATTTGAACGTCGTCAAGCGAGTTTCTCGTTTGGTTTCGAGCCCTTTCTCACAGAGCTCTTGGTCAAGAGTAAATTGACGTTCGTGCTCATTGTGTTTATCTATTTCGGTGTTGAGATTTGCCTGCAGCTCTGTAAGTTATTCTGGCTTGACTGAAAGATCAAGTTGGATTTCGGTTGCTGGTCGTCTGGAAGTGACCATGATTGAAATTTAAAGTAGAGTGAAAGAATACCTTAGGATATTGTGGAAATATAATCTTTCCCAGAGACGGCGCTAAATGTAATGGCTTAGAATTAGCTCTTACACCAATATTCCTATGACAAGAACTAAAAAGAGAAATGGCACAGGTGATTTAGCGTGGAAAACCTCTGAATATGTAAAAAAACCATAACCTCGATTTGAGGATTTTAGTAATAGTAACTTTTATTGCTTGAGACTGATATCTTATTACAAGTGATATCTCGACTTAAAAATACTTGAATCTTATGAATAAGAAGTTTTGAATATTTTGAGAATCTTGAAAATGTAGTTTTCTTGGTGATTTCTCGTATATTTTTATGGTTCATGTCTCTTCTTGAACTTTTTCTTTATATTGGTCTTCTCTGCAGTTCTTCATCGTGTTGAAGTACGATCTCTGAACAATGTGGTTAGTGGCGGTTGACGGAGTAACTATTGAGTTCGTGAGAGATAGGTGTCTTTAACTATTCAGGTTTTTCTGCTTAAGCTCGACCCACGTTCTTCATCAGTTAATGGAGTAGTCGGCAATATTGTATGTTGAAGTCATGTGTAGAATGCGTGAGTTTGACATGGAGGCAATGGAGGCGATTTGAACTGGAAACAACTTGATTTGGGTAAGATCGAGTGGCAAGCCCCTACAATAGTAACATAAAATCCCAGCCCCTCTATGTCTTTGAGACAATGGTAAACTTGTCTATGCGAAAAACATCGTTGTTAGATATATAATAGATTACCTGTTTGTAATGGGACTTGAAAATGCAAGTGCCTTAGGCTAGGGCGCTTTGCACAAATTACATGCTTGTAAACATAAAAGTCTTTTTGGATTATGAATCTCAACCTTATTTTTTGAGACACAAATCCAAGTTAGTGAGGTGCTATTAAAGCACAAAAATCCTATATGGCATCTTAGAATTCAAGATAGTGAGGCACTCTAGGAGATGCTCTAAAGGGAACTACCCTTTAGTGTCGATGAGCCATCATCAGAGCTGTTTGAGCCGTTTTAGTCGGCCCATGAAATTGCCTAGATTCCCCTAATATCAGAAACACTAAAACGACAGAAAACAACCTTCGGTTTCCTCGTGAGAATCCCTCTCCCTATTCTCTTCTAAAGCAAGAAAAGTCTACAAAGTTGAAATCTCAACATCACATCATATCTTAACACCAAGAGAAGCTTTTGCAGGTAGGAGAAATCACCCATTATTACGGCCGATGAGCGAAGGTAGGAGATCTGCTCAAGGGCCCCTTCACCGTTTTACATCATTTTAGCTTTGGGCTCAATCCTTGTTGCAATTGTGCTCTCTGTCTGCATTAAGTTTTGCTCGATTATGTGAGTTTATTCTTTACGGGCATCGAATTGAATTTGGTTGATTATGATATTGCATCTTATGTGAGGGAGGAAGATAATTGTTTGGCAAAGTTTTAGCAGATTTTTGGGATCAAATATAATCAATTTTTGTATGGTGGTTTTCTAACAAAAAAGGAGTTTTTTAGCTGTTGTAATTCTTCAAATTGAATCCCTCTTTGGGTGCTCATTTCATATCTCTCATACTTCCAAACATTGGTGACTCTATGGGGTTTGTATTTCAAAAAATATGGGATAGGTGATTTTTTGGTGGTGAAGTGGAGCTGTGTGATGGTGGCCTTGACGATGTTTAGTTTGGGAGGTGGTCAGGGATATGGTATTTGTTATTATAGGTGTCAATGTTCAACCATTCTCAAACTCTCCGACGAACTTCGTTGTGGACATCGTGCGTTCAAACCACATGATCGACTTATGGGTCACATCTCGGAGAATATTTTAGCGACCTCAATTTAATTTGAGAGGTTACCTTTTAGGGTGAATTCGTCTCTTCAGTATAATCACTAGGATAAGCATGAGGAGGAAGCTATGGAATTTAGGCCTAAGTTGATTACTTGCGGTGGGAGTGCTTTACTCGATTGATTATGACAAATGTGAACTACTCTTATAATATTAGTTTATAGAGATAGAGGATGTTGTTGGTGCCAACCATTGTTAATAAGGGATCAAATTACAGGTATGTTAGGGCCCAAGCCTCCATTGTCCCCACCTCTACTAGGTCGGACTAGGTGTGGAGCTTTGTTCTTAAAAGGCCTTGGTACAATTTAATAGTTCGTATCTCTTTATATTTTTGTGTGAACTGCGTCTTATACCCAATGTGGGACTTGACAATCTCCACCTTAGATCAAACACCGTTAGTCGACAACTATCCATTTTGAGTTTTACGGAAGTGTTACGGAAGCGAATATGAGCTCCACCTCGAACGGTAACCGTCCGCCACCAACGCACATCTATGCCGGAGTAATCAGTCATTTTGAGGTTTACGGAGAGAGAACATGAGCTTTACCTCGAACGATTGGAGAGCTGTGCCGATGCATTAAAATACGCTCAGCCGAACCATCGACTCTAATACTATTTGTTAGGGCCCAAGCCCCCATTACACCGATATTGTCCTCACCTTCGCCACCCAGTTGGGTCGGACTAGGTGTGTGATTTTGTTCTTAAAAGGCCTCGGTGCAATTTAATAGTCTGTATTTCCTTATATCCTTGTGTGAACAACATCTTCTACCCGATGTGGGACTAACTTTGATCCACGGATCTTAACACTCAAGCCAATCATTTTACATAAAATGTATCACGCAACACAAGTATGTTGGAGGATGCATCATTGTATGAAAAAATTTTCACATAGATAGACACGATAGTAAAACTAAAAAAATTCAAGTTTTGCTTTAATTATTTTAGAAATAATTGTTATTGTTCTCTTTTGGTTTTTAATTTTTACTTGATGTTCCTTTTTTGATTCAATAGTTATTTTGTTTTTGTCATCCCTAATAATGATGACACCCCAGATAACTTTTCAACACCTCAAAACCAATTGTTTTTTGCATAACCCATTAAGCACGCGAAATGCGTCGAAGGCGGTGTGCGAAGCGCGCCCCTGAAAAGGGGGGCTGCATGCCTATAGGGCGTGCAACAACACTAGTATTTATAATTGATTGAGCAACTGCTAGCTAACCATTAGATAATCCTGTAAGCTTGCTAATCTAATGGTCAGCATTTACAAAATCATCAAACATAATTTAGTGATCAACATTTTAACTGGTATTACGATTTTTAATTATATAGAAATACAACTTATCGCAGGGAAATGACTATAAGATTATCGGATAAGTTATACAATAAAAGTCATTACTTTCCGGTGCGAGAGTAAAATTAAGATCCTTGAATGACACGACAGAAACCAGTATTGGATGGCCCATACTGGTTCAACATTTTCTTTTTGTTGGTGTTTGACGACAGAGCGCTCGTCCTACAGGGGGTTATTACTTCTCACTACTCTAAAATCCCTCTCCCTATCTCTTACGATGATGTATGAATTGATTGGACGTCATACATGTATGGCTAAGATAGACCAGTCCTAAAAGAAGAAATATTATCGATATATGTAGTAAGTTTTTGTATCTGTTTATAAGCATGGGATTCATGGGACAATTAATTTTTATGACAAGGAAAGTATAGGACTAGTTCATGAGGAATTTTCAGATCAGTTTCATTATGGATCAAATTTGAGCCATCAAATTTACTTTATTAATTTATTTATAAAGTGCATGGGACAAGGGTTTACCAATCTAGGGTTTGTTTGTAGCTTCCTCTTAGTACTGTATCCCTAAACTTGTGCTACAAGTCCATGATATGTTTTCAGAAATAGTAACTTAATAAAATCCCTCGATTAAAGATTGGTCTGGCAGTGTTTTGTTGTACAAAAATATGAGAGAAAATTACATAGTATGTAAGACTCTAACAACATTAAAAACTGGAATCCCAACACAGGTAGGATTGCATGCATCCTTTTTATTTTGCAACTTTAACAACATTAAAAACTGGAATCCCAACACAGGTAGGATTGCATGCATTCCTTTTGTTTTGCAACTTATCTTACAAGACAAGTATATATAAGGGGAGGGCTTCTGGAGATAAAGAAGCAAACTCTCATAATATTGTTTCTTTGAGGAAGAGAGAAAGACAGCAAAAAATAAAGAGAAGTAATCATGTTCACGATGCATCATCCAAGACTTGATTTGAAGCTTTCGTGTTCATGGAGTGGCGATCTTGTGACGAATTCTTTTGTTGATACCGAGATTTCCATGAAGCTTAATGTTAAATGTATCTTTCGATGTCTTGCAGTTACCCCGAGTGAAGAAGATCGTCCCCAAGAGTACTTTGTTAAAGAGTTTCTTAGTTCTGAAGTGATTAATGAAGAGTGGCCGGTTCCCATGTCTCACTTATTATCCTTTAGAAATCATGACGATGATTTACGTATACTTGTTCCCAACGTAATCCTTGAAGAGGATTATGATGATTTTATTCAAAAGTTATCGGATTACACTTCCTATATCGTGCTTCTTACCATCCAAGGTAAACCAAAGAAGATGGAAATTATAGTAGACATCACGACCATAAAGATGGCCGCTGATGAAGCAGAACTTGTTCAACAAATCATGATGGAATTAACTGAAGCTAATGAAGTCGAAAGTGCTCTTAGAGAATCAATGGAAGACAACGAAGTTCCTACTTGTCCTGCATCACAGTCAGCGATCGAAGCATTGAAGGTAAAGAACTTTGATGAAGGAGACTCCACAACCAGTTGTATATTTTGTTTAGAGGATTTTTCACTCGGTGCGGACGTCACAATGATGCCATGCTCCCATATCTTTGATGGAGATTGTATAGTTCGCTGGCTCCAACAAAAGAATGAGTGCCCTTTGTGCCGCTTTCAGATGCCAGTGGATGGTGATATGATGGAGATCTAGAACAGAAGATAGTGATTGATCAACAAAAGTGAAAGTAAGACGAGGTTCAGTGCGGGAAAAAAAACAAAGTAATCTGTGTATTGTAATTATTATCTTTGTTTCGAGGAGCAAGCTGAGGCTATGGAGAAATATCTAATGTACAATAATTCATTGAAATTTAATCTCATTTCTCTCTATTTCCTGTTGTTTGGGTGTGCATTAATATATAGGGATATCAAACGTTTAAATAGGTATACATATTATGCAAAATATATCATTAGATAGATAACACTTCTGCACAGAAAAAAAAAACTAAATTTAATGTACATTTAGGAAATTAAATTCTTTCAATCAAGTCTACTCAAGAATCGTCAGTCTAGTTGAGATGTGCTCTTAACTATTATACACATGCGTTATGATTCTTGTCACTAAACATAGCGAAAATTCAGCAGTTGTAGTATTCGTTGCCTTCTTATTACTTTCGTCCGAATTGAAAGTGTCATTGAGTTCTACAACTGTTACTCTCACTTCCCTTTCTTCTTATTAAGTTTCTTCAAAGCCTTTTCTGGATTAACTTTGCCCTTCACCACAACTTTATTTCACCATGTCAGTCAAAAACGTCGCCACTCCTACAGAGTTGCAGGAATTGACAATATCAGTTCATGTAACAATAGTAGACTGACGTTAAGGGACAGTCACGGTCATATATGTTATTCATTATTTACATAGATAAATATAAGAGAGAGAGAGAGTCACGATACATTTAAATTTAGAAATCACTCAGGCAACTGTTCTTTCATAGGCTTTTACAAAACATGGAGGCTTTAAATTCCACCACAGTTGGCTGTTTTGGTTGAAGTCTTAAAGAGATGGCATTTGTTAAATCCATGAAATTGGAAGAAAACAAGAAGTTGAGAAATATGCTGGTTACTTCTTCGGTGTGCTTTTCCCGATCAGCCATTATAACTGCAAGAAAAAGAGTGATGGAAAATACATAAGAACAAACAAAATTCATGGATAATGGTAGAAAAAATGTTGTTAAAGATCGCAAATCACAAACAAAATACAAGTATTGAGATATTTAGGAATTTAATACTATTACTATGATCAATGAATTGGATATGAAAAGGATTTTACAAACCTCTTCTCCAGCTTTTGCAAATCCTCCTGAGCTTGAGTGGAGTTTTCCCTTGGATTGGTGTAGATATTAATGGGATGGTTTTTTGTGTAGTAGCCTCCAAGACTTCCCCTCTATTTAGTCTTCCCATTATACCCTCAAACCCTAATAAAGAGTAATACTTGGTCCCACCAACCTTAACTTGGTGTAACAATTGGGCACAACCAATAACACCTATATGACCTATTAGCATGCGTGCTTGTAAACCCGAAATAAAACACTGAGTAGTGCCGGTATATATGGAAATCCAACAATTTCCCACCTGACGTTAACTTGATTTTTTTTTTAAGAAAAATATTTTTTAGCCTGATTCACAATTTTATAAAAAACGGATAATCATTCTTTGTTTTTAAAACCACACATGATAATTTGTCGAAGATAATTTTACATCGAACTTGACTATCACTCTACGACTAAAAAGATGGCTAACACAGTTCACAAACAAATTTTGGTCATGCCTTTAAGCACATGCCTAATTCATAGCGTGGACATCGGGCTAGCAACCTCAATAGCTTTCAAGTGTAATTTCTTTACTGGTAGAATTTAGCGTATGAATGGCAAAGGTACACCATATTGATATGCTGGTGCATTTCCATTAATGTCCTGCAATATGTGTTTACCAGAAATATGTCATTTCAATTCTTAGACAAACCGTTATACGATGACCATCGCTCATACTGAAATGAAGGCCAAAAGATGTGGAGCCTACCCATATCCAGCCCAAACAAACTTAAGAAACCTTTTAGTATTCTCTATAGGCATTTGATACTTAAACAACCGTCATGTAATGAAATCACTCGTATCTAAAACTTTATTATAATTTTATAATTGAAACTGAATATCTGCACATATAATAAGGGATCCAAATAAAATAACAGCTGAATAGTCAAAATCAAAACAGAATGTCGACCAAAATAATAACTGGGAATAACTCCCACATGGATAAATAATCTTAATGCAGTAACATTAAATAAAATAAATCAATAACTACTCCCACATAAAATAAATCCCGTACGTGTAACATGTCCCCTGAAAGCTGGTACTGGAAGTCCCTTAGTAAGCAGATCAGCAACTATCCCCAATGTTGACAAATAAGGAATCTCAATAACCTGTTATCCATAGTCACGTTATCATTTTTAGCATATTTGACAACTGCCTCATTGTCGCAAAATACTCGTAACGGTCTAGAAATCGAATCAATAACCTTCAGCTCATAAATAAACTGCTTGAGCCATACAGCCTATCGGGAAGCCTCATAATAAGCCACATATTTTGCTTCCATAGTTGAGGCAGCTATAAGAGACTATTTGACACTTCTCTACAAGATAGCGCCATGAGCAACCATAAAAACATAACTAGAAGTAGACTTCTTGCTAACTTTGTCTCCTGCAAAATCTAAGTTAGAGTAGCCCAAAACCATTAGCTCATCCGATCTCTTATAAATCAATCTGTAATCTTTAGTCCTCTTCAAATAACGAAGAACCTTCTTGGCTGCCTGTCAGCGAACAATAGAAGGGTTCTGTTGGTACCTTCCTAACAGCCCAACAACCAAACTGATGTTGGGTCTCATACATATCAGGTCGTACATGAGGCTACCAAATACTGAAGCACACTCCTTAACTATCTCGTGCGGCATCATTTTCCTGAAGATATCTCCCTTGACAATAGGGACTTCACCTGCTTTGCAATCCTGCATGCCATACCTCTTCAAAACTTTATTGATATACATACTCTGAGATATGCCAAGCATCCCTCCGGTCTTGTCCCACTCAATCTTGATGCCAAGAACATAGCTGACATTTCCCATATCCTTCATATCAAAATACTAAGACAAGAAGGCTTTCATCTCTTGAAGAAATTGGATGTCAATACTAGCGAGTAAAGTATCGTCGACGTACAAAACCATAAATGTAAAGCGTCTCTCACTCAGTTTGATGTATATACAACAATCCCTTTTGTACTCGACAAAATCGTGGCTCGAAACCACCTCATGAAACTGTAGGTACCACTATCAAGATGCCTTCTTGAGACCATAGATAGAGTAATTAAGTTTACAAAATAGTCAAACTTTCCCTTCGATCTCAAAACCTTCGGGTTGGTGCATATAAATCTCGTCGTTGAGACGTCCATTAAGAAAAACTATCTTGATGTCCATCTAATGAAGCTTCAAATCAAAATGCGTTGTAAGAGCCAAAATAATTCGTAATGAATCTTTCTTCGAAACTGGTAAGAAAGTCTCATCAAAGTCAATTTCTGGATATTATTTGAAACCCTTCGCAGCAAGTCTCACTTTGAAATGTTCAACCTTCCCTTCAGAATCACATTTGGTCTTAAAGATCTATTTACATTCAACTGCCTTAGACCCTTCAGGTAATGGTGTCAACTCCCACATAGAGTTGCGAGTCATAGAATCCATCTCCTCCGTCATGGCATTACGCCACTGATATACAAAACTACTTGCCATAGCCACACTAAAAGATACTGGATCCTCGAAATTAAATAAATCCCCTTTAACTAAATAAATATGGTAATTTGAATAAATAGTTAAATGTCTCTTTCTAGAGGATCTCTGAGTAGGAGCTAGAAGTTGAGCTGAAGGTGGAACAACAGGAAACTGGACAGGGTCGGGTAGAGGAAAAATTTAAGGGATAATTGGTACTATGACAGGGGTTCAGAACTGGGCCTGAAACAATAGCTGGGTCTGGATCAGTACTCGACATAGTGTCAATATCAGATAAACGCGAAAGCATATCAACACTTATTGGAATAACAGTTGGACTCCGAGTTCCAGAACCCTTCTCAATGAAAACCTCCATATAAAAAATAATGGTATTGAAATAGCCTAATTTTGTAGCTCAAAATAGCTTGAAATTAGATCTTTTACCAAATGTACTTGTGGCAAAAATTAATTTAATACATAAAATGATACAGGTGATGTAGCGCAGAAAACCTTTGAATATATAATTTAATACATAATTTAAACCACGACCTCGAGTTGAGGGCTTAAAAATTGTAACTTTTATTACTTGAGGCTGATATCTTATTACAAGTAATCTCTTGATCTTGAAATTAGAATTTTTGTGGTATTTAGAATCTAGAAATTCTTGTGTTAGAATCTAGAAAATCTAGTTTTTTTTGTCCTTATCTCCTCTGGAACTTTTACAATTAGAACTAGATGGATTTGAACCATCATTATCTCAAGTTCATGAGAGCTTTTGCCATTTAGAGCTTATAGTTCTATCAATAAAGATGCATAAAAAGGCAATATGTATAATAGTATCAATTATGGGGTTATATTATTAAGGGAAAAAAGTTGTACTATATTCATTTGTGTCTATGTTAAAATATGACTTGCAATTTAAATAAAAGGAATCCAGAAGTTGCAATTTAAAAGATGGCGGGACTTAAGTCAAATATCCCTATAAATTTAAGGACATAAGTCAAAAAAACCCTTTATATTAATTAATTCTTGGGTGTTTTATAAAAATAAAAAAGGAATTCTTGGGCACCGCTCAACCTTTGTTTAGGAGACTACCGTATTGGAAAGTTGTTAAATGTATTATTTAAGTGTATTCATGAATTACACGTGTCAGTGAGTGCATGCTTATGCATACCACTTGAGATGGATAACCATTACCTGAAGAGTGACGGACCTCATATCCTCCTTCTTCAACTTTGTAATTTCTATCCCTTGTCCCAGAGCCTCTCTCTTAAAGGTCCCATGGATGTATCCTTCACCAAGTTATGCATGTCTGACCCTGAATACCCTGGGAAAGATTGGCTTAATCGCTAAGAAAAGTGCAGTCCAGATTACGATTAAGATAATGGCATTGAGTATTAGAGTAAATACCTTGAGTTAATTTGTAGATCGACTCACTGTCTCCTTTTAAAGGCATAAACATCCCATCCTTCTCCAAGATATTACGAATTATCCAGGCTCTTGTTTCTTCAGAACCAACAACATATAATGTGGACAGGCGCATATAAAAGTATTTAAGAAATAGAAAAGAGAGTAAACTACCTGATGAAGGAAGAGGAATATAGAGTCGCTTCGTAAATCGTCTCCGTTCTGCTTCGTCAAGGTCTTGCGGTCTATTAGTCGCTCATGCAAAAATTATCAAAATGGTGATAGTAGATTATCAACATAAAATTTGTTATTGAATAAAGTTTCAATAACTTTTAATTGGCCAGAATTTTCAAACACGACCGTCACTGTATTGTGTTTTTTCTGCTTGAAAATTGTTAGGTGACATACCTTATTCTGTTAATCTACAAAAAGACGGATAGATCTGGGGACATAATTTTGTGAGAACGGCACAAATAGATTAACCATCTTATAATGCACTATCCTTTCTCTATTTTGGCGTAACAACACTTTTTGCATCTTTCACTGTGGATGGATCTTCGGCAATGGTTTTTTCAGTTATCCACATTATTAGTACTACACGCCTATCAAGAAAGGAAATGGCAACGAGGGCCACCCACCAAGAGTTATATCTTAACTTAAGCGGCTTGTGCAGAATGCGGGAATTGTAACGGGCTCTAGGGGAGTAGTGACATTATGAACCTTGTGAACTTGAAGTTCCAAAAAAAATAAAGGAACGACAACACTCAACGGGATCTCACTCCGCGTGAGATTGGTTTTCAGTCCTTTAGGGGGGAAATACTATCGACATTTATGTAATAAGAAGAAAAGTCTTGGGCGGATTATTCTCGATATCTACTTAGTTCTGTTGTATTTGGTTTGAAGACCACAGTATGAAGGAAGTTATTTTTAAGAACTTAGTAGCCAGATGGGAAACTTTTTGATATAATGGCCTTGCCTCATTGTGATCCTTCTTCGTTTCTATTCCGACCTTTGGGCTGTAACTCGATTTCTCTCTCAGAATGCTTTCTTTTGAGTAGTCAAATAAATTTGTACCTTATCTACAAGAAAGTAAATCAAAATTAAATCAAAGAAGCTCAAACTTTGATCATGCCTAAAATTCTGTCTTGATGGAATCACTTTTAAATTTAAGAAAAACTTGGTAATCAGACTGACCCAGCTGAAACAAAGATCAATAGCTGCAGACATAATTGAACTGCCAACATGAAAAGATTTTCTGATAAGAAACATTTTGCGTAGAAAGTAAACAAACCTAAAAAACTTATGAAGACAAAGCTAGGGGTACAACTTTGTTGCATGGATTGTTTCAAAAGTACCGAGTACCATGGACTCTTTCGTGACATTGCTAAGTGTTAGTTTCTTCTTTTTACCTACATTTTATAAATACCCTGAAATTAAAATTAACTTTATAGAATAAAAACTAGCAATTATTACTTAATTATTACCTATAAGTAGAATTTGCTCATTTCCGCTGTCAAATCCTTCCATTTCAATAAAAAATTATGTTTTTAATCTCCTACTTGATTCGTGTTCGCCTTCCGACTTCTGACTTCCACTGCAATAACAGGTTCTCAGAATTTTAGTAATGATAAATATCATGCAGATATACTCAACTCATAGTACAAAAATGATCGATATTTCTGGTACATCATATTTCAATTATGATTTCCATGTACAATTGTGATACAATGGCTAATATATCTTACTATAGCGATGATAATTTCAACAAGAAAAGAAAATTAAAATATAAAATGTTGAAATGTCACGATTCAGGTGGAAATAGTGATCATAATTCCCGATGCTATAGTTTGCAATGGGGAACGAGATATCATAAACTCTGTCCGAAAGCATATCTTTTAGAATATGATACAATGAACCTTATTCCTGTGCTTACGTGTGTGAGTGAAGGACTAGGCTCTTGCTTGATTATATAATTTTAGTTGTCTGCTTCCTAAATTTCCTTTTCAGTATATCTTTAAGAATATGATACAATGAACCTTATTCCTGTGCTTATGTGTGTGAGTGAAGGACTAGGCTCTTGCTAGATTATCAAATTTTATTTGTCTGCTTCCTAAATTTCCTTTTCAGCTAGATGGTAAATGTGCAACATGATATTTGCTCATTTCTAGAGTGGTTAATTTTAGGGTATCTCATAGGCAATTATCGTAGAGTGTAATTGAGATACACATAGCAAACTCATGATGTGTATCACAAGGACATTGGACGAAGGCAAACCACGGCAATTCTGTGATTTATTATCACTATGACGTTATTTTTTAAAATGACCCTGAGACAGAAGTGAATCAATTTCATCGATAAATATTACAGCAGTCTGGCGACAACAGGCAACCCCGAACAACGCTATCACTAGCTTCTCTCCCTCGCCAATCTACAGTCATAAGCTAGTGTGGCAGATAAGTATAAAATAGAAGAAGATAGTGCTAATAGTCCAGTCCCATAATGTATCAACAACCTAAGCAAATGAAGTACAAATCAAACATTTATCAAGAACACTCCAACTGTTATAAAGGGACTTCTTGTTATCTAGGCAATCCAAGACTAGTGATAAAGTGCAGTATTTATCCATTATATTAAACAAAAGATCAATCTATAGACTGGACTATGCTAATCAAAGTCATGCAAACTTATTTATTTATTTTTTAATTTTTAAAACAATCCTGGCCATTCTAAATAATTAAAAAACAAAATAAATTTCGTAGCGATTACATTAAGCATATGTAATAAGGGGGAGAGAGAAGATCTCAACCACAGTTTTATTGAACAAGTTACAAAGGTGTAAAAAGAGAGATTTTATTTCTTCATTAATTCACTGTTTTGTATTTCTGAGCACAATGAGAGGGTCAATTCCTTATTTTGGGTGGTCAATAAAAGAATTAATAGATTCCAGCGATCAGCATAGATCATGACTTATCTAACTGCAGTATTCATCTATATACGGTAGGGTTTGCATTCAATTCAAGACTCAAAATAGAAATTCTCGTGCTTAGAGTAAATCACTCAACATCTTTGATCTTGAATCCCCTAATCCTTGCTATTTCAGAGGTTTCACTCTTATCAACCTTTTCCAAGATAAATCCCTTGTTTTGGACTTTACCTATGACCGTCGCCACCTTTGCATCTTCAGCACCTTCAGCCGAGCTAATGATAAGAGCTCCATCCAAGGTGAGATCCTCAATAGCTACATTATGACCCTTTATGACCAAGGTTGACCTCTGGGAGATGGAACAGTGCCCATGCACTTTCTGTTTCACATCTGCAAAAGTGAGTGCCCATTTTGGTTCCCAAACGATACGTGGCTAAACTTCCACCTCCTGTCCATTAAACTCCTCAATTATAGGATCTGTTATCTTGCACCCAGCCTCTCGGAGTATTTTACCGTTTGCCCGGTATATGGCCATTTCACTAGAGGTTGCACTATGGTATGGGCTTCCTTTTGGTACCTTAGCAACATCTTCAGGGTTGTTCATCATAGGTGCATAAGCTCGCTCGGTATCCATCACTATAAATCTAACCCTTGCAGATAAAGAAAGTGTTTTGGGATAATCTTGCATCATACATTCCAATCGAGTTGAGGACTTAAACGAAGTCTTGCTGAAATCCTTGTATTTGGGATTAACAAACTCCAGAATGGCACCTTCTATTTTGATGAGCTCTTCTATGTAAGAATCAAGTTTCAAAATCGGCTGGTTTATATTTCTAGGAATAGGAGAATACCCTATTTCACAGTTAACATCTCCATCGGGATATCCAGTTGCTCTAAGCAGAGGTTCAAGTTTATTGTATTCTACATTAATCACCATTGTCCTCCCATCAGTATAAGTAAGTTTAGTGATTCTGCCAATGGCTTCTTTCGCTTTGCGAGAAACAGCAAGAGAATTAACATCGCACTGCTTTTCAGTGCTAACACCCAATGATGCTGGAATTGCCTTAAAGAGTAATCCATTAGTATCTTAGGAAAATAGGACCCATCTCAGACCTGAATCACACCACTTATCTAGTAGACCACTAGATTTAAGAAGTGAATGCACATCGCCATGGCCATGAGGTTTTGTTTGAATTCTGCAGCTGTTATGTGGGTCTTTGGCAAGTCTGGCACTATTATCATCTAAACAAGCTACTTTTACCTGCTTAAGAAGCACCACTTGTCCATCGATCATTCCATAATTGTTATGGTCACGTAAAAGATCCTGAGTGCTTTTATCCGTGTCATCTAACATCATAATTACCAAAGGAATTTGACGATGATCTTGATTCAGTCTGCAGCCAGACTCTTGCAGAGCTAGAATAGACCCTACGTATTGTTGTAAAAAGCTCCTGTATGTCGTGCACTCTGAAGGAAGAGCCAAAAATATTTGTTTTGGCACGTGTCTAATTGTAAAGGTTTGATTCTTTTGCAGCATCAAGTCAGTATCAGACACGTGCTAACACAAATATTTTTCATGCCTAGATATTTGGATTCACAACCAGATCTTCCTCTTGCACATAAAGCTCTCTAGGAAATTTCTCAAGGAACTCAAATTTAGTGTTAATGAACTTGCCCAAAACTGCCCGTCCAATATACTCCATCAACTTCACTTTAAATCTGCAAATGGTTACAAACACCATGACAAACAACCTCATGGTTATCCAATAACCACAACATGGGGTATGACGTAAGAAGTAAAAAATTCCTAAGAATACTATCACCATCAAACATAACCAACTTGAACTAAAGAATATTTTGATCTCAAAAAGGTGCCTTTAATATAGCACAACAAGGTCTCCATGGAGCTACCTTCCAAAGACCACTTGCTAACACTAGGAAATAACCAGCCTGAAAGATAATAGCACAATTCTTGCCCCAAGGGGGTTTGAACTCAAGAGGTATACAACACCACCAAGCCAAGTGCTTAATGGCATTGAATTGCATTCATTCCTGAACTGGCGGTACATGCTTGTCGATTCTCTAGGCTTACTAATACTCCCAAATTAACCTATAAAAATGTTGTGCTGAAGTGCAACTTTATTTTTTTTGTGGTAAATTGGTTTTCCTAGAGCGTTTCCCATATAATTTTTTTGCTACGACTAAATTTAACTCAGACCCAACACTATTATTTTATTACTATTAACATGAAATAATACGTTCGACATAAAAAGTTATAGATGCTTCACCATTCACTCTAGAAGGTTCTCTAAACTTCTTCAACAATTCCAGACAACCTTAGACCATGTTCTTTTTAACTCCTTTATCTCAATTACCATGAAGTACAAAGTTAACAAGAAAGTTAACACAAACAAAAGCAATCAGCCAAGCGTAGATGGTAAACATGTAAAACTATGAGAGAGAGAAAGAGAGAGAGAAAGATACCTTATGCTCATAGAAGTCTTCATTAAAAGCATTTTCAAGACTCCATAACAAGATAATATCAATCAAACTGCCATCATCATCATCATCATCATGCAGTTTCGCCTTTTGGCTTAAAGAATCCATTTTGATTACCCTTTACACACAAATTCAAAATTAAGACTGATATTACCTCTATTTCGACAAATCGCTAAGAGGGTTAGGGATACCAAATTTTCAATCTCGATTTATAATAGGTACAATGATGCCAAATGAAGCTCTCTATTAGAAGGATCCTAGAGTTTACTTTGAAGCTTAAAAATTATCATTACTTTGAATCGATTTCAATCCCAAACAAACATCGATTAAAGCTCAAAAATTATCCAATAGAAATTGACTATTTTACTTTAAATTATAGAACAGACTAAACTATACCATCAACATTTCATTCAACATGCTTGGTCGACTAATGTGTATATTTGGCTTTATGGCTTTATGAATGTCGTTTGGTTTAAATCTATAGTATGAATTGATGGGCCCATGAAATGTTTACGAGTTTTAGTAATTATTTAATTGGAATTGGAAACATAGAAAGCTTGGATTGATTTTAGGGTTGATAATTAGATGAATGAATTGAGTAGTAGTAGTAGTAGTAGTAGTAGCAGTAACAGTAGTAACAGTAGCAGTAGCAGTAGCAGTAGCAGTAGCAGCAGTAGCAGCAGCAGCAGTACTAGTAATAGCAGTAGTAGAGTAGTAGTAGTAGTAGTAGTAGTAGTAGCAGCAACAGCAGTAGTAGTAGTAGGGGCCTAACTTCGTGTGAGGGGAAGTTGACTCTTACACTATGGATTTTATCTTCGACGAGGGATTTTAAGTATACAATCAATAATAATTAGAACTGCTATACTGATAATACACTTGTGTGGAGGCCTAGAATGGGTCACTACACGACCTCTGGTAAGGACTTTTAAGAGTTATGTTATAAATGTAGAGTTGTCGAATTATCGAGAGCAGTGAGGTTACAGGGTATTCGAAGGTTAACTTGTGAGGTCTGTTGGGAAAGATTTTCTAACCCCTTCATAGTTCCTCCTCCCTCCTATTTATAGAACATAGGAATGGCTGAGTCACCATGGGAGGTTAAGTTACATGTGTATCCTCTGGGGATAACTGACTTGTACCCAGAGTCAGTTCTGAGGTTGTAATTATCGAGTCTAATACTGTAGCTATTGTTCTTGATACTGTAGCTATTTTTTTGACATTATAGTTATTGGATCTGGCACCGCAGTTGTCGAGCGACGTGCTATATTGTTCTGTCTGGTGAGCTGGCCACCTGACATGTTTTCCTTCGACCATGTACGCCAATGACCAAAGTATTTCTGGTTTGACGGTTCCTTCAAGTGCTCGAATAGTCTCGAAAGGTTTCATGGGATTGATTATTGACTTGGCTTTGATTCATCAGGTAGGCTTCAATGTAGCCTTCGAGTGTTCGACAAGTGTTAGAAGGCCGTGAGTAGACTACTACATTCACCCTCTCTCAGCACGAGCCTCAAAAATCGGTGTAGAGGGCGTATGCTGAGAAAAGTAGTTAGGTATTGGGAGTTGAAGGGTTGACTGTTGAATGTGGCAGTTCCGAGGGAGGTAATTAAAGTGGGTAATTAAGTTTGATTGGTGATTACGGGGTAATAAATACCCTTAATAGTGGTATAAAATAGGGGTTAGCAGGAGGTAAAACACTACAATCTTTTTATGTTTCTTCTTCTTCTTCCTCGTTAAGTAACACATAGCATGGAGACCATACCGAACACCTAACACCAGAGGAGAATGGCTGAACGGGACCGTCAAATAGGACAAAAGATGGCCTAGCTGAAGGTGAAGTTTTTTGGCGACAAAGGGCTGGACTGGGACATGCCAGACCTGGTCGAGCTAGAGCCCGAGAAGCCGATCAATGGGCAGCCATATGCATACTGGTGGGGGGTCTTTCAATGGACGTTCCCAACGGCCGACAACCGGTACTACTTTTTACAGAGCTTGACCGAGCGTATAGTGGAAAAGGAGGACCAATTGCTGGAAGAGGAACCCCCTGTGCAAGAAGAACTACGCCGCCTGTAAATTGGGGGATTCTTCACAAATGTGGTGGTGTTGTTTTTTTGTTTTGTTATTTTGTTAGTTTTTGTATATATATATATATATATTTTTTTTGTATTATCGAAATTTTGGAATGAAATAGTAGTTCTATGAAACAATGTGTTGTGTAACTGACAAGTGTTATAGATGAATAGTATGTAGACGCGGATTCGAGACTCCACCTTCGAACGAAGGGTAAAGAGTAGAGATAGTAATTTACTTGGGAAAAGTTACTTTGAACGATAATGTAGTGATCGAAGACATAGGTTAACATTCGACCTTGAATGAATAAATGACCCCGAATTCTCGAGGCACTTTGTATATGTATAAAATTTTATGACAATATATAGGGAGTTGTGGATGGTTCGGGAAAAAAGGGTATCAAGGATAGAGATGTGTCGACTACAAGACCTCAGAAATTGGTATAGAGTACGAGTGCTGAGAAAATGGTTGTGTCTGGGAAGTTAAAAAGTTTGACTGCTGTAATTCCGAGGAGGGTAATTAAAGACTGTGATTAATGCGGGTTATGATTAAGGAGGGACTAAATGCATCTGCTTCAAGTATATGTAGGGGGTTTTATGATAGCTTTAAACATCTGTATCGTCTTCCCTGAGTAAGATGTCTGCTTCATCTTCCCCGAGTAGTCGATATGTAGACACCACTCCTAATACAAGATATCAGAAGAGGATGGAAGCCAGATAGTGTCGGATAGAGGAGAAGATGCATGAGCTGATTGAGAAGTTTTTTGGGGACCATGAGTTAGACTGGGTTATGCTTGACTTGGTAGAACTAATGCCAGAGGGGCCGATCTCTGGGAAGCCGTGTACTCACTGGTAGAGGGTACTGCAATGGATGAATCCACTTGCCAGTAGCCGGTTCTTTTTCTTTCGGTGTATGGTCGAAGATCTGATAAGTAAAGAAGACCGAGTTGATGAAGAGGAGGCTGGGCTCTGCAAGAATTGCCCTATCTGTAAATAGGGGCTTCTTGGTTATGGTAAAAGTGCAGGCGTGGGATGGCGATGATCAAGAAGGTTTTTAGTCTTCAGTTGACGTTATTTGTTTTTTTTTTTTTTGGTGTAAGAACAGTTTCTCGAATGAAATGACATGAAATGTATTAAAGCAATTATCGAGGTATGATATTGAATAGTTTGTGTGTAAGTGTGACAAACATAGTAGACGATGGTAATTTAGGCGCGATAACGATTTTTCGAATGTTAAGCTTGTAGGAACGCTTATTACAAAAATGAATGCAACTGAGATAAAATTGAATAACCAAAAAATTTAGGCCAACGTATCGAATATCAGGACGAATGTCCGGCGTAAAGTGTATACGATGGTTTGTAGGCGAGATTAGGAATGGTTTTAAAATTTCCTTGTGTCAAAAGTAAATGGGCTTCGACTGCAAAACCTAACAGCCGAAACATCTGGCATGTCAGAAGCAGTACTATGCCTAGGCAGAGTGCCCTGCAGGTCATCATAGTATTTCATTAGGTTATGGGAAAAAGGTTGATATGATGTATAAGTTTGACTTGACAACTTCGGGCAGGGTACCAGAAGGTTTGACTCGGTTAATATAAAATTGTTAAATGTGGGTGTGGGATGCGCACATGGGAGTAGTTGAGGGTAAAGTTCTCAAAACACAACTCAGCCGAAAAGTAGTGGGAAGTGGTGGAGTGGTAATGATGGCAGTTTTGGAAATCGAGGCAGTTTTTCAGTATGTTGAGGAGGTATTTATAGAGGGAGAAATAAATTACTACTCCCAATTATCCAATCACAACGAAAACCAGAGAGGTAGAGAAGGAAAGCATACGCCATTATTCTGGTAGAGCTTGGTTATTACCGAAAGATCAGAGCCATTCAACCAGGTATGTCATCTAACTTCTTATGAAAAATATCTGATTTTTACTTCTACCCTACTATTTCATTATATGGCTCTGTATGTGGTTTACATAGTAGGGTAGAGGCCGTTAGGGTTTACATTTGTGGTGATATGACCGAGAAAAGGGGGTAATCTATGTGGCTGGGGGTATGGCCTATTGGGTTTTTGAGGGTATTGAGGGTGTGACTGGGATTGGGGTCGAACATTCGACTGTGGGTTGGGGATGTTTGGAGGGGGTAGAGAAAATTAAGTTATCAAAACGTAATAGTCGAATATATCAAACTAATTGCGTACCTCTTTTTTTGTAGGGTAAAATACGCACCCGTCAATCTTCGAGGTTGAGGCTGATAGATGAGAAGATCGAGGTAAATAAGATGAGTGTGTCTGGTCGTGGCTCTAGGGATGAGAGCAGCGACATAGAGGTATTAGACGTTATGGCAGATGTCCCTCTGGCTATTGTAGTTCCTGAAGGTGGGGCTTCAAGTAGTAGACACCATAAAGCTCGAGTAACCGAGGAGAAGGATGGAGAGGAGATGGAGGGTGGAAAGAGAAGGGGACGAGAAGGTGGTGTCGAGCCTTCAGGGGATGAAAGAGAAGAGGGAAAGCAGAATGATAGTAGTGAGAGTTTGAGGGGAAAATAAGGGTCAGTCTCGGCTCAAGAGAAAGCGAGACTTGATCAATTTATGGCTAAGATGGAATTGTAGGGTCTTAGTATACGTTCCAGGCTATCCCTCGAGAGGGTTTTATGGAATTTAGAGGCTAGATTTGGCTAGGGATGCAATTACCCCTTCAAAGGTTGGTGAAGGAGGTATTGAATTTCTGGGAAGTTGCCCCGTGCCAAATGAGTGGTAACTTTAATTAAATGATGAGGGTGGTTGAGGGTATGAACGTAGAACTGAGGCGTGAGAAGAGGGGCTTGATCGAGTGGTTCGATATTGTATCATTCTACTCGAGGAATGCCAATAAGAAGGTGGATACGTACCATATCCAATGTCATGTATATAAATCGTGGCTATTTGATTTGTGCTCGACGGGTCGAGGGTGGGATTAAGACTTGGTTGTGGTATGAGATAATTATGAGAATGCCGAAGGGGAGGATGTTTATAAGCTGCAGCATAGGGTCTATAATCCAAGTAAGTTGACGCTCGAAGGTTATTTTATAAGATATTGATCGAATAGACTAATAAACATGATTTTGTTTGTTTGCAGATCCTGGTAATAGAACTTTGAAGAACCCGTAGGGGTACATTGACGAACTTATTGACTTTGATGAGGAGTGGATAAACTGGGTTTTCAGGAAGCTAGGTATCAAAAGGAAAAGGTGGAAGAAGACAAATTCATTACTTTGAAATGCTCCTGTCATTTCTAGTCCAGCAAAGAAGAGGGGAGAAGAAGGTGCTTCGAGAGAGGTCAAAGAAATGGAAAAAGTAAGATTGACTCAAAAAGTAAATTATATTCCAAGGGGGCAGAAAATAGTGCCAGTACCCGAAGGAGTTCCTGAGGCGTCGAAGCATACGTCGAAGCGAATTGACAAAGGTAAGGGCTCTATCATGTCTGAACCTTCAAAGGTCCAATCGCCAAAGGTTATTCAATGAAAGAGGGCTTGGGAGCTAGGCACTGATGATGCGGATGATGTCGATGAAGTGCGCCGTGACGCCGAACTAGAGGAACATGCTCGAGCCACGACCGCGTCGATGGCTACTCTTTGTGGAAATGACACAGACGAAACTGCGAGGCAGATAAGTAAGGCTCTTCATTAGGTAACTACTTTCAAAGACCCTAAGTTTTTGTAATATTAGATATGCTTCGAGAAGTATAGACAGTTCGAGTATTCTACCAGGTACATGCTTGGGCCCAAGCATATGTTAAAGCTAGAAGGTAACGATGAGGAAACTGAAACATGTGCTGGACAGTCTGGAGCTTGCTTGAGGGACCAAAATGTCATTGGAGTCTGAGATTAACTAGGTAAAGAGAGAGCAGTTGCATATCAGAGCTGATTGTGTGAGGGAACTCAAAGCTCTGCGTGACAACCTTGCTCAAATACGGAAGGTGTGAGAGTCAAAGCTTATTGAGAAGGGGAAGGATATAGAGGAGCAGAGAGAAACCTTCCAGGAGTAATTCAATGATGAGGGTCAGACATCTACCAATTTGATGATCTTTATCGAGAATTTGGGGTATGATCCCCTAACTCTGAAGCCCTTTCTTGCGCCCGAAGAGCCTCCTATCAAAGGTGTTGTACAGACAGAAAGGATGGACATGGATCCTGTGGGTGGAGGTGAAGGAGAGAGCATGGAAGCTATTGTGCCCAAAGATGATGCTGCTGGTGTGGTGGTGGATGGGGCGGCTGACACTTTAGGGCCGAATCTTACTATCGACGGTGTTGGAGGTTTTGCTATGGAAAAGACTGTGGGAGGAGGTGATATGGCCACTCTTGTATTAGGTATTATAGCTGTCATCTTGCTATAGCAAAACTCTTTTCTTTGATATCATTGTGGCGTTGGACTATTTTGAGAAATGGTTTGCATTTGAACATTTTGTAACTTATTTGAGCTTAAAATTTCTATCTATGTTTAATTAGAATTGCTCTAATGTAATGAACTTGAGTTGCCTGTAGTTGAATTGTTGATATTCTTGTATACATGTATCTGTGTGTGTTGGAAGTATATAATGTTTGTAATAGGATTTGAACTAGAACCTTGAGGAGCTTCCAGGTTGTCCTCGAGTATCAGTCTTAGTCGTAGGATAAACATGATGTTAAGGTTAGGCCAAGATTTTTCTAGACTTCAGAGGTCACCCCCGGGTCTGTCTGCGGGATTGAGGCTAAGCGAAGCATAATGTGGTTGCCCCCAATGTATTCCTGAGGGTCCGGTCTGTCGACCATTCATGCCTTTCGAGTTTGCTCGAAGTTGGAGACTTGAAAAACTTTGAGGTCGTCCCCAAGTGTCAGTCAGGTCGAAGGGTTGACATGATACATAGGTTAGGCCAAGGAATTCACTGGACTTCAAAGGCCTGAGCCTAAATAAAGCATAACGTGGTCACCCCCAGTATATTCCCGAGGGTCCGGTCTGTCGACTATTCATGCCCCTCGAGTTTGCTCAAATTTAGAGACTTGAAAAACTTCGAGGTCACCCCCAAGTATCAGTGAGGTCGAAGGGTTAACATGATACTTAGGTTAGGCCAAGAAATTTACTGAACTTTGAAGGCCTGAGCCTAAACGAAGCATAACGTGGTTTCCTCCAATGCATTCCGGAGGGTTCGGTCTGTCGACCATTCATGCCTCTCAAGTTTACTCAAATTTGGAGACTTGAAAAACTTTGAGGTCGCCCCCAAGTATCAGTCTGGTCGAAGGGTTGGCATAATACTTAGGTTTGGCCAAAAAATTTACTGGAAGACAGGATACGAAGTTCAGAGGAAAAATATGTTCATTGATTATACTGTATTTACATCAATTGAACAAGGTAGAGGTTGTATCCCTTTGTATAATACTAACTGCATGGTGTTCCAAGGATTAGGTAGAGGCTCTTATGCTTATGTAATTAGATAATATGAACCTTTGTCGGTTTTGTCATGTACGACATAAGGTCCTTCCCAAGATTCGGCTAGCTTGCCAGTATTGCGAGGCTTCAAAGAAGGTGTGACTCACCGAAGTACCAAATCTCCAATATTGAAACTGTGTGGTCAAACTCTTTTGTTGCATGACTTCTAGAGAGAGAGAGATGGTATCGGCTGAGGTTTGCGACGACCCGGTCTCTAGTTTCGTCGATCCATAACATATTGCATCTGAGTTCAAACTCATTATCTTTGTTTCGGAGGTTGGGGTCGCGTGTTGGTACTTCAAATTGAGTAGGTAGAACCGCTTCGGTACCATAGGCAAGATGGAAAGGTGTGCAGCCCGTCGCCTTTTATGGTGCTGTTCGATAAGCCCAGAGTACGTACTGTAGTTTCTGGACCCATCATCCTTTTTTCTCATCGACCCACTTCTTCAGACCATTGACTAAAGTTTTATTGATTGCTTCGACCTGACCATTCCCTTGGAGGTAGTAAGGTGTTGCGGGGGAGAGGATGATGCTGTACATTTTAAAGAAATTACAGACTTTGTTCCCGATGAACTGTGGAGCGCATCGAATCATGTGAGGATAACCGAAGCGTGTAATAATTTTATCCCATATGAACTTGATGACTTCTTCCTCTCTGGTTCGACATAAGGGCACGGCTTCGACCCATTTAGTAAAGTAATCTGTTACCACCAAAATATTTTCTCGGCTACCCGAGGCTTTGTGAAAAGGACCCACAAGATTGATGGTCTACCGCTTGAATGACCAAGAGACTTGACTGTAATAGAGTTCTTGCAAAGGGCTATGGATGTCGTAGGCGTGACGCTGGCATTTGTCATAGTGTTTGGCGTACTCTTCAGCTTGCTTCTTCATATTGGGCCAGAATAAACCTTAGGATATGGCTCGAAGGGCCATAGATCAACCAGTATTGTGAGCATTGCAGGTACCTTCGTGGAGTTTGGAAAGAATTCTAGTGGCGTCCTCTTCAGAGATACACCGGCGGTGGACGCCATTTGGGGATTTGCAAAGTAACTCACCTTTGAGGATGGTGTATCTGCGGAAAATTTCTTGCAACGAACGTTTAGCTTTGGGGTCATCTAGGAGGGCTGAACTATTGAAGTTGGCAAGAAATGGTGTTCGCCATTCATTTGGATCGAGACTTTCGCCCCCATTATTGAAGGCATTGACTTCCATCTGGTCGATACTTGGGCATTTGAGTACTTCGATTTGGAGTGTTCAAGATTCGGATTGGCCTAACATGGCTTTTATGTAGGTGAGGACATGGGTATGTTTGTTTTGGCCTCGAGGATAATAAGTAATAAAAGATTTTTTAGGAGAACGGTCCATACGCTGGCGGACGAGATAAACAAACCATTGTTCCACCCATCAATATTTTTCTTTCTTGCTTAGTATTTCTCAAAGGGGGTAACTTGTGATAACACGTGTAGGGTAAGCTTGGAAATATGGTTTGAGGTTTCGAGCAGTATAGACGAGGATGAGGAACAACCGCTTGAGTTTTGCATATCGAGTCTCTACAGATGTCAGAGTTTTGCTGATAAACTACACGGGTTTCTCGATGTTGGATTCGAGTCGAATTAGAGCCGAACTAATAGAGGTGTCGGTAGCTGTAAGGTATAAAGAAAGTATTTCGCCTTCGACCGGGGTACTGATGATGGGTGGTCGACCAAGGTATGTTTTAAGTTCGAGGAAGGCCTGTTCAAAGTCGGGTGTCCAATTGATATCAAGGTTGTTTTTCTTTTTGGCCTTGTGAGCGCCTTGGTTGTGTAAGAGGAAGAGAAGCCAAGCATAACGGTCTAAGGATTTTGAAATAAAGCGGTTGAGGGCCGCTATCTTGCTAGCCACCTTTTGGGCATCATTTTTAGTTCGGGGGGAAGGCATATCGATGAGGGCTTGGATATGAGTAGGGTCGATCTCGATACCTCGTTTTCTGATGAGGTGGCCTAAGAATTTGACAGACGAAATACCAAACTGGCATTTATCTGGGTTAAGCTTCATATTATATGCTTGAAGTATCAAGAAAAATTTGGTTAAGTCTTGAATGTGGGTGTATTTTTAGAGGCTTTTGCATAACATGTCGTCGATGTAAACTTCAACCAACTTTCCAAGGAAAGGTTTGAACATGGTGGTGAGTGGGAAGAACTTTTTCATGTCAGTATTCAAGGTTAGAAGAGCTTAATAGAGGCTATCATTAATCCAGGTAGTTAGAAGAATTGGATCTCTGTGGTGGTGGTGGAGAATAGGATGGGTTTAACTACTACGGCTCGTCCTAAGTCGTATGGTTTGGAGTTGATTCAGAAAGATGCAGAGTTGAAGATCATGAAGCAGTGTACGATTAAGTTTACGATTACTGAGTTATTTATTAATGAGGTGACTTGTGAGATGGTTCCTTTTGATGTGTGTCAAGTCATTTTGGGTAACCCTTATCGAAGAGCTTGCATGTATCATCTTATAAAGGAGGTAAAGGAATTTCATATCAATACTTGTATAGAGCATGTCACCACCAATAATTTAGTAACGGCGACTTAGGTGAAAAGGCTGGCTAATGTGAGCAGCAAGTTTGTGTTGTTGTTGGTACGATCAATTCAAGAGGGTTCATCGGCTAAAATGTTGTCTACTATGGCAATGTCTCCTAAGAAATAAACTGAAATAGGGAAGTTAAAAGAGGAGTATAACGACTTGTTTCTGGGAATAGAAGGGATATCGTACAAGAGGGATGTAAAGTATGATATCACATTGGAAAATGGTGAACCACCACCCAATATTAGGCTGTATCAGACTTCTGTAACCAAGTCTTATGAGATCAAGAAATAGGTACAAGAGCTCCAAGGGCAAGGGGCTATTAATCTGAGTAGTTAACATTGTGGTTCACTGGTGTTATTGGTACCGAAGAAGGATGGGTCTTGGAGAATGTGTATGGATTATCAGGCGTTAAACAAGATTATTGTGAAGAATTATTACCCACTTTTATGGATTGACTAGCTTTTAGATGAGTTACAGAAGGCTCGGTTTTTTAACAAGCTGGATCTTAAGTCGGGTTACCATCAAGTTAGAATATGAGAAGAAGATACATGGACGATGGCTTTCAAGACCAAACAAGGACTTTTCAAGTGGTTGGTGATGCCTTTTAGATTATGAAACGCTCCAGAGACATTTATGCGATTGATGAATGAGGTACTTCGTGGTTTTATTGATGATTTTGTGATTGTTTATTTAAATGATATCCTAATATATAGTAAAACAAGGGATGAGCCCCTCGTGTATATACATCACCTTTACATTCCTTGACAAAGGCCAGTGTGAAGCTTGTATGGGAAAATTACCATGAGAAGACCTTTCAGTTACTGAAGCAAAAGATTATAGATGCACAAGTGTTAACATTACCGAATTTGCAGCATCCTTTTGAGGTTGAAACAGTTGCGTCAGACTATGAATTAGGTATAATTTTATTACAAGATGTGAAGCCGGTTGCCTACCATTCTGAGATGTTTTTAGGAGTAGGGCGCTACTATCCTACCTATGATAATGAGTTTTATGCATTATATCAATCAGTGAAGTATGGAAGATTTACTTATTGGGGAAGGATGTTATGGTACATTCTGATCACAAACTGTTATATTTATTATCTGCACAGTCCAAACTATAACAAGCTTGCCATATGAAGTGGATGTCGTATCTGCAACAATTCATCTTGATTATCAAGTAGAAGTAGAGAGGGGATAACAAAATGGCTGATTAAAGTCTATTCGATTACAATAAATACCTATTCAAATAGAGCACCATTTTTATTAAAAGGCAAAATTATCTTAAACTTTTGTAAAATACTAATGAGCTATAGTATTTGAGCATAAGGGTACAAAACCAATGAACCTGTTCAGTGTTAATCCAGCTCATTCCACATGCACTTTCATACGATGAATAATCATGAGATAGTGCTAACACTTATTCTAGACGCGAAATATAACCAATACCAAATATAAATATTTTCATCTCCCCTTTTGGTTCATTTTGTGACAAAATTACTACTATATGAAAGAAGAACTTGCAACTCGATTGGCTGACTCAATCACTAAACATCCATATTCGAAGCCACTCTTTCATCATATAGCATCTGCTCTAGATTTCCTGCACACTTATCAAGATGTATCATGCAATTGTTCAAGAAATAAGGAATCTGTGAGAATACCAAAAACCTACCTTACTTACCTGTCAGGATCATCTCTCTCCCTTTTTATCACGGAAGAATAAAAGGTGAATAAAAAAAATATAACCAACTCAATATCGCATTTGAAAAGTACTAGTTATTTCCCCTTCAAAATAAGATGCATCGCCCCTTCAAAATAATTGTAACCTCAGTTTTAACACAATCACCAAAAAGAATCCAAGAATAAATGGCATAAATAGACATTGGCAAACAATCCCCCTAACACAAGGCATGATAGAATGCAAATGAATCTAGAATATCTTAGAGATATCATAATATATCCTATGTGTTATAAAAAAACACTAAAATGAATTACTTGGTGTGTATGTACATAGTCCGATAGACACCTATTTTTAACGTATTACCCATTCACAGTTCGACCAATATTTCAAAAATTTGCTTTGAATGAGGCCTCACTTGGGTGGTTACTAAAAAATTACTAAGATTTTACTGGATATGCACTAGTTGGTAATATGAGCATAATGTCCCCTTCTACTACAAGCATGACAATAAATCTCAAGTTTAGAAAACCACTTATTTAACCGAGTACAAAATTCTTAAAGATTAAAATTATCATGTTCAACAACATTTCATCAAAGGGGGGCGAACGATTTATATGATCACCTAAATCATTAAGAGTTCATTAATCTCAAATACACAAGTTAGAATTCGCACTTAGGTTATTAAGCCTTTGAGCATGACCGCTCTAATGCCAATTAAAAAAATTTGGTACTTAAGATTGATCGATATCAAATTATTAGATCGAGTAACTTTTGTCCAATAACCTAGAATCAAAGTTTTAACAACTATAACCTAATTTCAGGCAAATTTTATAATTAATTATCAATAGTTATAATAAATATGCACAAGAACACATAAAATTAACATTGTGGGAAACCTTTCTTATGAGAAAAACCCACAGGTCATTATTAAACCCCTCGAGAGCTAAAATCTACTATGAAGAAAAAATTATAAGAATCTAAATCACTTACAGACTCAATAAGCACATCCCGTGATAACCTATCTTTAATCACTATTCCTGTAATCAATCCTTCGTTCTTGCAACGCCCTTTAGTTTTTCAAAGTCTTACTTTGGATTATGCACTAATGCTTTTCAAGCTCGAATCTTTCAAGCTTTAAAATCACTAATTTAAATTAGGTTTTTTGTAATTCTAGAGTAATTCAACTTAAGGTTTAATTTTTGTTAAATTTTTCTTTGAGGAACTCTTCATTCAAATATCTTAGTCCTTAAAAATTGGTTTTGGAAGAGTTGAAAAAAAAATATATAAAGGCAACTTTTAAATAGAAAATAGAAAATCTCATACTCTGTTCGAACATAACAAAAGTCTATTCGATTAGAGAGACATTTGCCAAGTCTATTCGATTAGAATACAAATTTATTCAAAAAGAGGGACATTTGCCAAGTCTATTCGGGCAGAATAAAAACCTATTTGATCTAGGAGGATCAAGGCATTCAACCTTTTAAAAAGATGACATATCATTCCAGCAATCCTTGGTGCCTTTCGAACGAGTTTGAAGAAAAGTCCACCAATTTTGTCGACCACATTTTCTAGGATTAAATTAGCAAGTCATTCAAACGATATTTGGAGTCATTCGAATAACCTGGTATCCCAGAAAACCAATTATGTCTACCTCGTTTTCTAGGCTTAAAATGGCATGTCTCTCGAACGGCATTTAAGTCGACCGAGTGAACTGGGTTCCCAGAAAACCAGTTTTATCTGCCTCGATTTTTTGGCTTAATTAAGGCAGTCATTCAAACTACCCAAGGGTTCGTTCAAATGACTACCATAATTCCTTCATAGTTTAGTGCATTTAAGGGCATAATTATTTTTTTTGGAACTAGAAACATGTAACCTTCATTAAAAGGAAAGGCTAGGCAAGATAAAGGGATCAAATTTTTATAATCTTGACTTAGGGTCGAAAGAGGAATTCAATTGAAATTAATTCATCGAGTAATTGAAGCTCATATTAGAAAATTCTCCTACAAAATTGTTGTCCTTCGTTTAATTTTATGTTACAGGTGATCTTTAATTCGATTGTGGATTAAGTGGTATCAGATTTTTTAAGTTACGATTCTTGGGGGTTGTGGATTATAGTCTCTACACATGATCGTCTCAAGTAAGCAAAGAAGATTCTTGTGAGTCTATTGAAGATTCACCGAAAATCTAGCTCAAAGAAGAAGGCAAATTCGGAGATGGGCGATTCTGAAGATCGACTCACAAAGATTGAAATAAAATTTTCAACCAAACTACTACTCCAGTGAAGCTGGTAGAACAATTATGTCTTACAAACCTTGCCAAAGCATCCTCTTCGATGAAATAGCAAGAGCGCATGACAAAAAAATTATGGAGGAGGGAAATAACGAGGGTAGCGAGGCAGAAAATATATATTCTATTGATGCCAAATTTGTTGAGGAGAGATCGATTATTGGTAAGTCCATGAATCCTATACGTAATCTTCATATCGATTTCAAAATTAAAATTTCAGTATTCAACAGGTCAATCTATGATGAAAAATTAGATAGCTGGTTAGATTGGTTAGAGACCTACTTTTTAGTTTTCAAATATTCAAATGCTTAGAAAATATGTTTTTCAACATTAAAATTTGCAAGTCATGCACTCACATGGTTGAAGTTCTATATGAAATATCACGTAGTAGAAAGTTTTAGTTGGAAAGATTTTAAAGTGTTGGCGAGGAAGAAGTTTTATCTTATTGGGTATGAGTAAGAGAGATGGTTTAAATAATATCATTTACACCAAAAATATGGGCAATCCGTACAAAAGTTTATTATTGAGTTTCACAACCAAACTTTGGTTTTAAGCATTGATATGGGCGAATATGAAGTGTTCAAGAAGTATACAGGGGTTTTTTCGGAGTCCATTAAAAAGAAGTTGAAGCTTCATACTATGGGAAATATCAAAGGCATTTTTGTTAAAATAATTGCTATAAAAGGTAAATACTTGAAGAGTAACAGGAAAGACGACAAGAATAAGTCGGGGTACAAGTCTGGTTGGAAGAATGAGCACAAGGGGGAGTCCAAAGGATAGAGGTCTTCATCCATGGGGAATTATTATAATCATTGTAAGGGGAGTAAGCATATTTAAGATAAATGTTAGAAACTTCACCCGGAGCATAGGCTAAAGGAAGAGAAGAGCAAGAGAGAGAAATGTGTACTAGCCGCAACAGTTGTTAACCTACTGGATTTATATAAGCCAAATCTTAAGCTTACTCTTATGTTTAAGCAAATTATGGCTACCGAGGAGGAGAGTGGGAAGAACTTTTTCATGTCAGTATTCAAGGTAAGAAGAGCTTAATAGAGGCTATCATTAATCCAGGTAGTTAGAAGAATTGGATCTCTGTGGTGGTGGTGGAGAATAGGATGGGTTTAACTACTACGGCTCGTCCTAAGTCGTATGGTTTGGAGTTGATTCAGAAAGATGCAGAGTTGAAGATCATGAAGCAGTGTACGATTAAGTTTACGATTACTGAGTTATTTATTAATGAGGTGACTTGTGAGATGGTTCCTTTTGATGTGTGTCAAGTCATTTTGGGTAACCCTTATCGAAGAGCTTGCATGTATCATCTTATAAAGGAGGTAAAGGAATTTCATATCAATACTTGTATAGAGCATGTCACCACCAATAATTTAGTAACGGCGACTTAGGTGAAAAGGCTGGCTAATGTGAGCAGCAAGTTTGTGTTGTTGTTGGTACGATCAATTCAAGAGGGTTCATCGGCTAAAATGTTGTCTACTATGGCAATGTCTCCTAAGAAATAAACTGAAATAGGGAAGTTAAAAGAGGAGTATAACGACTTGTTTCTGGGAATAGAAGGGATATCGTACAAGAGGGATGTAAAGTATGATATCACATTGGAAAATGGTGAACCACCACCCAATATTAGGCTGTATCAGACTTTTGTAACCAAGTCTTATGAGATCAAGAAATAGGTACAAGAGCTCCAAGGGCAAGGGGCTATTAATCTGAGTAGTTAACATTGTGGTTCACTGGTGTTATTGGTACCGAAGAAGGATGGGTCTTGGAGAATGTGTATGGATTATCGGGCGTTAAACAAGATTATTGTGAAGAATTATTACCCACTTTTATGGATTGACTAGCTTTTAGATGAGTTACAGAAGGCTCGGTTTTTTAACAAGCTGGATCTTAAGTCGGGTTACCATCAAGTTAGAATATGAGAAGAAGATACATGGACGATGGCTTTCAAGACCAAACAAGGACTTTTCAAGTGGTTGGTGATGCCTTTTAGATTATGAAACGCTCCAGAGACATTTATGCGATTGATGAATGAGGTACTTCGTGGTTTTATTGATGATTTTGTGATTGTTTATTTAAATGATATCCTAATATATAGTAAAACAAGGGATGAGCCCCTCGTGTATATACATCACCTTTGCATTCCTTGACAAAGGCCAGTGTGAAGCTTGTATGGGAAAATTACCATGAGAAGACCTTTCAGTTACTGAAGCAAAAGATTATAGATGCACAAGTGTTAACATTACCGAATTTGCAGCATCCTTTTGAGGTTGAAACAGTTGCGTCAGACTATGAATTAGGTATAATTTTATTACAAGATGTGAAGCCGGTTGCCTACCATTCTGAGATGTTTATAGGAGTAGGGCGCTACTATCCTACCAATGATAATGAGTTTTATGCATTATATCAATCAGTGAAGTATGGAAGATTTACTTATTGGGGAAGGATGTTATGGTACATTCTGATCACAAACTGTTATATTTATTATCTGCACAGTCCAAACTATAACAAGCTTGCCATATGAAGTGGATGTCGTATCTGCAACAATTCATCTTGATTATCAAGTAGAAGTAGAGAGGGGACAACAAAATGGCTGATATGTTATATCGACCACTATTACCAACTATTTCTGCTTTGTTCATAATTTTGTAGATACAACCTATTATTCCATCTCAATATGTTGTAAGGTATGACGACAATAAGGAGCTCAGTGTGATTTACCAGAATTTACTACAAGGTAAGACATGTGAGTATGTATTGATGAATGGTTTGATTTACAAGGGTAACCTATTATGCATTCCTAAGAGTATAAACTGTTTGCATTGGATTTGAGAGATACATTATTCCTGGGTGGCAGGTCATTTCGGGGATATGAAGACTCTTTTAAATTTATAGTGTTATGTTTATTGCCCAAAAATACAGGTGGATGTTGCATATGTGGTTTGTGGTTGTGTTCTATGCAACACATCGAAGCCTACGAATTGTAAGTTGGGACTGTACTTACCATTACCAACTCCTAAATGACCTTAGGAGGGCTTTTTGATTGGTTTTATGGGTGGTTTGCCCATCACCAAGTATAAGAATGACTATTTGTTTGTGGTGGTAGATCGATTCAGCGAAATGATAGTTCTTATTTTATGCCAGAAGACTGTCACTAGGGAGAGAACAACGCAATTATTTTTTAGAGATATTTAGAGGTATTTCATGCTCCCTTTTTCTAATATTTTTAATAGGGGTAGCCACTTGTTGGGGAATTTTTAGAAATCGTTATGGGGGATGATGGACACTAAGTTGAATAGAAGTATCGCCTTTCATTCGTAGACTGACGGGTAAACAGATGTTGATAATTACTCTTTGGTTCACTTATTATGGAGATTCCATTATAAGCATCCTACGACTTGGGATGGGAGTTTACAGTATCTTCAGTTTACTTTTAGCCAGGTGATTCATGGTTCCACTATGAAGTTTCCATTTGAAGTTTATTTTGGGTACTTGGCTCAAAGCCCCTTTGATATGGTTTTTAGTCTTGGTGACAAGACAGTGTCTAGGAAGGAGGAAGAGGAATAAGTTAAAGTTTAACGTTTTATTGAGAGGATAAGCAAGGTTCATGGTGAGGTTAAATTACAATTAAAGAAGACTCAAGAAAATTATAAGGCTTAACAAGACAAGCATCGGGTTGAGTGTGCTTTTTAAAAAGGAGACCTAGTTTGGTTCTATTTGGGCAAGGAAGGACTCAATGGAGAAGGTAAGAAACTCAAGCCTAACTGTTATGGTCTATATACGGCACTCAAGAAAATTGGTGACGACGCATTCTAATTGGATTTGCCACCACTTACGAAGATGTATTTGGTGATTAATGCAGAGCATTTGAAACTATTTGAGCCATCTCTTTTATATAAAGAATCTATAATCGACACTCACCTAGCGTCAGTTGATGACTTATGGATTGAAAGAGAAGATCCATTGCAAGATAATAATATTCTAGAGAGGAAAGTTCATACTGCAAGACGGGGTAGTATCAAGTCATTTTGAGTTGGGAAGAAAGATCAACAACCTACCAAGTAGAAGTAGTACAATAAGGAAATGGGCATGGTCGCCTACCCTCATCTTCAGTTCTAGCTTAAGCAGAAGCTCAAGGCTCCTAAAGGGGGAAGGGGGCATGATGAAGGAGGATCTAGGCATTCAACCTCTTAAAAAGATGTTATATCATTCGAACAAGCCTTGGAGTCGCTTGAACGAGTTTAAAGGAAAACCAACCAATTCTATCTGCCTCGTTTCCTAGGCCTAAATTGGCAAGTCGTTCGAACAACATTTGAAGTCGTTCAAATGGCCTAGGTTACTAGTAGACTAATTTTATTTGCTTTATTTTCTAGGCTTAAATCGACATGTCATTTAAACGATATTTGGAGATGTTCAAATGAACTGGGTTGCTAGAAGACCAGCTCTGGTTGCCACAATTTTTAGGCTTAATTGAGCCAACCGTTCGAATGAACCCATGGGTCGTTCGAATGACTATCACTATTCCTTCATAGTTTAATGCGTTTAAGGGCATAATTACCCTATTTTATAACTATAAACTAGTAACCTTCCTAAAAGGGCAAGACTAGGCAAGATAAATGGATCTAAGTTTAACAATCTAGACTTAGGGTTTAAAAGAAGAATTTAATTGAAATCAATCCATTGAGCAATTGAAGTTCTAATTGGGAAATTTTCCTGCCAAATTGTTGTTCTTCATTTAATTGTTGATCTCTATTCGATTATGGATTACAATTTGAATAGAACAAAAGTCTATTCAAACAGAATACTATTTTGCTCAAAACATAAGTCTTTTAAACTTTTGTAAAATACTAATGGGCTATAATATTTTAGCAAAGAGGTACAAAACCAACAAGCCTGTTCAATGTCAGTCTAGCTGTAGTCGTTCCACGTGTACTCTTATACAAAGAATAACCACGAGATAGTGATGACACATATTCTAGACACAAAATGAAACCAATACTAAATATAGATTTTTCACAGGTTCTAACCCCTATCTATCTTCTTGTGTCATAAATTCTCTTACCTTAATCCTAAAATCTATAACCAAGCATCCAATCGATGTGTCTTACCAAAGATTATCCGAATAAATTGAGATCGTGTTTTGCCTTAGGAAGCTTGGTATTTTCTAAGGATTACCTGGCCAATTATGCTGAATATTAGTAGAAAATATTTAGTTCAATCTTATACAATCTTTAATAATTTACTGCATAGATGCCATTTGGCATTTGGAGCCGGCTCGATAAGCTATGTTAACGGATTAAGAGCTGCCACTATCGACCCGATATCTAGTAAAATCATGGTAAGCACTTTCAAAATATACCATAAAATTGCCCAGTCCCTAGTTGCTATTTCATTTTTTTACCCTAAACGAGGGTAATCCAGGGTCATAATTTATCAGCATCTCTTTGGAGTAATTCCACGAGCCCATGCTTTAAAATTTGGAAATAATATATTCTAAATAAAAATATAATTGCATTCTCTAATATTGTGTCCAGTTCACATAAGAAAAGTTAGTCTCTAATTAACCGGTTGTGGTAAGTTTGAAGCACTCACTCCTTTGTTTTTCAACAAAATGTCGTAAAAATAGAGATGAATAAAATGATAATCATATCAAGGAACATCAGTCTACACTATAAGGACTTAAATTCATTGCTTGCATCGTCTCTTACACCAAGAATACTTGTAACACAAACAATTGTAAACAAGTAACAATATATGGCACGAGTTTAATGTGGAAACCTTTAAATAGGAAAAAACCATGACCTCGGCTCGAGGATTTAGAAGAATAACTTTATTGCTCGGATATTACATGTTCTGAGAGACTGGTGCTCTTGAATATTTATCACTGTATTTTCTATCTCCAATATATTGTGTCTGAGTCTTTTATCACCTCTATTATATTTATAGATTTCATCTTCATTTTGTGGGTAGCAGCATGTTCTCCTGGATTGGGGGAAGAGTGGTGAAGTTTTCGAAGATCATTCTTGTAACTACCAGCTCATGGAGGCAGGTGTTTGTGACTCATTCTTCTATATCCTTGAAGGGCTCGGGTCACGTTATTTCCTAGTTTAAGTTCCTTGTATCAACATTGAAAGGGTATATGACTTTCAGTTTTGCTTGAACCTAGTAACTTGGTAGTTCGCTGCTATAGAAGCTCGAGGGATAGGTCCCTACAATTGCCCCCTCTCAACTGAAGGTATGAGTGGCTTGAGCTGAGAAGTTTGAATCAAATTATTCCTTAAAATTGAATTAGCTTGTGTACATAAAGGATCTTTGGGATCGGTTATAGTATTTAATACTGACCTTTAGAATTTTGGTTGACCGTTGAAGACTGTATCGTGGAATTATTGTTGACTGCTGAAGTTCCCATGAACTGCTACTTTTAATACTGATTACTTTGGAATTGGTTTCTAAAATTGAATGCAATGATGGTTATAAGTACTTGTTCTCTTTCTCCTAACCATCGTTCTTCATTCAAAGTATATTCCTTTCTTCTATTACTTTTCTATAAGCGACAATGGTCACTACTAGAGGTCAAACCCGAGAGTCTAGAGTGACAGCGAAGATAGAGAAGCTACAGCGGCAGTATTTCGGTACCCAGTCCCTTGCTGAAGAGACTCAAATCCCTATTTTGCTGAAGAGACTCAAATCCCTCTTGTTGGTGTTCCTCCCATTGTTGGTGTAACTGACTTCTATGTCGCTCCTTCGCTTGAGCGAATTGCTGGGTAAAAAAAGTGAGCTGAGCGGCCACTCTATCGGTAGAGTTGCTGGCAAGGGTGGAAGTAGAGTGGAGGGTAGGGGCCATTGAAGGTGGCTTGTAGGAGTAAAAAAGGAAAAAATACAGGGAGAGACTAGTAGGGTGAGATAAAACGGACGACATCAAATGTAGGGGCCTAACTTTACGTGAGGGGAAGTTGACTCTTGCACTATGGGTTTTATCTTCGACCAGGGGTTTTAAGTATACGATCAATAATAATTATAACTTCTATACTGATAATACACTTGCGTGGAGGCCAAAAATGGGTCACTTCATGTCCTCTGGTGAGGATTTTTAAGAGTTATGTTCTAAATGTAGAGTAGTCAAAGTATCGAGAACAGTGAGGTTACAGGGTATTCGATGGTTAACTTGTGAGGTCTGTTGGGAGAGATTTTCTAACTCCTATATAGTTCCCCCTCCCTTCTATTTATAGAACATAGGAAGGGCTGAGTCACCATGGGAGGTTAAGTTACATGTGTATCCTTCGGGGACAACTGACTTCTACCCGGAGTTGGTTCTGACACAGTAATTGTCGAGTCTGATACTATAACTGTTGTTCCTGATACTGTAGCTATTTGTTCGGGCACTGTAGTTGTTGGATCTAGTACCGTAGTTGTCAAACGATGTGCTCCGTTGTTCTGTCTGGTGAGCTGGTCACCTGACATGTTTCCATTCGAGCATGTACGCTCATGGTCAAAGAATTTATGGTTTGACGGTTCCTTCGTGTGTTTGAATAGTCTCGGAAGGTTTTATGGGCTTGATTATTGACTTACTAGGCTTCGAGTCCTCAGGCAGGCTTCGATGTAGCCTTCCAGTGTTCAATAAGTGTTAGAAGATTGCGAGTAGGCTAATACAGTGGTTGGATTTGGATTTAGATATTTGAAGTGGACGGCTTCATGATGATGAGCATGAGTATTGTGGTAGAAGTGATAGTAGTCATTGGAACTCATTGATGATTGAGGCTGCATTCCTTCATATACTGATGATGATGATGATGAGTAAACCATCTATCTATTTAATGCTACTACAATAGAAACCCTCAATACTTGTTGATTGGAATTGGATCGATCCAAAAAAACTCTTCTCTTTCTCTCGCTATCTCTCTTTCTTAGTAGGTGTAGATGTAGATGAAAAAATACTAAGAAACCATTAATGAAAATTCTTTAAATTGGAGGAAATTTCCCAATATTTGGCAAAATAAAGAAACCTATTAATGGATGTATGCAAATAAAGGTGTACCAAAACATAGTAAGAAACCAATTTTACTTACTTTTGAGCTTGTTGTGATTACTGCAAGATTGGTAAAACTGTAATCATTGAGGAACCATAATCAACAGATTTGCATTCCTCGCAGTATATCTTAGAATAATCATAATGGGTTTTATGGATCTTAGTCAGTTGTTGAATGAATTAGAAGTTTAGGACCTATATAATTCTTCTTTTAGGGTTTCTAAAGATGAAAAAGATGGACACTCAGAAGAGAGAAGAAAAGGATTGAAATTGCGGTTAGGTGTGTGGTGGAATTTGGATATTTCAGCAATAAGTAGATTGGATTTTGAATCAGCAGTCGTATCAAAGGGAGAAAATGAGAAACGATGTGTCTAAAGTCGAAATTGAATTGTTTTCTGGACTATAGGAGGAGTCGATTTTTTTGAGTGGAAAATATGAGGGGAAAAGTAAAAAATGATGGTGGTTCTAAAATAATGATTGCTAATGGAAGTTATATTATTATAACTGAGCAGCCGAGTCATAAATCTACCTCCAAAAGTATCATTATTTGTAGTTTTTGGCCTAGTGTGTTAAAATTTGGAAAGTTATGATGTATTGATTGGAAATTTGACTGGTTGGGTACTCAGTATTTATTTATGGAAGACTGTATCTGGCATTTATGATGGTTGAAAGGATTGATGTACTTGACGTTTTGGGTTACAAGATAAGTTGTTCTTTGAATGATGACTGCTATGGAAATGTTTCATCGCATTGAATGCGAGTTTGATATAAATAGTGCCAGTACTGTAGCGTCTGTCATCTCTGTGAAAGCATCCTGTTACTATAACATTTTATGTTGTACTCTATTTTGATAATGGTGAAGACTAGGGCTGCTGAAGTTCAGAGGCTAAAGTTGCGATACTTTGGCAACCAAGCTTTAGATATGCCCGCGCCCATTCCCGTACCACCAACTTACCATGGCATGACGGAGGTGGAAGCTACTAAAGCTGAAGATGATTATTATCACATGTGGAGGTTTTACTATATGGTTCTGTCTGGGAGCAGCATCGGATATGTCTTTGCTTGTTGGCAGAGGACAAGGTTGAGGAGATAGATGTGGATGTTGGGGTATATCCAAGGCCGTACTGCTAGTATCCTGCGTGGGACTGGGTTCTAAGGTAGGACTCCCTTTAATCGCAACCAAGTCTCTACTGGTAAGGGTTATGGAGGAAGAGATGGTGGTGGTGGAGAAGGGAGACGGAGATTGGATGTTTTTCTTCTGCACAATCATCGCTCTATTCCATCAGGGGACGTCCGTTGTTGAAGGTTGATTCAGGCACAAATACAATAGCTTCCTCAGTTTCTTGTGGAAGCAAATTGTGTAAAAACCATTACCTGGAACTTTCCTGTAGATGAGTTTCAGACTGAAACAGGGTTTGAAAATTGAAATATAATATAACCTATAGACCGATCTATAGAAATAGCTAAAAAACTTGTTATCTATAAAGTATTATGTAAGCAATATTCAAGCTAACGAAAAAGATATTTGTGCGAAAATTATGTTGGTAGATCGAATTAGTAGTTAGTAGCAAAATCGAATTAAAAGAAAAATATGTTAAGAGTATGAAAATGTAATGTGTAGAAAGTGAACTAAAAATGAACATAATTATTCGGCCTGTTGAAGATACAAAAATAGAGATATTTGATGTGAAGATTGAATATAGATGTGTGATATGAAGATGAAACTGATGTAGATATAAAAATAGAGTTGTGTGGTTTGAATATCAAACTGATGAGGTCTGAAGAATTAAGCTGCAATAATAATCTAATTTATAATAGAATATGCCGAAATCCAATTTCGAGCTAGGGAGGTATTGTAACAAGTAATTTGAAAAGGTGATGGACATTTTTTAAAGAGGTCAATTTTGAAAGATAAGTTCAAATAACTTTCTATCATGATCTTAGGGTTTCCAGTTATGACAAAGTGGAACACATTGAGTTTACAATATACAGAATGTGGGGGATTTAATCTTATCTCTAAGAGGTGTATAAATAATGCTTGAATGGATATGTAGAGAGGAGGTAGTAGCAAATAATGGTGAGGACTCCCTCTCAAAGAGCTCGTCACGCGTCAGAGGGGTATTTGGCGATAAAGATTACAGAAGTGCGGGAGATGATTTTTAGATCGTTAGATTATGACAGTAAGTTGTCTGAGTCTAAAATCCAGTTTGACGGATTAGATGCGAGGCAAGGAAGCGCGAGATTGGGCGACAATCTTACTCGGAGATATTTCGCGAAGTGATTTTGGAGGTTGAAGCTCGAAAGGTAGCTATGAGGCAAATTGTTGTGGAAGAGATAGCTAAAGAAGATGAGAGAATTGATGGGGGCAAACTGATTAGGTGTGGCACTCTAGGGTATCTTGGTTGTTTCATGTGTGATGATGTATTAAGTGAGCAAACTGATTTAGATCAAATAATTTGAATGTGAATATAGGGAAAATGTTTATTCTGAATTTATTCTTGTTTTGTTGTAAATGTGGTGAATAAATTTTTTAAAATTTGAAATATTAGAGTATTGGAAATGACGTCAGCAGTTTCATAAGTAATAGAAGTAGGAATAGAGAAAATGGATTAACTTTAATTTTTATCCTTTGAGTAATGATAGAAAAAGCTCGATTGCTTGTGATATAGAGTCATCATAGGTGGAAGGTCAAAGAAAGATTTTAGTAAGAGAAAAAAATATATATTAAAATATAGGATGTGGGGTAATGATGGAAAGGCCTTTTCACCAAAATGGTACATAATGTCTGACATTAATTGTGGAAGGGACGCCTTGGTTCTAAAACTGAGGGTGCCTTTTGTGGGGCCCAGTAACTGCCAACAGTTAGAGAGAGAAAGTATAAATAATAGTTGATCTTCCTTATTCAAACGTATATCAAATTCAGAAAAATGAAAGATTAAAGGGAGAGAAAAGAAAGTAAGTTGTAGAGACTCAAGTGAGAGATTAGATGACAATAATCATCATATAAGGAGGGAGAAGGTTGTGGAGGCAGAGTCAAGATAATGGGTACGCGGTACGATTGAGAAAGAGAGAGTAGGCGCTATTCCTGATTCATACTCAGACGTTGAAGGTTAGTGATTGATTTATGATTTTGTGAATGTGAAGTTTGAAATAGGAATTATGATGTTTGGGGGTTTTAAAGTTTTTAAAAATTTGCTATTTATAGTAAACTTTTGGGAAGACCTATTTAATTTCTATATAAAAATATATATGTATATGATGTATGTAAGCATGTGCATAGAGTCTAGAAAATGATTGAGAAAATTGATAAAATACCTGGACTTATATGTAGGCTGAGGCGTGAGGAAAATTATTATAGAAACTAGCCTTATCCTCAAGCTTATATCTGTCATGGAGGTGTCACCTGATAAGGAGACGTCGACCTCTTATCGTATGGACGAGTCTAAAAATGTAGCGGCTATAGATGTTGACTTTGAGGGGGAGGATGAAGTACAATTTCCAGATTTCCCTGGTCATTTAGTATAGTATCCTCCAAATTCTGACGTACTCAAAGAATTCTATAAAATTAAAAGCAATTTAGGTGGCAAATGGGGTAATGTTGTAGAGCACGTCGATAGTCATTTAGGGGTTGTACTGTGTCAATTGGGGATGAACATTTCTTCTTGTTTCCAGATTTAGAAAAGGTAAAATTGGATAGGAAAGTGGGGGAATTGATCTTCTATGAGTATTTTGATGGGAATGCCCAAAGCAACCTGGAGCAGGGTTTTCTGTGTTATCTCCCTCAGTTGGAATACTGATTGATGCTGCCTCTTAACAATCTTGCTAAAGGTATTTTGAATACCATAGAGGCCTGTCCTGCCCAACTGAATGGGAATATGTGAGGGGTAATTAATGTTTGTGATAATCTGAATAGATTGTGGGAAGAGAATGAGGTGGATAGGAAAATAACACTTGAGGATGTTTTACAGTATTATTCTGTGAAATATTATGCTTCTATTTGGGGCGTGTATTTTTGTTCTAGTTTGTTTCAACCTCTTTTCTTCGATATGAATTTAGCAGGACGAGCTTAAAACGATAATATGATATGGGTAAAAGGTTATTGGATTCAGAGAATGGACGAGGAACCCATGGAACTTGTAAGGGATGCTACTGTAAGCAAACTAGTGAAAAAGCACTCAAAGAAGAAGGTCGTTAAGGGTAGCTCGACCTCAAGAACCACGGTGTGTGGTGAGGTCGAAATGAACGCGATGAAGAAGAGGGTGGATGCTCCAGCTATTGTGAGTGGGTCGAAGGTTTGGGAGACTCAACCAATTAAGGGAGATGAGGTGGTGGTGGTGGAGAACCTGTTGAGGCTGGTAGCTCGAAGAGGTACTAAGGAGTTGAACCACTCTGTACAGTTGGAGTTAAATAGGGTGGTAAGTTGATATCTTTGTGATATTTGAACTTGTATTTGTTTTCGAGCTAAAAATGTCTTGTTTTGTTGTAGGCTGCTCGCATGTTGAAGGGAATATTCCTCGGGCTCGAGGAGGGAAGGGTTGAGCTCCAGGGTGGGAGAGCCGAGCTCGAGAATAAGGTGGCTCAACTTGTGTCTGACCTAGCGTTGGAGCAGAAGCGTTTGGTTTCTATGAAGGACTTGCATAAGGTGTTAATACGCGGGCTCACTGATGAGGCGCAAAAGACGGTAGATGAGGTTGCAGCTGCTCGGGACAGCCTTGGGTGGATGTTGATAAAAGTGGGGTATTCTATCACGGATCTCGAAGCCATTATAGTAGGTACCTATGTTGAAGAGGTCGAAGGGAAAGAAGAGCTCCTGGTTGATGATGGCTCTCTCCCAGATATGGTTATAGGGTCAGATGCAGTCTCTGCTAGAACTGATCTAGAGAACCGTAAGGATGATAATGAGAAGGTAGAGTAAAATTGTTTGGCGTTTGTTTGTGTATTTGTGTGGGTTTGAAAAACAATAAGTGTATGGTACATTGATTTGTAGGATAAATTTGGGATAGGCAAAAGAATGTTTGTAAACATTGATTTGTAGGAAGGTAAAGATGTGTGCCTCAGAATTGAGGTATTAGAGAAAGAGCTCGCAAAGGAGAAAAATGCCTCAGCGTCTCTGTTGACTTCGCAAGCAGAGCTACAGGTTAGAAAAGTGCAAGAAATATTTGATTTGTATGCTGTGTTACTTTAGAGCTACACAGTAAACTTAGAAGGAAGACATAGATCTCAAATATGTTAGAAAACAAAGAACAATAGTAATCCAGTATTTTCAGATGAATTCAGAGGGTTAGGAAATTAGGACATAGAAAATGTGTACCTTGAAAGAGGATGTAGATGTTATTGCCATTACTGTGAGATAACTTATTAACTTGAGGCAAAGTATAGTCTCGGTTTGTTGGCATGTCAGAAACAAAAATCTGTTAGAAATCTGTAAAGTTATCTGTAATAAGTATTGATTGTATTTGTGAAGTATTGTTGAATCGAACTTAATGATGTAGGTCAAATTAGAGACTGTTCGCTTGAGCGAACAATAAATGATCCAATACAATCATGAGTTTTTGGCGGAGTTTGATATGATTAAAAAGGTATTTGAAGATAGGCAGGATCAATATGTCAAAGTACAGATCCAATTGGTAAAGCCACAAAAACTGTAAACGACCTGACTCGACAGATCGAAGGTAAACTTGCTGAAATAGAAAAATTGTAAAAGGAGATCGCAGAGGCGCTGACCAAAGCAGTGAAGCTCAAAAGCATGATTGATTTATTGACGGTAAAAGGTAAAGAAGCGGATGCCGCTCAGTACCTTATCAGGTCATTAGAAGCGACAAAAAAAGAGTTAAGTGATTTTTTTAACTAGTTTGAAGGGTCAAATGATCAGGAAAGTAAGCGAGCTTGAGAAGGCTCGAGCTGACCTTGCAAGCTCACGAAGTGCGGTTAAGCAATTGAAGAGTAAAATGATTAGGAAAGAAAATGAGTTGGAGAAGGCTCAAGCTGACCTGGCAAGCTTTGAAAATGTGGTTGAGCAGTTGAGTGAGGCCATGCTTGCTAAAGATATTGATCTTTGGTTAGCCCAAAAACAGTGTAACGAACTGATTGAGAGAGTTGCAAGGTTGAAGGCGGATTTGGCTATGGCCGATTCGCGAGCCAAGATGGTCGAGGCCAGAGAGCGGTCAAAGAAGAAAAAAACTGATGTCGAGGTCTTGACTGCTAAGGGTGACGTGATTAACCCATCAGCTCGAATTAACAAGTTGGAGGCGAATGTAGCTCAGGTTCAGGCTCACGTACAAAGAGGAAATGAACGCTTAAGAGAGAACGATCATAAGTTAGATATTGCTCTTCGTGGATATGAGTTAGAGGGGGTGATGATGAGGAAGGATGAGTTGTTGAGGAAGGGTCCTGTTGGGGGAAGTGATACGAATGGATGGGAGTTGGTAGAGCTTCGTGTTTAATTAGAAAAGCTGAGGACGATAAATAAAGCTGAGCTGGATATTACGATGGGGATAATGGCGCAGTGAACTGAGGCGATAAAAACTGAAGGAAACAACTATAGAGGGAAGATGTTTTCTATAAAGATTTGAAGCAGCATTATCAGTGGTTAAAAAGTTAGTTTAGCGAGGTAGCCATAGTTGACCGAGAGAAGTATCGCCCTGATGAGGTGAACTCGAGGGAGCTGATGGTTGTTATTGGTTATTTTGTAGAAGAGGTAAAGAGGCTTGAGCTTGAATGGGATACCATGCATGATTGTATGGCATTCTGAGGTTGTATTTGTAATGCTAATATAGATAAAGGAAGTTGTTTGAACCACATGGGAATGGAAGTAGGCTTTCGACCTGCAGAATTAGTGGAGCAAGGCAGGAATGTTGTCATTGCTCGAGCTCTAGATTTTATGGTTGTACGACCTCCTGAATAGGGGAAAGCGCAGCTGACCTCCCATAAGTAAAAGACCTGTAGAAGTGACCTGTAGTTTCTATAGTGTAGACATGTAGAGAGATGAAAGCTAGTTTTACCTTTGCTTTATCTTGTGTTTGATAGAGATAAATGATTGAAAACTAATAGTACGTTCGTTTTAATCGTTGATATATGTATAAATGGGCAATGGAAAGCTAGTATTATATTTTCTTTAATCTGTATATATGTTTATTGCAAGCAAGTGTTAGTTAGTTTGAATTAGTATAGATGCTTGATTGAATGCTAGTATTACCTTTGCTTTAATCTATGTATAAATGGTCGTTTGAAAGCTAGTATTACCTTTGCTATAATCTATGAGATTTAATATATTCTAAGTGAGTAGAGAGTAATGTGGGAAAAAACTTGGAAGTTTTCATTGTGTAGAATAGAATGTACACTGTTGGAGATTGAAATCTCACTTTTGGAATATAAAGAATGAGAATAGAGTAATTTGTAGTAGAGAAACTGGGGACTTAACGATTATACCGTTTCAATCACCTAGTGCTCCATGGATTTGTGATTTGAACTTCTTGCTCTGTCATGAGATAGTACGATCCCAGTCTAGTTCGGCCAATGATGAGGAAAGGACCTTCCTAATTTTATGCGAGCTTCCCAGCATGTGCTTCATTTTTGCTTTGTGGGATTTCTCTGAGGATGAGATCGTCGATTTGGAACTCACACCTTCAGACTCTTCTATTGTACGATCTTGTGATCATATGATGATATCGACCTAGGATGGCACTAGCGCGTTCCCAATCAAGTTCATATTGTTGGCCAGCTCGATTTCATTTTCCTCGTCTGTAAGCTCGTGATCTCTGATATGATAGTGGTACTCTATTGGAATGGCGGCCTCTGTACCATAAGCTAGGAAGAAGGGGGAACAACCAATTGATTGTCGCGGTGTTGTACGGTATGCGCATAAGACATGAGGAAGCTCCCGTATCCAATTTCTTTTCTTCTGTGATTGAAGTCTTTTCTTAAGTCCATCCATTATGGCTTTATTAATGATTTCAGCTTATCTATTTCCTTGTGAGTAGTATGGATTGGATGGGGAATGGATGATATTGTGTTTGTTGAGGAAGGCTACAACCTTTTCTCCATCGAACTGCGACCCGTTATCGATCTGAATCTGGTGGAGGCACCCGAACCGTGTGATACTATGTTCCCAGATAAAAGAGATAACCTCTTCTTCTCTAGTTTGAAAAAGAGGAATTGCTTCCACCCATTACGTAAAATAATCTGCTACCACAAGTAAAAAACATCGATTGCCTGGCGTATTGGGAAACTCTCCTACGAGTTCGAGCTCCCACCGCTTGAATGGCCATAATACCTTACTTGCATGTGGCTCGAGTATAGGGGCGTGGATCATGTGTTCATGTCATTGACATGTATCGCATTTGCGCGAGTACTTTTCTACTTGCTTGCATATTCCAGGCCAGAATACTCCTTGTGTAATTGCTCAATTTGGAAGTGATCAACCTGCCGCATGAAAGCCATAAGTCCTTTATATAATTTTTTAAGCATTCTATCGGCTTTCTTTTTGGAGAGGTACTTGAGATAAGGCCCTGTCACTTATCGGCAGTATAGGCAGCCATTCTGAACTATATAACGCTTAAAGTTTTTGATCAACTGTCGGCGCTTTTTTGTTTTTGTGGGAAGGGGCCCGTCGTATTTGTTCTTCACGTCGAGGTAGGCAATAAAGGGTTTTTGCTAATCGTCATCCTCCTCTTCATCGTCCTTAGTGTTGATAGTGTATGAAGAATGGAAATCAATACTGGGGGTGGATATCACTTTGATCTGTTGATATCGTGCTTCTGTAACCAAGGCCCCGGCCAAATAAGCCAAGGAATGAACATGTCTATTCTTACCTCGTGGTAGATAGTCGAGAGTTGCTTTCGCGAATATGCTCATCATATCGATAATGAGGGCTGCATATTCGATCATCTTACATTTTTTGTTGTATTGTTCTGAGTAATGGTGAACAATGAGTAAAGAATCTGCATAGACTAAGAACTCAAGGATGCCAAGTTCGAGTGTTAAGTCGAGTCCATGAATCAAAGCTTCGCACTTTATGACATTCTTGGAGGCTTCAAAATCTAACTACATTGATTTCTTGTTTCTGTCGCTAGAAGGTGTAATTAATACGATTCAAATTCTTGACCCTGTGGGTCCTGCTGAACCATCTGCAAGAAGTTTCCACCCTTTCTTTATATTCCATTCAGCTCGCTCGTCAAATGGTTTGGTGGGTGAATCTTTTGTAATTTCTTCTGTAAGGTCAGGATCGTGCTTCTCCCAGTCAGGATCTTCCACAGGAAAATCCACGAGAAAATCGGCAACGGCCTAACCTTTTTTTGAATGTCACTATTCCAACTTGATATCATGTTTTCCCAAACTTACTGACCATTACTGTACTCTTCGCGATTTTTTCTTCTTTAGATAAAACTTCCTGAAGTGGGTAGTTTGTAATGACTTTAACTGAATGAGCTTGGAAGTAGTGCTTGAGCTTTTGTGAAGTATAAAAAAGAGTTAGAATGAGTCTCTTAATTTTAGAATATCTTGTTTCTGCTGGAGTGAGGGTTTCGCTGAAGAAATAGACTGGTTTTTCAACCATGTCCTTAAGTCAAATGAGGATCGAGCAGATAAAATTGTTTGTAACTGCGAGGTAGGTGATCAGTTCCTCATTGTCTACCGGAGTGCTCATGATGAGAGACTTTCCCAGATAGGTTTTAAGTTCCTAAAAAGTTGACTCGCATTCTGTTGTCCACTGGATCTCTTCATTGGGCTGAACCTTTTCTCGTTTGGTACAGCCTCAGAGTTGTAAGAAAAACCACCAACATCGATCAGAAAACTTAGAGACGAATCAATCGAAAGCAACAATCTTTCCTGTGAGTTTCTGTATGTCCTTTATTTTCGGAGAAGGCATGTTAACGAGAGCCTGAATTTGACCTGAGTCACTTCAATCCCCTTCTTGCTGATAAAATGGCCGAGGAACTTGCTTAAATGCACTTCGAATTGACATTTATCAGGATTGAGCGGCATCCTATAAGAACATAGAATGTTTAAGATTGTAGAGAGATGTACGATATGGTCTTTTGAAAGTAAGCTCTTGCACAGGAGATCATCGATGTAGACTTCAACAATTTTTCCCAAGTATGCTTTGAACATTACCATCATAAACCGTTGATAAGTTGCTCCAGTGTTCTTCGGTCTGAAATGCATCACTTTGTAAAGTAAAGTCTCCTTTCAATAATGAAAGTGGTCTTTTCCTGATCGGCCTCCAAGAGAGGTATCTAATTGGAGAGGGAAACTACCCTTTGGAGTTTGTTTGTTTAGATCAGTAAAATCTCTACAAACTTAGACTTTTCCATTCTTCTTTAGAACTGGAACAATGTTGGAAATCTAATCCGGGTACTTGAATTTTTGAATGAATCCCACTTTTATCAACTTATCGATCTTAATGTTGACCTCATCTCGAAACGAGGTGAGAGTCATCATTATTTCTATTTGACGGCTATGGCATTGTTGCTGATGCTTAATCTATAACATGCCTTGGATGGATCGACCCTGGGCATCTCATCGAAAGTCTAGGCGAAGATGTCTCAATTGATTTGTAAGAAGTAAACGAGAACTTCCTTATCATGCTGGACTAGCTATGTACCAATATATGTACCTCTGCTAGGTCCATCAATGTCTATGTACTTTGTAGGTTCTTCTGTGGATAGCTGATCATCGATATGGCCTATTTTCTTTAATTTTTATGCAATGTATCTGTCAGATGTGTCGAGAATTACAGAAATGGTATTTTTGCAAGCTCGAAAGAACTTTTGATTGCCTTTGATTTCATAGATGCCATCGTTATGTTTGAAGTGTAGTGCTTGATGATATGTGGAAGTGATTACTTCCATGTTATGGATCCAACAGCGGCCCATAATCCCGAGAGAACAAGATTTGGCGTTGATGAACAAGAATATAACGTCGATTGTGGCTAGTTTAATGGTACTAGGTAAGATGATCTTGCCCACTCATTATTCCTTGGAGCCATTAAATCCACTAATATCGATGTCGCTTGGAATAACCTGATCTGCTAATCTCATTTGGTCGATTATGCTTTGAAAGAGAATCTCAATACCGCTACCAGTATCAATTATTATTGTATGCACGAATTTTTTTTTTATCTTAAGCATAATAACCAGTGCGTCATGATGAGGAAACTTAATGTGACTGATGTTACAATCCTTGAATGAAATTTCAAGCCGGCGATTACTCGATTCAGGATGAAGTTTAGCTTCTTGATCTTGAGGTGTAAGATCGCAGCACTCGGACAATCTTTGTCATTTAAATCTGTAAGAGTTGTTAATTTGATGAATATCGATCATGTTGCTATGGTACATATGGTATAGGTGTTTCTCCTTAGTTTGATCTTTGACCTAGACTACTTCGATCTGTATTTTGTTACTACCATTCATGCATGATTCCAGATCGACAATATACTAATGCATTCTCGAGTCTTTAAAAATATATTTTAACATCATCTGTAAAGCACAACAGTTAGCTTCATGATGATTTACCTTGTGATGCATGCAGTACGGTCTGCCTTCAATTAGTTCCAACGGTTGAGTTATGCGGTAAAACTTCTATTTCGCTATAATGGGAAAAATTGATGAGATTTGGACATTCATCTTGGGGAGGACCAACTTTGGTACCCTTCCGAGGTTTGCTTGTGTTAGCCTTGGAACGCTTTTGATCACCCTGGTCCTCCTTTAGTTCACTGTTGCGTTCTATATTTAGACCTTTAGTGGTTAGGATAAATTTAGTAGATTTATGCCTTTCGGTCATCATCCTTTCCAGGTTGACATACCCATTAACCTTGGTGATCATATCCTCCAAGGTCGTGGGCTTATTTATGAAGAGATGCTCATTGGCTTTGCAATCTAGTTGCAGCGCATTGGTAAAAGCAGTAACAGCTATTTTATGATTCAGATTATCAACTTTTCCTGTGAGCTCCTAAAACTTCTTCGCAAAGCCCCCGAGTTTCTATCCTTGTGATTATTTGTGACTAATAAGAGAATATAAATTCTCCTCCTTATCTTTCTTATGAGTATAAGTCTTGGTAAAATTCTTCTGTAGTTGATCGAATGTAAGGATAGAATCTTCAGGTAGAGAATGGAACCAATGTGGCAGTTCTCCTTGCAGACTCATTGCAAACAGATGACATAGAATATGGTTAAGGTTTGAGTACAATCCCAAGGAATCTCAGAATTGTTGAATATGCTCCATTAGATCGGTTCCTTTGTATTTACGTATCTTTAGAGTATGGAAACCTGTTGGTACTTCCATGTCGAATAACTCTTTGGCAATCAAACTAACTTGTAACTTGGTAAAATCATCCTTACTACCTAGAGCTTGAGCTTCAATCAGCTCCTTGATATGTTGATCCTTGTGCTCTTGCGTGATGTACTGATGAGTTGCCTGAGTGGTTTGGCAAGTTGGTTGAGGATTATGAGTACCAGTGCCTTCACTCAAGTGTTAACGTATTGGAATACAGGGTTGATGTCGTTGTTCTTCCTCTTAATGCCTGGAAGGTCGGAGACCTCTACTGATATCAAACTGAGCTTCTCTTCCCAAATAAATTAAAGGTTGAAGTTCGTGTCAAAAATTTATAGAAATAGCTTTGTTGGCCGCTCCGCGAGTATTTTTCGTACAGAAACTCAAGAGTTCATTGGCACTTAATCACGATCTCTGGTATGGGGAGCCTATTGAGTATCGTGCAAAGCTTATAATGTGGTCTGCATAGTTGTCATATGTTCTTCATGTCTCTTGAATGGTTTCAAACGAGCTTGACCCTCGCTTTTGAGTTCTTTATCGTAGAGCTTTCGGTCAAGAGTTAACTGACACTCGAGCTCATTACATTTCTCCGTTTTAGCGTAGAGATTCTCCCATAGTTTAGCAAGCTATTTTAGTTCAACTAAAAGATCGAGCTGGATGCCTGTTGTTAGTCGCTTGGAGCTGACCATGATTATAAATGGATAGGTAAGTAATGTATGCCTTAGGATACTGTAGAAAATGTCTTCATTCTCACAGATGGTGCCAAATGTAATGGCCTAATTTTGTAGCTTGAAATTATATCTTCCACCAAATCTACCTATGACAAAAATTAATGTAATACATGAAATGACACAGGTGATTTAGCATGGAAAACCTTTGAATAGGTAAAAAACAATGACCTCGAGTTGAGGGTTTAGCAACTGTAACTTTTATTGCTTGAGGCTAATATCTTATTACAAGTAATCTCTTTTAACTATAAATGCTTGATCTTGAAATAAGAACTTTTGTGGTATTTAGAATCCAAAATTTTTCTTTGTTGGAATCTAGAAAATTTAGCTTTTCTGGTCTTTATCTCAAATGGAACTTTTTCTTTATATAGACCTTACCTGCAGCTCATTATCCTATATAAGCACGTTCTCCGGATAATGAGGCAAGTGGTTATTGAATGAGTAACTGTTAGTTCATGGAAGATAGGTGTCTTTTACTTGCTTATATTTTGTTGTAGTGCTCAATCCACATTCTTTATTAGTTTATTGTCTAGGTGTCAATGCTGACTATACATGTAACGTGTGTAATGCAGGAGTCTGATATTGAGGTAGTTCGAGTTTGGATTAGGTCGAAGGATGGGTCCCTACAGGTAAGGTGATCTCCCTCCTCTATAAAATGAGCCTGAGCACACTTAGTGATCTCCATGGGTTTCCTAACAAGAAAAACAATCTCCATGGGTCAAGAAGGGCAATAAATCTTGAAACCATTTGATCTCTCTTGGAAACTAACGAAGAAACAACTAACAGTTCTCAAATCTAACATTCCAATATTTGCGTGAAACAATTTTACCTCTGCAAGACATCCCCAAATACACAAGTGATTAAGACTATGATTTCCCCCAGTCCATTGATGATATGGATTAGCTAGAATAGAATGGGAAGGAACACAATTCTGAATATAGACTAAATAACGGAAGCACTCTTATCTCAAATTCATAGGTAAATCAGTATGACATAACATGTTGTAAACCATATTCTGATAAGTTCCATTACGGCATTCACAAACATCATTTTTCTCTGGTGATCCAGGGGTAGTGTACTGGGCTACAATACCCTGATCTCTTAAATATTGATAGATTGGTCCAGAATGTTGATCGTCTTGATCGATCTTACCATAATACTCGCATCCTCGATCTGATTAGACGACCTTAATCTTTCGATTTAACTATTTTATAACCTCTAATTGAAAAATCTCGAATACATCAAATGATTCAGACATCTGATGGATAAGAAAAATGTAGGTAAAATGAGAGAATCTGTTAATGAAGGTGTTGAAATATCGATGACCACCCCTGGATGGAGTATAAAATGGTCCACATATATTTGTATAAATCAACTGTAAAAGGTTTGTACTACGAGTAGAGTTTAATTTCCCGATCTTGGTTAATTTTCCACGAATGCAATCGCCATAAGCCTAAAAATCAGAGAAGTTTAAATCCCCAAGAACCTCATCTTGAACCATAATCTCTAATCTCTTTCTAGAAATATATCATAGTTGCTTGTGCAATAACATTGAAGATTGCTCATAATCTCTAGAACATTTAGAAGTAAATAAAATACTATCCTCAACTGATAAACATAATAGAAAAGTCTCAAATGAATGATCAAAAGATAGATAATATGACCTATCAACTAGTAAACCAGAACCAATAATAGAATCATGATGAATAATACCAAAACCACCATGTTTAAAATTGAAAAAAATAACTGAAAAAGTGCAATCGAGAAACTGAAGCTAGAGATTGTCTTATCGATAGAACATAAAAAGTGTATGTTCAATCTAATGTAACACCTATGTTTAAAACCAAGCGAAAAGTGCTAACAAACTCAATGGGAAGGCTTCTAGTAGCTTCTGAGAAAACCTGCCCCTCTGGCCTTGCAGGCCACCTACTGATGAACCCCTGTAGAAAATTCAAAATGTGAATAGTTGCCCTAGAATCTAACCACCAAAATTTGGTGGGAACATCAACCAAATTGGATTCAAAGCAAACATAAATAGAACTAATACCACCTTTCTTAGTCAGCCAATTTTTGGAAAAATGATAGTCCTACTTCATATGACCTTTCATCTTATAAAAGAAACATTTTATAATTGATGAAGTAATTGTTGACGAAATCACATTCTATTTCCCATTCCCATTCCCTAAACGAGAACTCTGCCCTGAACTAGACATAAAAAAATTCCTCTTCAAAAAATCTTGATTCTTGAACTTCTTTTTCCCATGAGAATGAATGGACAACCCCTTTATGGAAATAGTCAGATGAGTCGATTCTATTTTACCTTTTTCAAGTCATTCTTTTATAAAGGCCAATACTGCAATCAACTCATTCATTTCGATCCCAAATTTTATCATAATTTTGGTAGTGAACTTGGAACATTTCGAAACTTTTTGGAAGAGACCAAACTGCTAAGTGAACCATCAAAGTATCATCAATGGTAAGACCGAGTTCTTTTAAGGTAAGAACTAACTTGGAGATCTTAAGAATGTGCGAGGGCACATTTCTACTGCTGTCATACTTCAGCGATAGAAACGGAGATAAGTAAATGTACTACCTTTCCTTGACGGATCCCTTGAACTGTTTCTTAATGACATCTAACAGTTCCTTTGCGGTACCTTTCTCAGCGATATTGCCCCACATAATAAGATCGATGGAAGAACTAATGATGAGATTTGCCATATTATTGGCTTTGACCTATTTAGTATGGGCAACTTTTTTTTGCATCAGAAGAGGTATCTGTAAGATCTACGGGCTAGGCTTGAGTGAGTACAAAATTAAAATCAAGGTAGCCTAGGGTAATCTAGATTTTGAGCTTCTAGTTGAATTAATTAGAGTTCGTTAAGGTCTCAATATTAGTCAGTTGGTTATGGATCATAGGGTCCATAGCTGCATAAACCAAAGACTTATATTTGGACGTGTATCAATTTTAAAAAAACATTATGCACGTTTAACTTGATATGTGAAAAATCTATAACTTGATGTCTTTAATCTCGATCCTACTTGGGGTTAGTATGGTCGAGTCGAAGTGTATATTGTATTTAAGGTATTGACTTTTTACTCTATGGGAATAACGGTGTATCATCGAATCCCTCCTTTGGGTGGTGATTTGACATACATTGCCCCCAAGTTGGTGGTCACACACGCTCAGGAATAAACTGGCCATTTACATTTTGAATTGAGACACTTTATCACCATTGGGCCGAGGGTGATCCTTATCTCCCCCTACCGTGTAGCCTATCTTGACCCACTAATAATTAGAAGTTTCTTAGCCATCTTTAGTTGGCCTAATTATTTAAAGTTTAATTAGTGCAAAGTAGTCTTAATAAGACTTTACAAGAGAGTCTCAAAATTAAGTGAAACATTCAACTCCATAGACAAAACTCCTTTGTGTGTATTTGCCCATTTTATATTCCACATTCCTAACGACTACCTGATTTCACTTAAACCCTATTGGAGATCATTAAGCATTAAATTCCTATATCAATAATTATTTATCATAGCTTATGCCAGATGTCTTTTTTCAATTAATAAGAAATATTAATGATTTATGGATTAAATTACTCACTATTGATTTATTATAATCCCTTAAGAGAGTGGCCTCATGTTGAAGTATACATGGACTTGAGTTTTATTAAAGTTAGCAATATTAACTAACTCAGAGTAATATCCAACTACCTAATATATTAATATTAATAATAAATCTAGAGATCAAATAAATAAGACTTCTGCATATGCAAAGCGCGAATCTCTATGCACATAGAATTAAAGAAGCATTTATGGGAACATTGAGTGAGAAAGAGAGAAAGAAGAAAAATAACTCATACTCCACTCCTAAAACTTTGCCAAATTGTAAACTATTAATGCACTAAATGGGATAAATTATAGAGATAAAATCAAAACTTTAAACCATGGCTCTCTTCGTATAACTTTTTGAACACCCAATCTACGATCGAAACCCTTGTTAACCCCTTATATTAACAATGATCAACATGATCATGAACATAACATGTACAAAATTTTCACCTTTTTATAACAATAAGTAAGAGCAAAACCCAATACAAAAATTGCATATTTCATGATATAAGACTAAAACCCCCATAAATCAATGTAATCTGGCGAGTGAAAGGTGATAACCAAAAAACAATCAAGCTTTATTGATTGAGAAGAAAATAGGCCGAAAAAAGAGCCTGGCTAGATTGAAATGAGGCCTACTCCATCAAACTTTGGTTATTGTTTTCTACAGAGAACTTCGTTTGTATACACATAGACTGGATGAGGCTTGACTGACACCAGCTCCTCAAAAGGAGACTCTAGTACATATATAATAGAAGAGGAATAGGTTGGTGGAGTCTAGGAGGCCAACCAAGTGAAGAATAAAAAATATATCTTATTCTAGGTATAGGTAGATCAAAACCAAGTAAGGAAGATGACTGAGCCAAGGCTGATCGGGAAACACTTCAGGGTGGCCTTCTTCATCCAAATTGTACACTCAACTCTGCCAACATCAACGTGCTCATTCATATATTTGAATAGGATTTCCCCAATCTCCTATAATCCAAGCCAACACCTTGTTTAAAATCCCAAACTCAAATCAATTTTGAAGTCGTACTTGATTATAAAATTTGATGAAGAAATCGCACTCGGTTTTGACACAGGGTTTTTGGTGAACCTCTCACTAGATGGGTCTTTTTAAGCATAAAGAAGAAAACAAAAGAGAGAAACAAAAACTTTTTGGTTGGAGTACAAAACCATTAAAGTACAAAAAGCAAAAACCATTAACGTAGAGAGGAAAAACTTCTGACAACAATTTTTGTTGCCTTCTCTCTTTACGTCAATTGATTAATCATTGAAATATGTATCCTAGCGATTGATTTAAATTGTAGGAATTTAATAATATTACTATGATCAATGAATCGGATATGAAAAGAATTTTACTAACCTCTTCTCCAGCTTTAGTAAATCCTCCTAAGCTTGAGTGGAGTCTTCCCTTGGATTGGCTGCAGACATTAATGGGATGGTTTTTTGTGTAGTAGCCTCCAAGAAGGACTTCCCCTCTCTTTAACCTGATAGGGCTTGAGTAGTCTTCCCATTATACCCTCAAACCCAAATAAGAGTAATACTAGGTTCCACCAACTAATAGCACCTATACGACCTATTAACATGTGTGCTCGTGAACTCGAAAATGAAATACTGAGTAGTACCGGCATAGATGAAAAATCCAACAAAGCTCGAAGTTAAATGACGCTCTAAAATAATGAATCTTTTCATTTACGAATATACCCGGGAACAAATGGCACATTTCCAATGAACTCAGGAGGTGGACCCTGAACGTAATATAACGAAGAAGCCATTTCAGGAAATGTTATAGGATTTACAAATGATTGAACATAAAGGGAGTTATAATTAATATTAGGTTCAGAAGGAGATGGCAAAGGCCTGCTGAGTTAGAATTTTGGAGAACAAGTATCTTAACAGTTGAACTAATTCACTATGACTGCAGCATCCATCTCTACCATCATAGGATTTAATTGATGTTTTATGTAAAGCTTAAGATCATGCAGGAAACCAAGGAGCTCAGCTGAAGTATTTGTACTTTCGACCTTGTCCCAGTACCATAGAATAGCCTATAATACAGTTTCCCTCCGTCTCCAACAATGCCACCTACACTACTCATACCTGTGTCTAGAACTGAACCATCTATGTTAAATTTGAACCACCCTACAGGTCATCTTAACCATCTAACCATTCCCATAGTCTTACTTTCAACAGTTTTCCTAGATACTCTTAAAGCCTGTTATGGTAAGGTTTCACAAAACTTTGCATTCTTCCTAACCTGCACTTTGTAGTTTGTACATTACATCCTATATCCATTTTTAAATTTTCAAGATAATGGGGTGAGCATTCATGTTGATATTCTCATACCTGGCTGTGCATCTTGCTCTCCTAATCTCCAACACAATGAGAGCTGGAAGGATGCCTTTGATAATACCCATCTGAGATTGAGTATTAGAAGCCATGAATTATGTCCCTTGTCTAGCCCAATAATTTTGATTTGTAATATTAGTTAAACCACAAGCTCTAGCAAAATAATGCCAAACTGATCTAACAATGTCACCTGACACAGTAGATGTTCTAATGTCACCATGAGCACAACAGTGACATTTGGAGGTGAGTGAAATCTTTTGTTGAATATAAAAATCTACTGGAACCATGTTAGCCTAAAATTTCTAACTGAAGACATAGATTTTGAAGGGGATACAGCTATGCCAAATCCACTTCATTCTCTCCTGAATCGAATGTGCACATCTCCAAAATTCTCAAACAGACTTGGTAGAGAAATTATCTCCAGCAGAAAGAGACCAAAGGGAGCTTTTATTTATCTTCGTAAAGAAAAAAAAATTTGTGAGGCTGCCATCACACACACACATACACACACAAACTCCAAGTAGCCTTTGCTTTGACTATCTGAAAGAGATCTAATCCATAATCAATGAAGAACATACAGTTGGCGAGAGAATTTCCCCTTTGGAGCTTCAATTGCTCAATGATTTGATTTCAATTAAATTACTTTCAAAACCCTAAGTCTCTCTTACAAACACTTGAATTGATCTAAGATCATTTCACCTTGCCTAGCCTTACGCCTTTATGAGGGTTACAAGTTTCTAGTTATGAGATAGGACCATTATGCCCTTGAAATGCGTAAATATTGAAGGAATAGGTTAGTCATTGGAACGAACCCATGGGCCATTCAAATGACTGATCAAATTAAGCATATGAAAAGCCTCAGCGTGAATTGGTCTTCTGGGATCCCCAGGTCGTTCGAACGACTCCAATGTCGTTCAAGCGACTTACCTACTTTTGCTTGCAAACTTCCTCAGATTGAATTGGTATTTTGTAAACTCCAGTTCGTTCGAACGACTCCAAATGTTGTTCGAACGACTCACTTATTTTTGCCTGAAAATAAACTCATATCGAATTGGTCTTCTGTGAACTCTAGGTCGAATAGACTCAGTTCGAATTGGTTCAGGTCATATAAACTCAGCTTAAATTAGTATTCTGGGAACTCCAGGTCAAATAGACTCAGTTCAAATTGGTCTAGTTCGAATAGACTCAGCTCAAATTATCTCTTCCTCTCATATCTCGTTCGAATGACTCCAAGGTTTGTTTGAACGAGTTGGCATCTTTTGAAGGGGTTCGATCTTTAGATCCTCCTGGATCAAGATCCCCTACATACTTTTCCACATATTTGAGCAAAAGATTTGTGCTGGTAGCTGCTACCATTTGCTTTTGTTTGAGAAAAGAAGACCAAAGAGAATTTGGTACAGAAGATTCCAAAAGGAATTTAAGAATATAGTTGTGCAATGATATGCCCAACCATCTTTAAATAAGAATTTTCTCTTCGTTAAGGGTTCTTAAATCGATATACAGGAGATAAAAGAAAAAAGTTGTAACCCTAAGAAAAAAAAATTGTTCTAGGTCAAAAGAATAAGATTTAGACCTAGACTGATAATAATTATAAGATCTTTAATCTAATCTCATGCAATTAACCAAGAAATAACATGATTACTAATCTTTAGCTTTGCAATAATTTGGAGATAGAAGTCTACTCTTGGATTCTATCAGTAGCTAAAGGGTGATAGCTGGCGTGTAGACCAAGAGGGATCCTCCTTTGTATTTGTAACACTAGGTTAGAAAGGCCTTCCCATTATGCCATTTTAACCTAACAAGAGTAACACCCAGGTTCCCACCGACTTGTATTACGTGTAACGCTTGGGTACACACCTAACCCATCACTAATGATATATATTGTATGTGTAGTGAAACCAGTCAAACCTTATATGGCATCAGACATGAGGATAAAATCCTAGTGTTTGGGTTCTCTTTGGGGTTACAAAGTAACTTTCAGTGACGACCTCTCTAAAATTTGAGATGTGGCTGTAGTTCATGAATTACAAGGAGGACCAACTACTAAAATTACTCAAGCAATGATGGAGAAACTCTAAGAGCATTTCAAGCTATTATTACTCAAGGGTTGTCCTTTCGAACCATGCCACAATCCCCATCCAAATGAGATCTAGCAGACTTAAATGTTTATTTGGCGCTTGTCTTTTTCCCATTGTCATCCTACATAAGAGTTAAGCACACTTATCCTAGTTTGGATACACAAATAATACTTTTATGTGTGCTTGTTTTTCCCGTTATTTCCTTAAAAATACAAGCTTACATATTTTAAGGCTGAACTTTAACAAGCCTCTATTGAAGAAAATTTGGTGCTTAATTATGAGGACTATTTTTAGATCGGATTGGATCAGAATGGGGGCGATCGGAATTTTTTAGATTTTTTTTGGAACTATAATATTTGTTCCGATCCGAACTGATTTTTTCAGATCTGTAAAAATTGATTCGAATCTGAAATATTCAAAAAATTTAGAATTCCAAAATATTCGAATTAAATCGGAGTATCGTTCGGAATAAATAGGAATATTGTTCGGATTAAATCAGATCGGAGGGTATTCGGATTAAATCGGAATATTGTTCGGATTAAATCTGGTCGGAGGGTATTCGGATTAAATTGCAATATTGTTCGGATAAAATAGGATTGGAGGGTATTCAGATCAGATTTTGTTCGGAAAAATTGGATCATAAATTGCAGAATAGCTCAAGGCTATCCGATTCTGATCTGAATTTAAAAAAAAAATCAGAAATCGAATTTTCGAAAATTGGAACTGTAAAATGGGGTTCCCAAATCGAAAAAATTAGATCGGATTTAAAAATAATCGAAAGTTCAAACTAAAGTTGCAGCCCAATTAATTACTAAAAGCAAATACTATACGGTCTGGTAAAGATTCCCTAATAGTATCTTAAACAATGACTTTGATGTGATAAGTCTCTAAATTAGAAACGGAAGGAATTGCTGTATGGGGCTCCAAGTAGTCTAAAAATAACATTTAGTACCCCGAACTTTGTAAAACTATGACTAGATCCTAATTTGAAACTTTGATAACATTTAATACCCTAGTAAATAAAAATGCCAAGATTATCCTTTTTTCAATGTAGCCACCGAAGAAGTGAAGTAGTTTTCTTATCAACATACTCATCAATGTCCTCTTCACAAAAAACTTCCACTTCCATTTTCACTAAACCAATATTTTAGGGATAAAGTTTGAAAATGTTAGGATTTTCTCTTTTTCTCTCTTTATCTTATTCATGATCTACCCTTCATATCTTGTGCTTCAAGTTATATTTTCATGTGTTTCTTCATACTCAATACATGCGGACAAATTTGTTGATATGAATAGATTCTCTTTATTTGAATTGTTTTTGAAGCGTTAATTTAAAAAGGTCTTTGCTTGGCCTTTATTCTGACTTTGTGTCGGATTATTTTCTATGTGTTGTTCGCATTTCTCTTTAATAATTCAAATTAACTTGGTAGGAGGTCCAAGTTCAACTTCATAAGTTGTAGTAATTTATGGACAATCAATGGATGTGTGTTTTGGCCTCGAAGCTTTGCCGTGAACTTCTATAGTAGATTCCATACTATTTAACATTGGGGTTCACATAAAAGTTGTTGAAAGAAGGTTTATCATTGCTTCTTTCCTCAGGGCGATGATTGAATTGCTCGACCCAGTTACAAAGTTCATAAAAAGGGTATACTCGGTATTTAGTTTTATTAGGGTATTAAGAGTAAACAAAGTTTAAAGTTCAAGTATTGAATGTAATTATTCAAATTAAAAGGTACTGAATGTAATTTTTAAACTACTTGAGGTCTCGTACAATACATCTCTTTTAGAAAAGGCGTAAGGTCTCCCTAAAGTTTAGCTTGAAATATTTTGGTACTTGAGATTGATCGATATCAAATTATTAGGTCGCGTTAATTTGGTCTAGTTAGTAACCTATAATTAATTTTTTAACAACTATGACCTAATTACAGGTTAATCATATAATCAATTATCAATAGTTATAATAAATAAGCATAAGAACACACGATATTAACTCTTTGGGAAACCATTCTCAGGAGAAAAACCTACAGGTCATTATCGAATCCTCGACATCTAAAATCTACTAAGAAGAAAGAATTACAAGAATCAAAATTTCATACAAACTCAATAAGCGCATCATGTGGATACCTATCTTTAATCACTATTCTCGGAGTCAATCCTCCGTTCTCGCAACACATTTCACTCTCGCAAAGTTTCGCTTCAGATTATGCACCAAAGATTTTCAAGCTCACAAATCACAAATTGAAATTAGGTTTTTTATAATTCTAGATTGATTCAAATTGAGCGTTAAATCTTGTTAAATCTCTCTTTAAAGAACTCTTCTCTCAAATATCTCAAACCATAAAAATTGGTATTGAAAGAGTTGGAAAAAATATTAGAAAGAGAACTTTTAAATAGAAAACTAAAAATCATGTACTCTGTTGGAACATAACAAAAGTCTATTAGAATAGAGAGGCATCTTCCAAGAATATGTGAACATAACAAAAGTCTATTTGAATAGAGAGGCATATGGCAAGTCTATTCGAGTAGAAAAAAAAGTCTTATTTGAACAAAGTCTATTCAAGCAGAACAAAAGTTTATTCGATAATAGCACTATTTTCCTCAAAAAATAAAATTTGTTTAATCTTTTGCAAAATACTAATGGGCAAGAGTATTTAAGTAAATTGGTACAAAACCAATGTATTTATTCAGTGTCAGTCCAGCTATAGTCATTCCACGTGCACTCGTTGATGATGAATAACCACGAGATAGTGCTGACACTTATTCTAGACACGAAATGAAACCAATAACAAATATAGATTTTTCAATCTCCCCATTTGGTTCATTTCATGAAAAAACTATGACTATAAGAAAGAAAAAGTTACAACTCGATGGATTGACTCAATCACTGAACATCTATGCTCAAAGCCACTCTTTCATCCTATAGTATATGCTATGGAATCATTATACACTAAACAAGATGTATCATGTAACCATTTAAAAAATAATGAATCCATGAAAACGCCAAAAACATACCTGGCTTACCTATCAGAATCATCTAACAAAAGGTGAATAAAAAGAAATATAACCAACTCAATATCACATTAGAAAAGTACTAGTTATTTCCCCTTCAAAATAAGATGCATCTCCCCATCAAAATAATAGTGACCTCAGTTATAGCACAAACACCAAAAAGAATCCAAGAATAAATGGCATAAATAGACATTGGCAAATACTCCCCCTAACACAAGGAATGACAGAATGCAAATGAGTCTAAGAGATCGAAACATTGCCCATGCGTTATAAAATATTACTAAAATGAATTACTTGGCGTGTGTGTGCATAGTCAGATAAACACCTTTTTTAGCGTATCACTCATCCGCAGTTAGACCACAATGTCAAAAATTTACTTTGACAGAGGCCTCACTTGGGTGGTCACTAAAAAATTACTAAAATTTTACTAGATATGCACCCATTGGTAATTTGAGAATAATGTCTCTTTATACCATAAGCATGGCCATAAATCATTTTTGGATTGTGTGGCTTACTAGCACTAGTGCGAGTATTTGACACTGCACTAGGTTTGGGAAATATTATGGCTTTAATAATTTTTTTAACCAAATAGGATCTTTTATTTGAATTAACGTTTTCATATCCAAGCCACCATTTATCACTTTTAGATTTGCCCATACTTAGCATTTTATCAATCTTTATCACTCTATGATCGAACATTTGAACTTTTTGTTTAGATGAGACTAATCAAGCTTGGCCTGATCAAGTTTATTCATGGTTGATTTAATCATCTCCTGTATTGCATAAACTTATTTTTCTAAATTATTTACTTTGTCAAAAAACTCATGTTTCTTACATTCAAGTCTTTTTGGCTAAAAATTTATATTATCAGTATTTTCTTTTAATTTATTACTGAGTGTGTTAACATGTTTTTTCAAGCCTTTGTTAATTTTCTCAATTTTAGCACACCACTTCTTTAACCGGGAATAAAATTATTCAAGATTAAAATTATCATGTTTAACATCTTTTCCATCAAAGGGGGACGAACGATTTATGGGACATTCAAATCTTTCAGAATCCATTAATCTCAAATACATGAGTTAGGATCCACACTCAGATTGTTAAGCCTTCAAGCATAACTGCTCTGATGCCAATTGAAAAATTTTAGTACTTAAAAATTAATCGATATCGAATTATTAGGTCAAGTTAATTTGGTCAAATATTCTAGAATCAATATTCTAGCAACTATGACCAAATTTCAGGTTAATCTTATAATCAATTATCAATAGTTATAATCAATAAACACAAGAACACACGATATTAACCCTGTAGGAAACCTTTTTTATGGGAAAAACCCACTGGTCGTATTCGAATCCTCGACAACTAAAATCTACTATGTAAAAAAAATTATAATAATCTAAATCACTTATAGACTCAATAAACACATCCCGTGGTTATCTATCTTTAATCACTATTCATTCAATCAGTCCTCCGTTCTTGCAATGCTCTTTGTTTCTACAACATCTCACTTCAGATTATGTACCAAGTTTTTAAAGCTCGAATCTCTTAAGCTCTCATATTATAAATTAAAATTAGGTTTTTTGTAACTCTAGATCGATTCCACTTGAGGGCTAATTTTTGTTGAAACACTCTTTGAAGAACTCATCTCTCAAATATCATAAGCCCTAAAAATTAATTTTTGAAGAGTAAAAAAAAATAGAAAGGAAACTTTTAAATAGAAAACTGAAAATCATGTACTCTACTTGAACTAAACAAATGTCTATTCAAACAGAGAGGCATATGCCAAGTCTATTCGAATAGAATAAAAATATAATCCAACAGAGATGCATCTGCCAAGTCTATTCAAGTAAAATAAAAACCTATTCGAACAAAATAAAATTATATTCAAACATAATACTATTTTTATCAAATGACAAAATTGTTTTTAGCTTTTGTAAAATACTAATGGGTTATAGTATTTGAGCAAAGATGTACAAAACCAATAAACCTATTCAGTGTCAGTCAAGCTCATTCCATGTGTACTTTAATACGATAAATAACCACGAGATAGTGTAAACAATTATTCTAGGTACGAAATGTAACCAATACCAAATATAGATGTTTTAATCTCCCCCTTCAGTTTATTTTGTGATAAAACTGTGACTATATGAAAGAAAAACTTACAACTCAATGGACTGGCTCAATTAGTTAACATCCATGCTCGAAGACACTCTTTCATCCTATAGCATCTTCTCTAGAATTACTGCACACTAAACAAGATGTATCATGCAATCGTTCAAAAAATAAGGAATCCATGAGAACACCAAAAACCTACCAATCTTAACTGTCAGGATCACCACTCCCCCTTTTTATCACAGAAGAACAAAAGTTGAATGGAAAGAAATAGAACCAACTCAATATTACATTTCAAAAGTACTAGTTATTTCCCCTTTAAAATAAGATGCATCTCCCCCTCAAAATAATTGTGACCTCAGTTAGATTACAATCACCAAAAAGAATCCAAGAATAAATGGCATAAATAGACATTGGCAAATACTCCCCTTAACACAGGGCACGACAGAATGCAAATGAATTTAAAATATCTTATAGATATCAAAATATTGCCCATGTGTTATAAAAAAACACTAAAATGAATTACTTGGTATGTATGTGCATAGTCAGATAGACACCTATTTTTAACGTATTACTCATTCGCAGTTAGACCATTATGTCAGAAATTTTCTTTGACTGAGGCCTCGCATTGGTGGTTACTAAAAAAATACTGTGATTTTATTAGATATGCATTAGTTGGTAATATGAGCATAATGTCCCCGTCTACCATAAACATGATAATAAATCTCAAGTCTAGAACACCATTTATTTAACCGAGGACAAAATTCTTCAAGATTACAATTACCATCTTCAACAACTTTTTTATCGATGGGAGGCGGACGATATATGAGATCTCAAATTTCAGAATTCATTAATCTCAAATATACGAGTTAAGATCCACACTCAGGTTATTAAGCCTTTGTGCATGACTGCTCTAATCCCAATTGAAAATTTTTGGAACTTGAGATTGATCGTTATTAAAGTATTAGGTCGAGTTAATTTGGTCCAATAACCTAGAATCAAATTTCTAACAACTATGACCTAATTCTAGGTTAATCTTATAATCATTTATGAATTGTTAAATCAATAATTACATAAACACACGGTAATAATCTTGTGGGAAAATTTTCTTATGAGAAAAACCCACTGGTCGTTGTCGACTCATTGACAACTAAAATCCACAATGTAGAAAAAATTATCTTAATCTAAATCACTTACAAACTCAATAAGCACATCCTGCAGTAACCTATCTTTAATCACTATTCTTCCAATCAATCCTCCGTTCTTGCAACGCTCTTCAATTTTGTAATGTTTCACTTCGGATTACACACCAAAGCTTTTAAAGTTTGAATCCCTCAAGTTCTCAAATCATAAATAGAAATCAGGTTTTTTGAAATTCTAGATCGATTCCACTTGAGGGTTAATTTTTGTTGAATCAGTCTTTGAAGAATCCTTCTCTCAAATATCATAAGCCCTAAAAATTGGTTTTGGAAGTGTTAAAAAAAAAATAGAAAATGAACTTTTTAGGGATATTTAAACATCAGTTCGACTTTTGTGTAACGAGCTATTGAGGCTTGTAATTAAGGTGGGGAAGTTTAAAAGGAAGGTGAGTTTGATAGAAATAGAGAGATTTGTCCCATTCTAAGTATTTTAATGGGGGTAATGATGAAATGGGTATAGTTTCCAAAAGATATGAGTTGTCTGACATGAAAACGGGAAGGGACGCTTTAGTTGGAAAACTGAGGGCGACTGACATAGTTAACAATAACTGCCAGCAGTTAAATGGGCACCTTATAAATGGTTCTCCTTCATCTACCTTAAAATTTTTCTCAATTCAGGGAGAACAACTTCTAAGAGAGAGAACAAGAGAAAAAATCGAACAGTAGAAATTTACTCATTCAAATAAAGATGAAGGGGTTGCGTGTTATGTGAAGGCAAAAAGAGATTCACTACCAGAGTGCTTGGTGAAGAAAGAAAGAACTTTTATGCCTGATACATTTTCTGCCATTCAGGTTAGTGGAAGTTATTTGGTTATTTACCAATTTGTGTTGTTCATATTTGTAATCCTCAGAATTTTGATGATGATGTTTCCTTCTTAATTTAGTTTGAATTTTGACATGTTCATTACTCATTTAGAAAGCCCATTCTATTTATTTATTTTATGAAAATGTTGGATAAAAAGAAAATGATCTATTGTTAAATTATTATAATTACATATTTTGTAAAAAAATGGATCTGATATATGTTACCTGTGTAGATACGTATTATTTTTGATTTTTTGAAAATTTTCAAACTGAAGATGTTAAATTGATAAAATAGATCGACCTCGATGTAGGTGTAGATACGTGATAAGGTGTTAATAAGTAGGATACCTTCTACGTCGAACTCATCCTTCGAGATGGATTCTTGTACCTCTGGCCGAACTTAGGATGAAAAGAACATATGAATAAAGAAGCCCCTTCTCTTGGTTTCTAGGTCGGTCCCCTTAGTAATAGGATAACGAACAACAATTTTTTTTTTCTGATGATGAGGCCGAATTAAGATTAGATGCTAATAGTGGTGATGGTGCCAAATTACCTAGTATCTTACATAGTAATCCTGAGGGGACTGATGCTAGGACAAAGTTTTGCAAGTGTAAGGGTAGTCTAAAGGGTGTGTAGGGAGGCATACTAGAGTATAGGGGTAAAATGTATAGGGACTACTTTGATGAAGAAGGTGATAATTCGTATTACCCAATCCCTGATTTAGAGGAGGAGAAGATCGCCAGAGGAATTCCTAAGGATGTTTCTTTGGATTACTTTGATGAAGACGAGTCAGACGACCTGGAAGAAGGGCCTCTTTGTTATCTTTCTCAGTTTGACTATGGACTAAGCGTACCTCTGAGTAACTTTGCTTAGGGTATAATGAATGGGATCAAAGCTTGCCCTGCCCAGGTAAATGGGAATGTATATGAGGTGATCAATGATTGTGAAGCACTTAATTCGAAGTGGGTTGAGGAAGGAAAAGAAAGGAGATTGACTTCTAAAGACGTGCTGAAGTACTACAAAGTTAAGTATTTGAATACTACTAGGGGTAGTTATTTTTCTTCTGTTTATCCAAGGCCTTAATGTTTTGACCTAGATTTCACTGGGAATGTGTAAAATGATAACATGGTCTTGGTGAGAGGCGAATGTATGCAACGAGCTGAGGAAGACGCCCTGGATCTAGCATATAAATCAGTTAAAGAACGCAAGTAGATATACTTGTTTGAACTTTATGTTGAGTATTTGTACTTGTTTTTCATATCCCCATTGTAACGTCGTTAAAGAAGAGTCTTTTATCAATGTAGTTTCCTGAGAAGATACCGAGCTCCAAGGTGTGTTGGATGATCTTGGTATAAGCATGCATAAGAGGGTGAACAGTAAATCACTCAAGGTTCAGAGAGCACAAGCAAAAAGGAAAATGATTGATACTAGTGGGATTGGATCGTCCCCTCCACCTACTCCTCCTGTACTATACACATCTGTATATACTAGTATCGTAATTTTGAAGGTTGTAAGGGCCCCAGCATTAGCTCTTCGACCTCACCCATCAAGGCCTAGCTCGGTTATTCCAGGCAGAAGAAAGGCTGGAAAGAAAAACTTGAAAAACACCTAATCCGATTCTACTGCTAGAGATGGTGAGGAGGCTGAAAGCACCTTGAAGAAGAAAAGGTTAGTTAATAGTCCTTCAGCACTTGTGGAGGTCACACCAAAAGGGGCTTCTGTAAAGCCTAAGGTGGACGAGGAGATGCTGGCCCTTGAAACTAGTTTTAGGACCCTTGATGTGTCTGATTTCTCAGAAGTGAAATCTACTGTGGAAGTCGAGCTTCAGTGGGTAAGTTAAGGTATCTTGGTTACTTTCAATCTGTGACCTGCTGTTTGTAATTTTATAATTTTTTTGTTTAGGTATCTCACGTTCTAAAGGGCCTGATCCTCGAATTCAGGGATGGTAAAAGACTTTTATTGGAGAGGGAGGCTCTTTTGACAAAGCGGACAATCGAGTGAGCCAAACTGGTAGAGGAGAGGGGCAAATCGAGCACAAAAATTTCTAGCCTGAAGACTTCTTTCCAGGTAATAGTGGACAATCTCGAGAAGGAGGCTGCAGACAACATTAATGAAATGAGCACTGCCCATAACAACCTTTCTTAGCATCTTCATGAGGATGGTTAATCTAATTCCGAGATCATATCCATTAGTGAAGGGCGATCTACTGAAATTGTTGGGCCAATTAAGGATGATAATGAAGTGATTGCAGCTCGGTCTCCAGTTCGATAGACTATTTTTGGACTGAATGGCGATGATACTTTTGAGCAAACCCAAGCTTGTAAGACAGATGAACAAGACAAGGTAGATTAATTTATATGTTTGTCATGGAAACTTTATGGTAGATATTTTTTATTATTGGTGGATTGTAAATTGTTAGCTCTATTTGATGGATTGATGGATGCCTTTCTTGATTTTGATATAAGGATTTGTAATTATAGGATATTAATGAGCTGAGAGTGGTTATTGATATTCTAAGGAAAGATCTAGCTAGGGAGAGAAAATTATTAGCTGCAATAGCTTATGTCACTTAGAGTATTGGAAGAGAATCGATTGTGCCTTAAACCTGCTACTATTGAATGCCTAGCCACCAGAGGAAGGAACTTGCACTGTTTGAAAGCAAAGGATGTCTCTGCTCATACTGGTGTTTCAATGATTTATCTATGACTATATTATTGTATATTGTAATTGTATTTATGTTGAATGTTTCTATATATGAACTATTATGAGGAATACATTCTTTAATATGATGAAGAATTTTATGAGGTATCGATCTGTGTTTTAGGGTGAGTTGAAAGGTGCTCAGATTTTTGTATAAGCTTTGATTAATCTTAACCGAAAACTTAAATCCAATTTAAAAAAGTGTGATGCCTTTTTAAAACACGTGACTGATCTAAATATGAAATTGGAGGTCGACTTGGTAAATTCTTAAGCTGGCGAGAAGATTTGATCGAAATAATTATGAAAATGGAGGCCGATTTGGTTATCGCTTAAGTTGTTGTAATGAAATTGACCGACTTAAAAATGAAACTTGAGGTCAATTTGATGAATGAGAAAGTTTAACAGTTGAAGTAGACAGAAAAATTTGCCAAACACTTATGGTGAATTCAAACAAATTGAAGGATGACCCTAATGCACGTAAGGATTTAAAGCGACTAAAAATCAAAAAGAATTTGTGGCTAAAAACTCATAATGGGAAGGAAGTTATCCCGCCAGGTCAGTTTTGGTTACGGAAGGATGAGAAAAAATATTCTTACAAACTTTGAAAGATCTCCGTGTTCCGTTCTGCTTTAGTAGTAATTGGAAAATATTGTTTTAAGAGATAACATAGAGTTGAAGGGCATGAAATCCCATGATTACCATGTCTTGATGAAACATTTACTTCCTGTTTTGCTTCAACATGCTTTTAGAGATAGGAAAGAAATCCGTGATATAATCAGAACCTTTTCAAACTTCTACAATACACTTTGTTCAAAAACAATTGATGTTGACACGCTCACAAAACTTAACGCAGGTATGAGAAGAACTTTGTGAGAAGTTGAGAAGAGTTTTCCTCCATCTATATTTATTGTGATGATGCAGTTACCCATCATTTTAGCTTATGAGGCCCATGTGAATGGACCTCTTACATTTCGAATGATGTGAGCATTTGAAAGGTATTGTTTAACTATTCAAACTTCTATTTTTATATATAAATAAAAATTGTGTTATAATTGTTTATATTTTAAAAGACGAATGAAGACATTCAAAGATGATGTCATGAATAAATTCAGCCCTGAAGGTTGTATTGCGTATGCACATCTTTTATAATAAACTTTAACATATTGTACTGAGTATAAAGGTCTCAGAAATTCAAACATCCTAAATAGTTTGGAGAAGTCTTTGGATGGTTATCTTTTCGTTCTTCCCGATCTACTCAATGTTATTGACTATAGTGAAAATAATGATGAGGGTGAACCAATTGGCTCAAGTCAAGAGTTTATCATAAAAGGTATTGAATACGAATAAGCTCGCATGTGAAAGAGTCAACCTTGTTATGATACTTGGAAAAGGTATATATTCATACACGAATATTTATAAATAGTTCTCATTTTATTTGGAATATAATTTATTTTTATATTTTGATACTTAGAAAATATGATAACTTCATAAAGCTCTATAACTTAGCAATGGGAAAGAGGTAAGGACAATACAAAATTTCTTGTGAAAAAGAGTTCATACCTTGGTTAAAAAAAATAGGTACATTTAAAAGTGGTAAGATTTATATACTGTAAATAATAGTATAATCAGGTCAAACAAATGTTTCAAAAACTGGATCACCTAATTATTTGGTTTTGTATAATTTTCTTTGCAGTTACAAACTGCGAAAAATGTCGATATTAATTTCGCTGATATTATAAGAGGGCCATCATATTACGTTAATCCGTACAAAATGTATTGCGTCAGCAGGTTCTTGTTTGTGACCAAAGATTTTGAAACAACAAAAACCTATCAAAATAGTGGGGTTAGCACTAGTGTAATGACCTAATTCCGTAGCTTGAAATATCTCGAAATTAGAACTTACACCAAATGTACCTGTAACAAAAATTAATGTAATACAAGAAATGACATAGGTGATTTAGCGTGGAAAACCTTTGAATAGGTAAAAAAACCATGACCTCGATTTTAGGCTTTAATAACTGTAAGTTTTATTGCTTAAGGCTGATATCTTATTACAAGTAATCTCTTGAACTAGAAATATTTGATCTTGCAATAAAAACTTTTGTGGTGTTAAGAATCTAGAAATTCTTGTGTTAAAATCTATAAAATTTGGTTTTTCTGGTCCTTATCTTCTCTGGAACAATTTATTTATATAGAACTCACTTATAGCTCGATATCGTGTAGAAGCATGTTCTCCAGATAATAAGGTATGTGGTAGTTGAATGTGCAACTGTTAGTTTGCGTGAGACAGATGTCTTTGACTTGTTCATATTTTTTTGTTGTAGAGCTCATTCCATGTTCTTAATTTGTTCGTGGTCTAGGTATTAATGTTGATTGTACATATCACATGTATAATGCGTGAGTCTGATATTGAAGTACTTCGAGCTTGGATTAGGCCGAGGGATAGGTCCCTACAATCGCCCCCATGAAATTGATGGCACGGGTAGCTTTGGCTGAGAAAGAAACTTTTGACGGTTGGTGATGAAATTTGAAAATTTATGATGTATTGATGGGGAATTTGACTTGTTGGGTACTCGATATTTATTTATGGTAGACTATATCTGGAATTTATGATGGTGGAAAGGATTGATGTACTTGACGTTTAGGGTTTAAAGAGAAGTTGTTCTTTGAATGATGACTGCTTTGGAGACATTTTTTGGCATTAAATGCAAGTTTGATATAAATAGTACCAATACTGTACCTTCTGTAATCTTTGTGAAATCCTCCTATTACTATAACTTTTTTGTTGTACTCTGTTTTGATAATGGTGAAGACCAGGTGGTAGGTATATGAAGAGAGGGTGGCTGCTAAAGTTCAAAGGCTGAAGTTGTAATACTTTGGCAACCAATCTTTGGAGATGCCCACTCCTATTCCTGTCCCACCAACTTACCATGGTATGACGGAGGAGGCGGCTACTAAAGCTGAAGATAATTATTATCACATGTGGAGGCTTTACTATATGGTGTTTTATGGGGAACAGCGTCGAATATACCCTTGCCTGCTGGTAGAGGATAAGGTTGAGGAGGCAGATGTGGAGGCTGACGTATATGCGAGGCAGTACTGCTAGTATCCTGTGAGGCACTTGGTTCTAAGGTAAAACTCCCTTTAATCTCTACCAAGTCTCTGCTGGGGGGGTTACGAAGGAGGAGGTGGTGGTGGTGGAGAAGGGAGACGAAGATTAAAAGTTTTTCTTCTACACAATCATCGCACTACTCCGAGACGGGGGGATCTTTTTTTGAAGATGGGTTCAAGCACTGTACCACTAGCTTCCTCAGTTTCTTGTAAAAGTAAATGGCGTGAAAACCATTACCAGGACCTATCTTGTAGAAGAGTTTTGGAATGAAATAGTGATTGAAAATAGAAATAAAATGTAACCTGTAGATCGATCTGCAGAAACATCTGAAAAACTTGTTATCTGTAAAATATTTTGTAAGCATTATTTGAGCTAATGAAAAAGATATTTGTTCAATAATTGTGCAGATAGATCGAATTAGTAGTTAGTAGTAAAATCGAACTAAAAGAAAAATACGTTGCAGTATGAAAATGTAATGCTTAGATAGCGAACTAAAAATGAGTAGAATTATTCAAACAAGAATATAGATATATTTGATGTTGACCAAGATGTCTAAGTTCTCTATCTCACATTTCTTCTATCCATTTGAGATTTCAAAGTAGGCCCCATTTGATTTCTTCATCTGTGATCTCTTGTCTGAATGCTAGAACATCTATGTCTGAAGGGATGACAACTTTTGTTCCAAATGATAGTAGAAAAGGTGAATAGCCTGTTGAAGTTTGTGGAGTGGTCTTGTAAGCCCACAGAACATGAAGTAACTTTTGACCCATCATCCTTTCTCTTCATCAACCCTTTTTCGTAGACCGTCAACAATTTTTTTGTTAATTCTTCGACCTGTCCGTTGCCTCGAGGATAGTATGGAGTAGAGGATGTGAGTTTGATTTTATGATTATTGAGAAAAGCTCACTTTTGTACCAATGAATTGAAGTCCATTATCTACTTTAATCATGTCTGGACAACCGAACCTTGTGATGATATGTTCCTACAAAAATTTGATTACTTCCTCTTCTCGTGTGTGGCAAGGTAGTATTGCCTCGACCCACTTTGTAAAATAACAATAGCAACAATGATCATTTCTCAATTTTCTGAAGCCTTTAGGAATTTGCCAACCAAGACAATTCTCCATCGTTTAAAAGGCCAGAGAACTTCACTTACATGAAGATTAAATGCTAGATTCTTGATCTTTTTGCATGGAATTGATACTTGACAAATTCTTCTTGTATATTCCTCGCATTCTTGCCTCATCTTTGGCCAATTAAAACTTGCGGTAAAAGCCTATTGAGCTAATGATTTTCCAGAAGCATGAGCTACGCAGATACCTTCATGTCACTCCTTAATCTTTATATGAGCTTACTTTTGTGAAATGTATTCAATCAATTATCTCAGTCCTGTGATTCGATAAAGTCTCTCATTTTGTATAGTGAAACATTGTGACCTTTATAGAAGAGATCAAGCTTCTTCTATGTTTGTAAGTATGATGTCTTTGTTAAAAAAATATGAGGGTGTTCTCTAATCATCCGGGTCAAGTGGCTAACAATTTTCTTGAATCTGAAGTAGTTGTTGTTGGTCGAGGCTTGAACGTTATAATACTTTGATATCGAGTATTCCTCTTTTTGAATTTCCCAACATTGCTGTAATGAAAGCTAGAGCATCTAAATGTCTGTTTTCTTCCCGAAGAAGGTAATCCAATACAGTTTTCTCAAATTTCTTCATCCTTTGTTCGACCAACTAAATAGGAATATGTGGGAGATAATTAATGCTTGTTATAATCTAAATAGATTGTGGGAGGAAAATGAGGTGGAGAGGAGAATAGCTCCTATGAATATTTTACAGTATTATGCTGTAAAATATTGTGCTACAATTGGAGGTGTGCATTTTTGCTATAGTTCGTTTCGACCTCTTTTCTTCGACTTAAATTCAGCAGGATGAACCTGAAACGATAATATGATATGAGTGAAAGGTAATTGTACTCAGAGAATGGACGATGAACCCCTGGATCTTGTATATAGAACTTTGAAGCTACGCCGATGCCACTGTAGGATGTTTCTGGGGGTATTACTTTGAGCAAGCTAGCTCAAAAGCATTCAAAGAGGAAGGTTGTTAAAGGCGACTCGACCATGGTGAGTGGTGAAGTTGAGGTAAACAAGAAGAAGAGGAGGGTGTATGCTCCTACTGTTGTGAGTGGGTCAAAGGTTGGGGAGACTCGACCTATTGAGGGGGATGAGCTACTGGCACTGGAGAACCGGTTAAGGCTGGTAGCTCGAAGGGGTATTGTGGAGCTGAATACCTCTAAACAGTTGGAGTTGAGCAGGGTGGAAAGTTGATGTCTTTGTGATATTTGAACTTATATTTGTTTTTGAGCTAAGAATGTGTTTCTCTTTTGTAGGTTGCTTGCATGTTGAAAGGTATCTGCGCCGGGATCGAGGAAGGAAGGGCTGAGCTCAAGGGTGGGAGAGCCGAGCTCGGGAAGAAGGTGGCTCAACTTGGGTCTGATCTAGAATTGAAGAGGGAGCGCTTGGTTTCTATGTGGGACTTGCATAAGGTGTTGATACGCTAGCTCACTAATGAAGCGTAGAAGAATATTGATGATGTTACAGCTGCTCGGGACAGCCTCGGGCAAAAATTGCTAGAAGTGGGGTACTCTGTTACTGATCTCAAAGCCATTATAGTAGGTACCTATGTCGAGGAGACCGAAGTGAAAGAGGAGCTCCTGGTTAATAATGACTCTCACCCAGATATTGTTATAGGGATGGACTCTGTCTTTGCTAGAACTGATCTAGAAAATGGTGAGGGTGATAATGAGAAGGTAGAGTAAAATTGTTAGGAGTTTGTTTGTGTTTTTATGTGGGTTGAAAAATTGTAAGTGTATGGTACATTGATTTATAGGATAAATTTGGGATAGGCTAAGAAATTTTTGTAAACATTAATTTGTAGGAACATAAAGATATTTTCCTAAGAATTGAGGAAATAGATAAAGAGCTTGCAAAGGAGAAAAATACCTCAGCATCCCTGTTAACTTCGCAAGCTGAGCTACAGGTTAAAAATGAGTGAGAAATATTTGACTTGTATGTTGCACTACTTTAGAGCTACATAGTAAAGTTAGATGGTAGATATAGATCACAAATGTGTTAGAAAATTAGCAACGATAGTAATCCAGTATGTTCAGATGATTTTAGAGGGTTAGCAAATTAAAACATTGAAAATGTGTATCTTGAAAGAGGATGTAGATGTTATTGCCATTATTGTGAGATAACTTCTTAACTTGAGGTCAAAGCATAATCTCAACTTGTTGACATGTCAAAAATAAAAATCTGCTAGAAATCTATAAAATTATTTGTAATATCTATTGATTGTAGCTATAAAGTATTGTTGAATTGAGCTTGATGATGCAGGTCGAATTAGAGACAGTTCGCTTGAGTGAACAACAAATGCTCCAATTTAATCATGAGTTTATGGTAGAGTTTAATAGGATTAAGGAGGCATCTGAGGATAGGGAGGATCAATATGCCAAAGTACAGATCCAGTTTGCTAAGGCGACAAAAACTGTGGACAACCTAACTCAGAAGAACGAAGGTAAAGATGCTAAAATAGGAAAGGAGCAAAAGGAGATCGCGGAGGCGCAAACTAAAATAGAGAAGCTCAAAAGCAAGGTAGATTTGTTGATGGCGAAAGGTAAAGAAGCGAATGCAGATCAATATCGTATCAAGTCTTTAGAAATGATAGAAAAAGAGTTATTGAACTTTATAGCTAATTTGAAGGGTCAAATGATCAAAAAAATAAACGAGCTTGAGAAGGCTCGAGCTGACCTAGTAAGTTTCAAAAGTGCGATTGAGCAATTAAAGAGTGAAATGATTAGGAAAGAAAATGAAATTGGTAAAGTTTGAACTAACCTGGCAAGTTTTGAAAGTGTGGCTGAGCAGTTGAGGGAGGTCTTGCCTACTATAGATATCGATCTTCGGCTGGCCCAAAAATGATGTAACGAACTGAATGAGAAGGTTACAAGGTTAAATGCAGATTGGCTATGGCCAATTCACGAGCCAAGATAGTTGAGGCCGGAGAGCGATCAAAGAAGAAAAAGACTAACGTCGAGGTCTCGACTGCTAAGGGTGATGTGATTAACCCATCAGCTCAAATTAAAGAGTTTAAGGTGAATATAGCTCATGTTCAGGCTCACGTAAGGAGAGGAAACGAACATTTAAGTAAGAGCGAGTATAAGTGAGATATTTTTCTTTGTAGAAAGCTAGAGTTAGAGAAGGTGATCAAGACTCAAGAGGAAGGATGAGCTGCTTAAGAAGGGTCTTATTAGGGAAAGTGGGAGTTGGTGGAACTTCGTGCTCAATTAGAAAGTCGGAGAACGATGAATAAAGTTGAGCTGGATAATGTGGCGGGGACAATAGCGCAGTAAAATGAGGCGATAATAAACTTAAGAAAATGAGCAGAGAGGGAAGATGTTTTCCACAAAGATATTAAGCACCGTCATCAGAGGTTACAAAAGTAGTTTACCGAGGTAGTCATAATTGACCGAGAGAATTATTTGCCCTGAAGATGTGCACTCGAGGGAGTTGGTGGCTGTTATTGCTTATTTTGTAGAAGAAGTAAAAAGGCTTGAGCTTGAAAGGAATACCTTGCATGACTGTGTGGTATTCCCAGGCTTTATCTGTAATTCTAATATAGATCGAGGAAATTGCTTAAACCACATGGAAATGGAAGTAGGCTCCCGACCTGGAGAATTAGTGGAGCAAGGCAGGAATGTTGTCATTGCTCGAGCTTCAAATTTTATGGTTGAACGACCTCCTGAGTAGGGGAATGTACAGTTGACCTCCAATAAGCAAAAAACTTGTAGTAGTGACATGTAGTTTCTGTAGTGTAGACATGTAGAGAGATGAAAGCTAGTTTTACGTTTTTCTTTATCTTGTGTCTAATAGAGATCATTGATTTAAAATAAGTATTACCTTCATTTTAATCGTTAATATATGTATAGATGGGCGACTGAAAGCTAGTATTATCTTTGCTTTAATTTGTATAGATGTCGATTGCGTGCTACTTTTACTTAGCTTGAATCAGTATAGATATTCAATTGAATGCTCGTATTACCTTTGCTTTAATCTATGTATAGATGGCCGATTGAAACTAGTAATAGATTTGCTTCAATCTATGAGATTTAGTAGATTCTACGTAAGTAGAGAGTAATGTGAGAAAAACTTAGAACTTTTCATTGAGTAAAATAGAATGTACACTATTAGAGATTAAAATCTCACTTTTAGAATGTAAAGAACAAGAATAGAGTAATCTGTAGTAGAGAAACTATGGATTTAACAATAATACCATTTCAATTGCCTAGTGTTCCATAGATTTGGGATTCGAACTCCTTGCTTGGTCATGAGATAGTACGATCCCAGGCCAGTTCGGCCAGTGATGAGGAAAGGACCTTCCCAATTTTCTGCGAGCTTCCCAGCATGTACTTCTTTTCTGCTCTGTGGGTTTTCTATGAGGACGAGATCATTAATTTGGAACTTATGGCTTTGAACTCTTCTGTTATACGGGCCTGTAAGCATATGGTGATATCGACCTTGGTTAGCAATGGCACGTTTCCTAGTTTCATCAATCCAGTACATATTGTATGCCAGCTCGAATTCACTCTCTTCATCTGTAAGCTCATGATCTCTAACATGATGGTGGTACTCTTTTGGAATGATGGCCTCTGTACCATAAGCTAGAAGGAAGGGGGAACAACCAGTTGATTGTCGCAGTGTTATACGGTATAGCCATAAGACATTTGGAAGCTCCTGCTTCCAATTTCCTTTCCTCTATGATTGAAGCCTTTTCTTGAGTCCATCCACTATGGTTTTTATAGTAATTTTGATGTGTCCATTGCCTTGAGGGTTTTTGGATTGGATGGGGAATGGATGATGTTGTATTTGTTGAGGAAGGTTACTATATTTTAACCAATGAATTATGGCCCGTTATCGATCCGAATTAGATGGGGGCATTCAAACCGTGCGATAATATACTCCCAGAAAAAAGAGATAACCTCTTCTTCTCTAGTTTGACAAAGGGGAATTGTTTCCACCTATTTTGTGAAATAATCTATAGCTACAAGTAAGTGGCAGCGATTACTTGGCATATTGGGAAACACTCCCACAAGATCGAGTGCCTACCGCTTGAATGGCTAAAATACTTTACTTGCATGAAGCTCGAGTGCAGGGGTACAGATCATGTATCCATGTCGTTGACATATACTGTATTTATGTAAGTACTCTTCTGCTTATTTGTGCATTCCTGGCCAGAATACTCCATGTGTAATTGCTCTATTTGAAAGTGATCGACCTACGGCATGGGAGCCATAAGCTCCTTTATGTAATTCTTTGAGTATTCTATCAGCTTTCTTCTTGGTGAGGTACTTGAGATAAGGCCATGTTACTAATTGGCAGTATAGATGGCTGTTCTGAATAGTATAACACTTGGATTTGTGGGAAGGGGCCCATCGTATTTGTTATTCAGGCCAAGGTAGGCAATAATGGGCTTTCGCCAATCATCCTCCTCCTCTTCATCTCCCCCAATGTTGATCGTGCATAAAAATAAAGATTAATACTGGGGGTGGATATCACTTTAATCTGGAGATATCGTGCAAATATGCTAAGGAATCAGCATGTCGGTTCTCACCTTGAGGTAGATAATCGAGAATTGCTTTATCGAATCTGCTCATCCAATCGATAACAAGGGCCACATATTCGATCATCCTGCCATTTTTCTTGTACTTCTTTGAGTAATGGTGGACGATGAGTAAAGAATTTGTATACACTGAGAGCCCAGGGATGCCAAGCTCGAGTGCTAAATCGATTCCATGTATCAAAGTTTTATATTATGTGACATTGTTAGAGGCTTCAAAATCTAAGCGGATTAATGTCTCAATTTTTTCCCTGGAAGGTGTAATCAGTACGATTCCAATTCTTGACCCTAGGGGTTTGGCTGAACCATCTATAAGAAGTCTCTACTCTTTCTTTGTAATTTATTCAGCTCATTTATCAAATGGTTTGGTGGGTGGATCTTATAAATTTTTTAATAGAAGGTCAGGATCGTGCTCCTCCTAATCGGGATTTTCCACAGGAAAATCTATGTGAAAATTGGTAACGGCATGACCTTTTCCTGAATGTCACTGTTCAAACTTGATATCATGTTCTCCCAAGCTGACTAACCATTATTGCATTCTTCGTAATTTTTCTTTTTATTACAAAACTTCTCGGAATGGGTAGTTCGTCATGACTTTGACTGAATTAGCTTGGAAGTAGCATTTAAGATTCTATGAAGTGTAAACACGAGTTAAAAGGAGTCTCTCGATTTTAAAATACCTCGTTTCTGCTGGAGTAAGGGTTTTGCTGATGAAATAGACTAGCTTTTTGACCTTGTCATCAAGTAGAATGAGAGCCCAGCTGATAGAAATGTCTGTAACTGCGAGATAGATGATCAGTTCCTCATTGTCTACTGGGGTGCTGATGATGGAAGACTTCCCCAGATATGTTTTGAGTTCCTCAAAAGCTGCCTCACATTTTGTTATCCACTGGATCTCTTCGTTGGGCTGAACCTTTCCTCGTTTATTACAACCTCAGTGTAGTAAGGACAACTACCAGCATGGATCGGAAGACTTAGAGACAAATCGATTAATAGCAGCAATCTTGCCTGTGAGTTAATATACGTCCTTTATTTTTAGAGAGGGCATGTTGAAGCGAGCCCGAATTTGATCTAGGTCAACTTCAATCCCCTTCTTGCTGATAAGATGGCCGAGGAACTTGCCTGACTGCACTACAAATTAATATTTATTAGGATTGAGCCGTATCCTCTAAGAACGTAGAATGTTAAAAATTATGGATAGATGATTGATATGGTTTTTTGACACTAAGCTCTTGTACAGGAGATCATTGATATAGACTTCAACAATTTTCCCCAAGTGTGCTATGTACGGTACTATCATTAACCGTTGATAAGTTGCGCTTACGTTTTTTAGTCTAAAGGGCATGACTTTATAACAGTGAAGTCCAGATTGACCTCGAAGAGAGGTATTTGATTATATCCAAAAATAGTGTCCATCATAGATAAAAGTTCGTGACCTGTTGTGGAATCAAGAATTTGATGAATGATTGGAAGAGGGAAACTGTCTTTCGGAGTGTGCTTGTTTAAATCGGTGAAATCTGCACAAACTCAAACCATTCCATTCTTTTGGAACTATGACAATATTAGAGATCCAATCCAGGTACTTGGCTTCTCGAATGAATCTCACTTTGATCGACTTATCGACTTCAATGTTGACGACATCTCAAAGCCGAGATAAGAGTTGTCATTATTTCTTTTTGACCACCGTTGCATTGTTGTTGATGTTCAATATGTGACATGTCTTGGATGGATTGACTTTGGGAATCTCTTCGAAAATCCAAGAAAATATATTTGGATTCAGTCGGTACAAATTTAAGTACCTCTGCTAGGTCCATCAATTTCTATGTACTTTGTAAGTTCTTTTGTAAAAGGTTGATCATCGATGTGACCAGCTTTCTGTAATTTCTATGCAGTATATCTCTCAGATGTGCCGAGAATGGCAGAAACGGTAATTTAGTAAGCTTGATAGAGGTTTTGATTGCCTTCAATTTTGTAGATGTCATCACTGTGTTTTAAGCATAACATTTGTCGATACGTGGAAGCGATTGCTTCCATGTTGTGGATTCAACAGTGGCCCATAATCCTGAGATAATGAGATTTGGCATTAATGATGTAGAATACAACTTCTATTGTGGCTGGTCCAGCGGTGATAGGTAAGATGATCTTGCCCACTCATTTTTCCTTGGAACCATTAAATCCATTGATATTGATGTCGCTTGGAATAACCTGCTCGGCCAATCCCATCTGGTCGATCGTACTTTAAAAGATAATCTCAATACTGCCACCAATATTAATCATCATTATATGCATGACAAATTTATGCATCTTGAGCATGATAACCAGTGCGTCATGATGAGGAAACTTATCGTGACTGATGACGCAATCCTTGAATAAAATCCCAAGTCGACGATTGCTAGATTAAAAGGAAGTTTAACTTATTTATTTTGAGGTGTGAGATCGCAGCACTCAGATAATCTCCGTCGTTTGAATCAGCAAGAGTTGCTAATCTAATTGATTTTGATCATAATATTATGGTTTATGTGTTTCTCCTCAGCTTGATCTTCGGCATTGACACCTGGACTACTTTGATCTACATCTTGTAGCTACCATTCTTGTATGATTCCAGATCAATATTATACTCGTGCTTTCTCCCAGTTTGAAAATATATTCCAACAACTTCTGTAAAGCATAGTAGTTATCAGTTTCATGATGATTTACCTTGTGATGCATGCAGTACGGTTTGCCTTCAATTGGTTCCAGCGGTTAAGATATATGGTAGAACTTGCCTTTCGCTAGAACGGGAAAAATTAAGGAGATTTGGACATTCATCTTGGGGAGGACCGGCTTGGGTAATAAATTTCCCTTCCAAGGTTTGCCTGTGTTTACCTTGCAACGCTTTTGATTACCCTGGTCCTCCTTTGGTTCACTGTTGTATTATGTGTTTGGACATTTAGTGGTTAGGACTGATTTAGTAGATTTATGCCTTTCGGTCATCATCCTTTCTTGGTGAACATACCCATTGGCCTTTGTGAGTATATCCTCCAAGGTTGTGGGTTTGTTTAAGAAGAGATGTTCCTTTGCTTTGCAATTGAGTTAGAGCGCATTGGTAAAAGCAGTAATAATTATTTTCTATTCTAGATTATCAACTTTCTTGCGAGCTCTAGAAACTTCTTCGCAAAGACCATGAGCTTCTCTCCTTGTGATTGTTTAAGACTAATAAGATAATATAAACTAATAAGATAATATAGATTTTCCTTGTCCTTGTGACTGTAGTTGATCAAATATAAGGATGGAATCATCAGGTATAGAATGGAACCATCGTAGCGGTTCTCCCTACATACTCATTGTAAACAGACGGCATTGAATATGGTTAAGATTTGAGTTCAATCCCAAAAAATCTCTGAACTGTTGAATGTACTCCTTCAGATCGGTGCCTTTGTATTTATGAATCTTCAGAGTATGGAAACCTATTGGTACTCCATATCAAATAACTCACCTTACAACTTGGTAAAGTTGTTTTATCTGCCTAGAGCTTGAACTTCAATAAACTCATTGATACATTGATCCATGTGCCCTTGTGTGATGTACTAACATATAGCCTAGGTGACTTGGCGAGCTGGTTGAGGATTATGAGTACCGATACCCTCACTCAAATGATCGCCTACTACAATTCGGGGTTGAAGTCACTATTCTTCCTCTTGATACTTGGAAGGCCGGAGACCACTACTGATATCGAATTGAGCTTTAATACCCAAATGAATAGATAGTTAAAGTTATTATTGAAGATTTCTCTAAATGACTTTGCTGGTTGCTCCTCGAGGGCCTAATCTTTCTCGTACAGAAACTCGAGAGTTCATTGGCACTTGATCACAATCTATTGTATGTGGAACCTGTTGAGCACCAAAGCTAGTAATGCGATCTGCAAAGTTGTTATCTGCTCTTCATGTCTCTTGAATGCTGTCAAACAAGCTTGGCGCTCGCTTTTGAGCTCTTTATCGCGGAGCTTCCAGTCAAGAGTTAACTGACATTTGAGCTCATTACATTTCTCCTTTTCAGCGTGAAGATTCCTCCGTAGTTCAGTGAGCTATTTCGGCTCAACTGGAGCTGGACTCCTGTTGTTGGTCGTTTGGAAGTGGCCATGATTGGAAGTAGATAGTGGAGTGAATGTATAACTTAGGATATCATGGAAATGTCTTCTTTCCCATGGACAACACCAAATGTAATGGCCTAATTCTCTAGCTCAAAATTAGATCTTACACTAAATGTACCAGTGACAAAAATTAATGTAATACAAGAAATGACACAGGTAATTAAACATGGAAAACCTTTGAATAGGTAAAAAACCATGACCTCGAGTTGAGGGTTTAGTAACTGTAACTTTTATTGGTTGAGGCTGATATCTTATTACAAATAATCTCTTGAACTAAAAATGTTTGATCTTGCGATAAGAACTTTTGTGGTGTTTAGAATCTACAAATTCATGTGTTAGAATCTTGAAAATCTAGTTTTTTTGGTCCTTAACTTTAGAACTTTTTCTTTATATAGACCTCACTTACAGCTCGTTGTCGCGTAGAAGCACGTTTTCCAGATAATGAGGTAAGTGGTAGTTAAATGTGCAATTGTTAGTTCGTGGGAGACATGCGTCTTTAACTTGTTCATATTTTGTTGTAGAGCTCGTTTCATGTTCTTTATCAGTTCGTTGTCTAGGTGTCAATGCAGATTGTACATGTCACGTGTGTAATGCGTGAGTATGATATTGAGGTAGTTCAAGTTTGGATTAAATCGATGGATAGGTCCCTACAACTAGTGCTATGACCACCTTCAGATCTAGTTGTAGTGATAGAAATACAAAGGACGAATCTACTGTATACTACATCAAACTTTAATATCGAGAAGGGTATAAGGCTATCTTATTCAAGTATGTTTGGGCTAAGATTATACACCATGGTGTAAAGTGGATGTAGAAGCAAACTTAACGTTGGTTAATTTATCCAACTTTATTAGATCCGATCATTTGGTTGATGAACCATTTATTCTTGCTCAACATGCCACACAATTATTCTATTCCCATGATCCAAAAGATCTAGATTGGCACGTAGTTCTGCGGGTTCCATCAAAGGTTTATGTTGATGACGAGGCGTACCTTTTATCTAATAAATGTGTTTTATCTGACTTTGATATTTGTCCTAGTAATAGGGAAAGTTATATTAATGAGGAACAAATATTTCACCATCCCAAAGATATTATTACTGAAGAAAGGTTGAAGAAATGAAGGCGTTTAAGGAAATAATAAAATGTTACTTTGTAGTCTTTTATGGTTTCTCTTTTCTATAGCTTTCTATTACGTTATTTGTATTTGCTACAACTTATGCTTTATTTATATTGCCTTAATTTATATGAAGTACAATTATGTCGCCTACTTATACATTTGTTGTGGTTATTAGTTTATTTCATGGGTCATATTAGATATTCACTCGATTCCGATTCAGCTGTGGCGGATACCACAGGTAAAATTTGTTATATCAAAATTTGCTTAAAAGGTAATATTATTGTTATAATTGTTTAATTATTCTTTTGTTTGTGCAGGAAACATACCTTCTCATGCTTCATCTTCTTGGAGGAGAAGAGATCCGTCTCGAGGATCCAAACCTTTACCTGATGGGAAGAAGAAGAAGAAAGTCTGAGTTAATTCATGGGGTCAACCTATTCGAGGGGTCGACTCATACTCAATAACTGTTAGAACTCTTACTTGTAACCATATCCCTATTAATTATAAAAAATTTACCAATGTTCCTGGTGAATTCATTTATATTGTGATAACAAAGCTAGTGGTAATTTGTTATATTTTATATTTATTAATTTATTATATTTAATATTTATTAATTTTTTTTTACTCATTCTTCTTGTATATTAAGCTGACCTTTGATCTTAGGCGTGTTGCTAATTTTAGCATAATACGACGTATGAACGATGCTTGGAAGAGACACAAGTCCAGGAAAAATAAGAAGTACATTAAAAATAAGGATCCGGCAAAAGTAAAAGCTACTCCCCCTCCATTTGTTCTAAAGGAAGGTTGGGTAGAATTTGTTGACATATGCAATTCAGATACATTTTTGGTATCTTAATAATAACCAAATTTATCTTTAGTAAATGCATTTCTGGTTTTTCTGGTTAATTGGTATGTGATTTATGTAATTAATGAAAGCTCAAAGCGAGAAGATTACAGAAAATCAAAATAAATTAAAGGCGCCATGTACCATTGGTCGAACTAGTATGGTTGTTGTTTGTCATAATTTGGTAATATTTTATTCGACATACATATATAAGTACATATATATAATTTGTTCTTCTATGTACTATGTATTTACTTTAGATAGCTATTCATTAATGCTAATCAAAATATATAGGCTGTGGAGAGAAATGCCCCTGATAAAGATATTGGTAGGGCTGACGTGTTCATTAAAGCTCATACCAAGGCAAACAAGACCTATCAATGCCCTGAAGTTATTGTAAGATACTCCGTCAAACCTATTTAAGTCTTTTATACTATATAAATTTTATTTTATCTTATGTTTTTATTTGGTTGACTTTTCAATGTTTTGTAGGAAAAACTACAAGAGAATATGAACTTGTATCCAGATTCGAATAAGATAGGTCATGATGATGTGATTGCAAAGGTATATTAGTAACTTTTAAGGATCGTAAATTAATACTTAATACATTGATGTTTAAAAATAATTTCTATGTATGTAGACTCTTGGCAAAGACAAGAAAGGTCATATGATGGCTATGGGTATAGACATCGCCCCACCATTTGTGGCTAACGCAATTCACATAGTAGAAGAGAATGAGGATTTGAAAGATATAAATAATGAACTAAAGACTATGTTGCTGAATATGCGAAAGGACTTGGATGACCACATCAAAAAAACATCGGTAAATCTTACTGTAAATATCAATTTTTTGTAAAAACAAAATAAGAGTATATATAAAAAATACTTTACTCTTATGGCAACTTTCTTGCACTCAGGGTGTACCACAAATTCAACCCTCTTCATCTTATGATACACCAAGTAACTCATCGCAAGCTACTCAGGTACTAAAAGTTTTTATGTACTGATTAGTATCATAAATTAGAATTTATAGTATATTCACTTTTATTATGATTGTATATATAGCGAAAGCAATCAGATTTGAATAGAGAATAAAAGTTGAACAGGTTTCCGAAAGAGATAGTCGCTTATGGTATTGTTGCTGATGCTAGTCCTGATGCGTATTACCACAATAAGAAGCTCAGAGATGGGTACTATAAGATAGAGATATTCAATGTCATCAACGAAAATGCTTTATTGTTAAGGCAAGACAGTTTTACTAAGACAATGGGAGATGTGGGTGTTGTAGGCATTGCTGCATGGCCCAAGTCTTTTTTTATATTTACCTCTTTATTCCTTCTTTTTTTGGAAAAAGACCAAGTTTTATGCTTATGAACTCAAATGTTTATTTTTTTCTAGAACTAACATATGTCTCACTGTGTAATATATGAACTAGGTAAATCCTTTTTAACTCCGCCAATGGAAAACTTAAGGTTTACATTGCCGGTCCCATGCCCGGATAAAGGAGGAGGGAGAAGGATATATTCTCTTATAAATTTCTTGAGGTTCCAAATATCCGATCTAGGTATATCTCATCTTCCACATAACTTATATTATTAGTGAAATTATATTCTCTTTATTTCCTTATCCATCTGATGTTGGTTCTATATTCATACGAGATGTCTTGCTTTCTAAGATCCTTGAGGCTCTTATCGTCATTCGAAGTCTCGTTATGCAGAAGACAAAGCTAATAATCAATTGTAATAGGAATCTAAAGGTTCTTCTAGACAATCTTCTTCTTGAAAGCAGCGAAAACAACAGTAGTTTATTCAGGCATGTATCTATGGTTTACAAATCCATGGTGAGAAAAAAGGGCAAACTTCACTAGTTTGTTAAATAATTTCAGTTATCAATTCTAACAGTATTTGTTTCATCCTTTTACTCTATTAATACATCACTTATTAATGCAAGTGAATTCTTAAGTTTTCTAAAGTAATGCATATTTTCTCTGGAATGTCCATCTTCGATATATAAGGATGCCTGTGAAAAGCTTAATGCGAGCCATATCCATTAATGTGAATGATATGGACTCGCAACAAAAGGACTTTATCCATCAATGGTGGTTTCCTTGCCTGGATCTTCTTGTAAGATAAATTGCAAAATTGCTCTTCTTGGTGTGCTATATGGAGAGAAGTTCAAAGCAGCTTTTGATTCTTTTATTAAGAGTGCTCAAACTCTACAGGGGCTCCGTCATGTTTTAATAGATTACCTTCACCGCAAATAGTCTGATCATAATACTGTGGATTCTACAAAATTTGTAATTCCAAGGTCGCCTAATAATTGTTACGATTGTGCTACCACGTTTGTTACACAGTGTTTAAAGCTGTTACATGAGTTATCAAAGCATCAAAATTGTAGGAAATGGCTTGCTACTATTAGCATCTTCTCTGAGTTATTTGAAAATAATATTCATTAGGGTTTTATACCTGTTCGTGTTCAGGCGAGAGTTGTTCTGTGTGCTTTTTCAGAAGATGATACTAAAGTGGTTGCAGAGGTGATGGATAATGAGTACAATATGATGGATGATTCTAATCCTTAATGCAGTTCAAGCGGAGATTTTGAAGAAGAAAAAAAATCTTAACATGTGTCATATACTTATTGGCCATTGTCGTCTCAGGTAGTTTGGACAAATTTCAATAAATTGGCTTCATTTTAACAACTAAAGCTAGATCATTTTTGTTGTTGTTAATATGAAATTGGATTTGCACCTTCTACTAACGTAATTTGGATGATAGGTAGAATATGATGCTAGTGGAAAGGTCATTGGGGTCACATTTGAAGGGGAAATTGCAAAAAATATAAGGGGTCACATCTGATGGATGAAGAGTACGACATGATAGTTATAGGAATAGGCCTCAAGGAATGTATCCTGAGTGGTGTTCTCTCTGTCAATGGACTCAAAGTAACATTTCTTTCATCTCTGTCTCCCTTCATTACGACATCAAGTTTTATATATCTTTATCTAAAAGTTTGATTTTCTTTAATCTAATGTGGATCTTTCAATGATCTGAAATGCTGCATGCTTGATCTCATTCATAATTTTGTTTTACAGTTTTATAATTGTAAGATCGTCAAGACGAAGAACAATAATCAATTATTGATTTAAGTAATATAGAATTTTCAGGAAAAAATTTGACAAATGTTTGCATATTGGATCGAACTGTAACCTGATCTTTAACTCATATTACAATATTTTAGTATTCTAAATTTTTGAATCAAGTTTTAAAATAAGCAATCGGACTCTTAGTGTTGTTAATGGTGAGAATAAATTGAATTGATAAAATATGTCAATAATGTAATCAATAAAGCTCCAATAATAGGAACTCCTGAAGTTTTATGTGATTGATAATTCATATGATGAAAATGTAGACCATGTATTCGTGTATTATTAGAACATCTCCAGCAGTATGGTATGTTGTTATATTTTTCATATACTTTTGCAAAAAACCATTCCAACAGGGGTATGGTGTTCAGCATACTCACCCCCATACCACTCCAAAATATGCAAGTCCGAAACTTGGAGAGTGGTATGCGCATACAATTTTTGTGGGTCCCCTACAAATATTTCTTTATTTTCCTTTCTTTTCAATCTCTAATAAAGAAACATTATGGGTCCCAATTTTTATAAAAACCTTCTTTCTCACATAAAATAATATTGTGGGTCCCAATTTTTCAAAAAAACTTAATTTGGAGAGAAATCTGTTGGAGCAAAGTGGTATGTTATTCCATATACTAGTATTCAAAACCGGAATAGCATACCTTCTCTGTTGGAATGCTCTTAGAATTGTTGTAAAGGTTACAATGCTATCTATGATAATTCAATAAATTGGTTTTGTTTTAAAAACTATAGCTAGATCATTTTTGTTGTTGTTGATATGAAATTGGATCTGCACCTTCTACTAACGTCATTTGGATGAAAAGTAAAATATGATGCTAGTGGAAAGATCATTGGGGTCACATTTAAAGGGGAAACTGCAAAATGTAAGAAAGTCGTTTGTGATCCCTCATATTTTCCTGACAAGGTAATTTATATTTCACCAATCCTCGATAATGCATATTTGAACTTGGTACTTATCCTTCCAAATCATAAGTTTTTCTTATTATTTGGAAAAGGGTCAAAAAGTTGGAAAGGTAGCTTGTGCTATATGCATAATGAGTCATCCCATCCCCAATACCAGTGATTCCACTCAGTACAGGTTATCCTACCTCAAAAGCAACTTGGGCGTAAATCTAATATGTATGTTTTCTTGATTTTCTGAAAATTTTAATTCTTGTATCGACATATATGAGAATTTCTATTGTTAATTATTTAGAACTTTCCCAATCTTTTCTCTATTTTTCATAACACAACCACACCGCTATGAGAATTTTAAACTACCAATAGCATGCATTTCCCTAGAGCAGTTTTGTTGGCAACAATTATTATAGCACAAATCAGTAGGATTTCTTTTGTTTGGGTCATCAAGCGACAAAGAGCATTATTTTGTTTAATATCCCAGATGAATCTTCGTATATCTGAGAGATTTATCTTGATATATGGGTTAGGGTCTTCCAACTAATTTTTTGAAAAAGTAGAGATTTGTGTAGCATGCAAATATTTCATCTACTCAGTAAAATATTTCATCGTCTTAGCTGTATGGGTATTTTTCTTTACATGAGGTTTCCTCATGTTCTTTGTTTATTTTTCATTATTCTTTGCTATTTTGCTTATTGTCGGTGCCATTGTTACTTGTTTCCAAAAATATCCTTGTTGGCTATCACATAAAAAATTATGCAAAGAAACTTTGAATATGAAGGAAATGGATTATTAACTCACTCACAATATGATGTAGGTACTTGTACTTCTACTCTTACGCTCACAATGTATCTCTAAAAGGGAAATACATAGCTTTTGTTTCCAATGAAGCGAAGACTGATCGGCCTTAGATAGAATTGAGGCCTGGAATTAAGCTACTTGAACCTGTAAATGAGACATTTTTTGACATTTATGACAGATATGAACCAGTTAACAAGCAGGATGATGACAACTGCTTCATTTCTATGGTAAATTTTATTTTATATTTGTAGTTTTTATTTTAATGGACACAATGAATTTGTGTAATTCAATTGGAATAATAACACACGAAAGAACTTTGTTGCCCGTATTAAGTGATTTACAAAATTACATTTGGTGAGAGATACTCATTATAAATTAGAACTGAAATGCCATATTACATTTTTAATATAACAGTTACAATTTGAATCCTTCTTTCGAATTGAATCCTTAAATCCTACAGAAATAATTACAAATTGGTGTTTTCCTTAATTATTCAACATGATCTAACACATGAAAGGAATATTATGATCATGCACCCATTTCAAAGATTTAGGATATTCAAATTGACAATGATTTAATAACAATAATTTTATTTTTGGAAAATGTTAATTTGTTGGTGTAACCATCTATTTATAATAGTGTTCTTGCAGTACTTTCTTGCCTTCAATTAATTTCAATATCCATAACCCCATGAATATAAAACCCTGGTATTACATTATTGATTACGTTGTAGTTATATAAAGGGTAATTATGTGTGCTTTATAGCTAAGTGGAATAGATTGAAGAACTCTTTTGAGAAGCTTAGATTCTCGCATTGCTGGAATGTAGCTAACTTTTCAGCCTCACAAGCATCCAAGAGAGGGCTCTCTCTCTCTCTGACGACACCCAAGAAAGCTTTCAAGGTCGACCAACCTTTCTAACAAAAGTGGAAGCCCCAAATGTTTGTTACTTTAGAATCTCCTAGCTGCCATTCGGGCTTTTCAGGGCTTGGCATTGCCTCCCCTAATTTGTAACTTTCTTTCTTCAATTTAATCTTACTTTTTGCAAAAAAAAAAATTATGTGTGCTTTATAGTACTCGAGTCATAAATAAACTTTGTCAATATTTTAAAATCTACTATACTTTCATTTAGCTTAACGATATTTTTTTAGCGTAAACATCTATTCATAGCAGTGTTTTAAAGTGCATTCCTGCCTCATATAATTTTTAATATCGATATGTACTTGCGTAGAATCTCGTTATTACAGAATTGACTAGGTTGTAGTTATTCTAATTCTATGCAAGTTCTTAGTACTTATCTTATAAGTGAACTTTGTTAATAATTTAAATTCACTAGACTTTAATTTAGTTTGTGGCACTTGAAATAATTTTACGGCATGATTCAGTATTAACAACGTAAATTTCCTTCAGAGTTATGATACAACAGCATACTTTGAGTCCACAGTACAAGACGTGCTCACCATATACAGTAAGATAACTGGAAAGGTAAATGTTTTAGTTAAATCTAAGTTCATGCTACTCATTCCTCAAACTATTTAAATACTCTATTAGCTATAAATATTTTTCACAGATGCATTTGCTTTATACCTACCACGTATGATTAAGCTAGCATACATTACAGTAGTTTTTTTCTCTTCAGGAATATGCAACATGTTGCATCAAGTAGAAGGGCTCACTTGAAAATTCCTGTTTTTGGTTAAATGTCTTAAAATTTCTATTTTTGTTTTCTAAAGCAATACATATTTTCTTCAGAATGTCCATCTTTGATATAAAAGGATGCCTGTGAAAAGCTTAGTGAGAGCCGTATCTATTTTCTACTATCCATTCTTAATTGTCAAGCCTGTTTATCTGAAGCTGAGAGTGGTGCTACATTATTACCATCACAGAGGTTAGTCTGGCATATTAATCAGAACTGCTTCTAGCTATTTTATAGTCTTCTCTTGCATTATGCTTTCTCTAGCTCACTTGAAGAATTCCTTATTCATTCAATCTTGAGAGCTATTTCACGAGAGTGTTTTATTTCCCTCAGGAACACATTGAACAAGTAAGTTTTGTAATATTTTTGTATGTTTTTGCATGATTACACTCTATTTTCTTTGAAAATGAGTTTGATTTTTTTTTTTAAATTTGCTTTATTTAGGAATTTTTTAGGGTTTTGATTTAGAAAGTTTTAGTATTTCTATTTTTTGGACATTGTCAGTAAGAATTTATGAGTTGATGCATTTTAATTTATTTTGATTTTGATTTTGATTATTGTGTGGTTTGATCTAGGTTGAGGCATCAACTAATCAAGTTGCAAAGAAGCAGATGTCGGTTTACCAGCTTCCATCGAAGATTCTCTATCGTGCAATTGACGTACAGTTGAAGGTAGTATTTCATTTTGTTGATTAGGCTTTATTTTAGGGTTGTTTATCTATTGAACAGTTAGGGTTTTAGGTGTTAATTTTGAAATTGGGTATTTTATTATAGGCTGAGGCAGATACGGATGAGGTGTTTGCACTAGTGACTTTGCTACCTGAGTCAAATGTATGAACATGTCTTCTTTGGGTGTTTGTTATTTTGGGTTTTGGGTTTCGAGTAATTGTAATGACTGCACAAATGTGAAATATATATAATTTTTTATTTTTTATTTTTATTTTTTTTATTTTATAAAATAACTTTAGCCACGGCTAGTTTTGTAGTAAATAGCGAGTATTAGCCACAGACGAAACCGTGGTAATTAATAAGCATTAGCCACAAATATTATGGTAGTAATTGATAGGTATTAGCCACGGGATATTACGTGGGAAAGTTCGTAGCCAATAGAGCCATTTTCCACAGTTTATAATGTATCTTATATGAATTAATAGCCATGAAATAGCCACGGTACTATCTGTGGCTATATCTGATTCATTAGCCACGGTCAAGTCCGTGCTTGAGCATTAGCCACACCACGAGTTGACACAACCTTAGGCATGGGTGTACCCGTAGAAAATGGTATTAGCTACGGCCAGAGCGGTGACCATTGACGTTAATTCTGGTAGTGAATTTTAGATTACAAGATCTAGATTTTCTAACTCAAGAGATCAAAACTTGTAATCAAATATCTGTCTCAAGCAATAAAGTTACAACTACTAAATCCTCAAATAGAGGTCGTGGTTTTCACCTATTCAAAGGTTTCCACACTAATCACCTATGTCTGTCTTTTGTACTAATTCTTGTCACAAATATATTTGGTATATTAGCTAATTTTGAGCAATTTCAAGCTACTAGGAAATTTGGCCATTACAAGGACCAACTCCGCGATGATTACCAATGTCCCACTTTGATAAAGGAATCCTTAATAACTTGTCAAATTCTTTGTAACTTGCTAGACACATATTAACTTTGGGTACATTGGGAATGGTAGCCAAGTAATCTTGGTTCGCAAAAGATTTACTAGACGCAGTGGTTAACATATTTTTGAAGAGTGCCAAGAAATTTGAACTGTTGGTACGGGGGGTCGCCATTTATAATCGATGTGCATGTGCTGGGGACAGCGGTCGGCTTGCTAATTTTGATTATAAGTCATGAAGGGAAGACCGAGACCCCATCATCTGCAAAAGATTTGTAGGATAATGAAAGAATGCATTGTGAAGAATAACATTTTAGATGAAACATTGAGAAGATAAGACCCCATTATTTGCAAGTTTAAAGTTTCTCTTCTCAATTGAGAAATTTTTTTGGTGATATTTGTTTAAAGTTTGGACTTTTATTATATAGGTATCGGAAAGTTATTCTAGAGTTTCTAAAGAAAGATATTTTTACATATTTGGGAAGAATTAGTTGCAAAACTTAGCTAAATTGAAACTTGGGAACTGAAAACTCTTAATATAGGGATTATATGAGAACTACCTAAAAACATGGAAATAAAATTCTATTTAGAATTGTTTTTCTTCTTCTAGGGTATAAATGAAAGTTTGGTTAAGGATCTTGCAATATTACTATTGTAAGAGCCTATTTTTGTATTCTGAATTTAGTATCTTGCACCAAAGATAATCAAAATGTTAGTAAGAAATAAGTAACTGTTAACACAAGGTTTAGCGCGAAAAACCTTTGAATAGGTTAAAAACTATGACCTCTCTTGATGATTTAGAAAGAGAGATATTATTGACGATGGATAGCTATTATAAGGAATTCTCTGGATAGTTCTATATAGAGTTTATGGGTAGAATTTCATGTACGGAGTTTCCTATCCTTTATTTGTAGTTCTCTGGGTAATAATATAACCGTTTGATGACCATTATTATTCTTAATGATGGGCGTTACAATTTTGATTTGATGATTTATTATACAGATTGTGTATCAGCCTGATCCTTTTGCCTTGTAACAGCTTCATTAATGACGGAGTGCTTGTTAAATCGAGCTATTGAACTAAAGGTTGAGAATTATAAGTAAAACTTTATAGTTCTACCATAGTGTGCAAGAAATGTGTCATGTGTATAATGACGTGGTCGGGGGAATATATGATGGTCGAAGATGAAGCTTGAGTTTGAGATTTGGAATAAGCTACTACAATCGCCCCCTCTGAACCAAGAGCACGAGAAGCATTAAGGCGAGTGATGTTGGTTGAAAAGCATCATTAATATTGTAATTAATACCGGGGAATCTTTTCAAATGATTCTTTATGAATATCAATTGTGGTTGTTGGGTTCCCTAAAACCAATGGCTCTAGTCAAAAATTTTGCATGGAAACTCCTTCTGACGTTTAGGAATCTGGAATGTCGTCTTTAATGGTAATTATAGTACAAATATTGTTGTGGTTGGCTATTGTAGTTGTGATTTGCTAAGTATTTCTCTAACTCCATAGCTTATATAAACATTCTTCTCTATATCTTTTTCTTGGTTGAGAGGATGGTGACCACCAGGTGGCAATCTCACGAGGAGAGAGTTATTACTAAAGTACAAGAGCTACAGCTCTGGTACTTTGGGACCCAGTCTCTGAACTTTTCGACACCAATTTTAGTGCGTCCTACCTATCATGGTATGACGTATGAAGAGGTAGAGGAAGCGGATGATGACTATTATCAAATGGTCCATTTTTATGATTTGTTGATATCGGAGGAAGAGCGCAGGAATGGGCTACGTCAGCTAGCGATGGAGGCTGTTACAACTGAAGATGAAGCGGCATGCGTTCGTCCGAGGAACTCTCATCGGTACCCTGTTGGTGAGTGGGTTTTATAAAAAAAATATAGAATATAGCACTTATTCTTTCTCTACCACGCGGGGGTGTGGGGGGGGGGGGTTATGGTAGAAGAGACGATGGTGGAGGAGATTTTTCCTCTACACAATCATCGTCTCTTATCGTGAAGAAGGTATTTCTTTTAAAGGGTTCTTCAAGCACTGTTACCAATGGTGTGAAGGATTACTTGGGATGTTTTGGCAGAAGAATAGTATTGAAAATTGAAAAGAAATGTAACCTGTAGATCGATCTGTTAAAATGTCTGAAATCTTGTTATCTGTAAAGCATTCTATAAATAAAATTTGACATAATAAAAAAAAATTGTTCTATCTATTGTGTTGCAACTCAAACTGGAAAAGATATGTTTAGTATACTTAATGTAATGTATTCTGTGTGAAAGTAAACTAAAAAATGAGAATGGTAACTTGAACTATTGATGGATGTGAAAGAAAGTTAAAAGAATAGAAAAGAATTTAGGAGGTTAAAAAATATGTTGTAGTGTGATAGGCACTTGTGTCGAACTAACAGGGGTTTATTGGTACGAACTACCAGACATCAAACTGTAGTAGAATTGTTCTGAACGAATCAAACTATAGGGAACTTGGTGTGTATATCAATAAAGATATTGGGAAGTGAGGTTAAAAAGGGAAGTTCAAAAATGTAATATGGTCGTTTGGTGAAGGCAAGTAATTAAGTGGCTAGTATGATCGTACTAATTGAGAGGAGATTGGTATGTACATATGTTGTTGGACTTGAGGCAAATGAGAATGTTTTTGTCAAACTGTTGGTAGGATTTGTGATCTGTCAACCTGGAATTACATAAGATTATGTTATGTTAGCTGGTTGTAGAATTTGTGATCTGTTATCTTGAAATTGTACCATAGTATTTAGCACAGTTATCCTTTTCAATATGCGTACTTCCGTGGACTAGGTTGGTAAAGTTCTAATAAACTATGTCCACTTTGTAGTGGTCAAAGTGCTTTGCTGGAATGTTCTACATATCCTTTGTTGGTGATAGAGGATGTGTATTCCATACTATAATATCCTGGTAATTTGATAGTATTTTGGAGAAGCTATTTCAAAATGGTTGGAATGCCTTGATATAGATAGATAAATGTTATATGTCTAAAGATGCTTGGTTGGGGCTGTAGTGGTGTATTTTCCGGATGGAGAATCTTCGCCAATACTTATTCGTAATGAGATGGCAATAAGCTAGATAAAACAGGATTTTACGTGGAAAACTCAGTAAAGGTTAAGAAAAACCATGACCTCGAGGAGGATTTTTATGTAAGATGTTAGTTATTACACATTTTGAGTGATATTGGGTTTAGGAAGTAAGAATAATAAAAGATTGCGGTCCTGTAGTATCTATTCTCTGCCTATATTTATAGTCATACAGGAAATTTTACAAAAAGAAAGAAATAACCTCCAATTCTGGGGGAGTGGGCAAGCATTGCGGATCACTAACAGTTCTTTCTTGACCAGGCTTCAATGGCTACTATTGGCAGGTCGAGGACTTATAGTAACTTCTAGAATGATGGCCTTCGATCAAGTATGGCTGTCTATGAGTCCACTCTGCTGCTTACTCTTGCCGAATCAGGGGAATATGCTACTAAAATCTCCCCATTCTCGACAGAGGCACTTGTGGCTGTGTCGAGAAGAAGTTGGATGCTGAAGAGGCTGCCGAATGGGAAGATGAATCGTCTGTGTTATTTTCGAGGTCAAAGGAATTATATGTGGTCAAGTCATTTCCGAGACACAATTAATGCGGTACAGTGAATCTGGCAGAGTTTCATTGGGTATAAATAGGGTGTTATTGAGGGTGGAATGGTGGTGTTTGCAGAAGGATGCCGCCCTAACTGTGGTCTAAAGCGTTATCTGAAGGGAAAGACGGTGAACAGCCTGAGGGAAAGATCTAGCGAAAATTTATCGGTAAGAATGTTTTATGTGATCGTGTTATGGCGTTGAGTCGGGAGAGAGGTCAAGCGAGAGAAGATGCATATCTGTTGGAAACAATTATGCTATCATGCGGTGTTGAAGGTAATGGAGTGTGTCAGTTTTGGGGAGAAAGGGTAACTGTTTGTGTTGATGATAACGATTTGAAGATCAGATGGGCGTCCAGGGATCTTGCCAAGCGTGGAAGGCTTCTTACAATTTTTTGCTTGCCTTTATCTGGGGAAGCAGCCTTTTAGAAGTTCAGTGACTTGAGATTCATTGAGGTTATTAGCAACTGAATGAAGCTTTAATGTCCAATTCTGGCGAAAAGAAAATACAGAGTAATTAGTCTTGTAAGTTGAATGTAAAATAGATGTAGTTTGATGTAATGTAATTGAAGGATGTAGTCCCGAATGTTATATGCCACAAAATCAAAGGAGGAAGTTGTCGAATATGAATTGTAACTATATTCATAATAATAAATAAAGTTAATATCTTCGATATGTTATTCATGTGTAATTTGATTATCAACTGAGTATTTTTTTAAAATAATTGAAGGTAAAATGTCAAACGTACATACACATAAAAATTTTATGGGTTGGCATAACATCTCAAATGTAGTTGACTGAGTGGGTCCCAAAATGGATTTTGTGATTGAGTGATTTGACTTTAAAATCGTAGAGTTCCAAGGCAGAGTAAATACCGGTGTGTTGAACCATGACTGGAGGGGGTATAAATCAGTCTTGTTGCTGTAGATGTGAGGCATTCATGTAAGATGGTATAGACGAGAGCTCAGTCCCGTGATGGTATGTTCAGAGGTATTCAAGCGATGTACTGGGTGTTGTACACTTGATATTTTGGAACTCGGAGCTGTGATATGCATATAGAAGATCCAGAAGAGCCTAATTATGAAGAGATGAGCAAGATAGAAGTGAAGGAGGCTGAGGAGGACTTTGAATTTCATGTCAAATAGTAGTTTTGGCATCCTCCTGAATGATGTGGTGGTATGTGGACTCGAGAAAGCTTGTTAGTGAAGAGGAAAGATGAAGCTGGAGCTAGGGGTTTTGGAAGTTGTAATGTTTATTAGAAGTAGGTCGTTGTAGGGATTTGTTTTTGTAAATAAAATGGAATGAAAATAGTTGTGTAGGATGTTATGTTGATGGAAGTAATTTGTTGTTTATTTGTCGAATGGATAATGTACTTGTTGAAATTTGGTAATGGAAAAAAGCATTAAGAAAGTTTCTAGTAGAATGTCAAATATATTGATATTGTAGATGTTGTCGAACGTGGACCCAAAAATATAGGAATGTGTAGGAAAAGTAGAAGCTGGGGAACTGTCAAGAATAATAATTATGGCCAGATGTGTTCCTTTAGAGGATAGTATAAAATATAAGGAAGAGGATGTTAATCATCTTTGTGACAATATAGGTTGTGCTTTGTTACACATGAATGTAACCGAAGAAGTTCGTCGAGATATGAAAGAATCAGAGTGAGAGTGTAAGCATTTGCTGGCTCTGAGAAGGCAAAGTATCGAGGAGGCTGGGAAGAGAAGTAGAAGGCGTTATGTTCAAGGATTTAAACGGTCACAAAGTGGTATGATGAATAGTCACGTGGGGTCTATAAATACCTCTGAAGTGGGCGACTGTTCACACTTTGCAAACACACAAAAAAAAATCTTTAGTGCGAATTGTTATTGCTCATCATTGGATTGGCTGTCTACGATTACGATGGAGGAGATTACCGTACTGATTAAAAGAGTCAAGCGACAAAGGAGAGGGATACAGAAGCAGCACATAAACAAGGTTAGTGATTCGGGCTTTGATGTTTGTTTGTTGTGATTGATTAAGGTATAGACGAATAGAATTAAGTAAAATAAATGTTGCAGTAAGTTGAATTGAATCAAAAGTGAATGATTTGTAAAATAACTGTGTTAGGGTTTGATAGATGAGTCTTAGGAAATTCTGGTTTGGGTATGATTTGTTGGGTATTAAGGTGGAAGAAATGGATTCGCATGGGTTTTATGGATAATTCTGGTATGGGTGGCATGATAAATTGGTGAAGATAGTGATTGGCTGGTGGCGCTGGGGCTACGGCGCGATTGTAGCAATGAGTGGAGATGTCGTTTTGATATTGCTAGATTGTCGGGGACATTATTGTTGTTGGGATTTGGCCAAATTTTATGCCGGAGAAGGGGAAGTATCAATTTTTGAATAATAGCATTTTTGGCAGGAAACAGGTAAAGTATATTCGAGAAGCTGTTGAGATTCTTGTAATTCGACAAAAAGTAAACGAAATTAACAAGTTATCGATGTTACTTATTAAAAATAGAAAAACATTAAGAACTGGGTAGATATGTTACTTTAATGAAAGATACCAATATGAATTAAATGATATGAACTATATCGAGAACTGTGGTAATAAGTATAAATGTAAATGATAGTAGTAGATAGTAAAGCGAATGATGTATTGGAGAGTTATCTCGACAACGATATCTTTATAAATATATGAACTTATGAACATATATATGTATCACATATGATAGATTCTAACTGTGTAAAAATTATGGAATTTGTTGTACAAGTTCGATTTAAAATGGCTGAACCAATTCAAAATGATAAAAAAAGACATATACGGGAGTCTGGAAGACATAACACTGCTGATGATTGATGTGAGGACTTGTGTACAACAATTGGGAGGGAGGTATAGGGTAGGATCAAGTAGTGCAGATTTAGGTAGTGTAGAACAGTTTAGAATGGCACCTAGTGTTATCGAACAGGCTGAAGAACAGGATACAGAAATGGATGTAGATCGCAAGCCTCAAGCGAATGATCGAGAAGGTAGTGGGGATGGGGAAGAAGATGTGGAGGAAGGCGAGGAGGCATCTTACAGAGAAGGTCCAGAGACCAAAGAGATACTAAGCTTCAAGAAGAAGTATGGTATTCCTGGGGATATAAGGTTAGAGGAGTACCAGTATGGAATGATCGACCAGGAAATGCCTCTAAATGATATTCTGGTTCATTGAGAACAAATAAATAAGGGATTGAAGCTTTCCCTCAAAGCGGACCAAAAGAAGTTAATAAACTTCTTTGATGTGGCACTGGGGCAGTTTAATCCGAATATGTATGATCTGTTCAGGGTTTGTGGGGATATAAATGGTCGACTTAAGACCAGGGGGGAGGAGTTAATAACTGTTGATAATTTATATGTGTATTGCACACTCAAGATGAACCCGCAGAAGCTAGGTTACCGTACTTGGCAAGGTTCCTGAAAAGACCGTTGTTTTATGATATGGTGTCAACTGGGGGCGATACACCGATGAGTACTTACTTGTCTCCGGAAATTACGAGTTCGATAAAAAAGATCTCGGGGAACCCTTAAAGAGAAAAACTTTTCACTTAGGTGTGTGGTTAGGTAAATGTAATTCTCAATATTTGAATTGTGTAAATGACATGTAAGAGTTTCTAACTTGATTATGTTATTTACAGTATTAAAAGAGGTCGACAAGAAGTTGGAAATAAAGGAAGAGTTGTACAAGGTCAGGAGATATTTCTTTGGTATGATCGATAACCTAGTTATCGATCAAGATCTCGTGAACACTCTATTCAAAGAGGCTGGTTTAAAGAGGTCGAGGGTAAAAGGGTTGGAAGTGCCTGTTATTGATGAAAAAATGTCGGCAAGGAATAAGAGAGCTGCAGATACTAGCTTACCTCTTGAAAATTGCTCCCTGGTTGGGTACAACAATGATACAGAGATCGATGCTATACTGGGACAGTCTCTGGGAAGAAATAAAAAGAAGAGGGCGGCGAGTTCTGATGTTCCTCCATTGCTTCCTCATAAAAGAAAAACTCAGCAATCGATAATGGAGGAGGTGGCTGGTACTGTTAGTGCAACAGTTGCTGTGGATATGCGTCCCCTACGGGGTTCTAAGAGTATAGTCCCGAAGAAGACCAGTGGCGAGGCGTCAAAGAAAAAAATATGTCAAAGAGTTTCATAGGGAAGTGTAGAAGACTATAGATGCTTATACATCGGGGACGGATGAGCTGAAGATGGAGTTGGAGGATTGCATGGTGGGGATTGATAGTTTGAATACATTTTTCAGCGAGGGTCAGAGGAATTTTTCAAAGGTGAGAAATTTTAATGCTTTTCTACGAATGAAAAAATTTGTAGGTCACTCGAATATTCATTATATGACTTTGAAACAGATTAAGAAGTTGGCAACTGAGGCGATGAATCGTATTGTGGGCAGTAGAGAGCTGGTAACCAGATTATTGCCTACAAAAATATAGAGAAAGATTTGATCGTGGAGGAGGCAAATTTGAATGCGACTTTGAATAGGTATAAGCTTGATGCCAAGAAGGCGAGGGAAGCTGCGCTGGGTGAAGTGAAGAAAGTGGCAGAGAAAGAGAAATAGGAGGCTTTGGCGTTGTAGAAGGCCACCTTTGAAAAAGATGTAAGGGATCAAGTTGTCGATGCTTGTAAAGTAATGGAGTAAGAACAGGGCAAGCTTCTCTATGAGGTTAGGGCAAAGATGAATGAGGAGAAATTAGCAAAATGCATGGAAGTGAGGATGCACTATAAAGAGCAGTATGACGCGCTGGAGGAGAGGAAAAAATTCTACAAGGAACTTGTAAAAGCAGGTGGTATTGTGTTTGATGATAGCTCGGATGATGATGTACCATATACTCCTGATGTACGCGGGGCAATCGAAGTCATCAAAGATGATGCGATGGTGGATGCTGATAGTACTCGTCCTGATGAGGTAGCAGATGTGCAGGTTCCCGAAGGTGCCCTGAATTTGAATAAAGAAAAATTACCCTCTGATATGTTAAACCTCATGTAGATTATGTTTCTTTGAGAAAGGATGTAAAAATGGTCAGTGGGACCAAAGCAATTTAACTCGTAGTATTGTGCTGAAACAATTTGATGTTGGGGTAAAACTTTTTATTTATGAAATAACTATGTGCACATGTTTTGTAAATAGTTCTAAGTAACAGATTTGATAAAGTAATTTTGATCGATTGTGACTATAGATCGAGCAGATAAGTGAGGAACGCTTGTTTGCGTGATATGTGAAAGATGGCCATGAAATGGTAAGTTATGAGAATGAGTACTAGATGTATATCCTTAGTTGGGTATTTGTATTTAGAATTTGAGAAGAACAAGAGCTCTTTTAGAGGTTGCTCGATAAGTAAAGAGCGCAAAGTAGAATATCCTATAATTGGATATTGTTCGCATAAAATTTGAATGATAGGCTTTAGGTGTACTTGTTAATTAGTAACCAAAAGCAAAGCAAGATAGTAAGGATTTTGGTTGTCTGTTGAATACTTGACAAGTATAGATCGAGATCGAATCAAATAGTAAAGATATTGTTTGTCTGATATGTACTAGACAAGTATAGATCGAGAGCAAATCAAATAGTAAGGATATTGTTTGTCTGAAGAATACTTGACAAGTATAGATCGAGATCAAATCAAATAGTAAAGATATTGTTTGTCTGATAGATACTTGATAAGTATAGATCAAGATTAAAGAAAATAGTAAAAATATTGTTTGTCTGATTTATACTTGACAAGTATAGATCGAGAACAAATCAAATAGTAAGGATATTGTTTGTCTGATGTATACTTGACAAGTATAGATCGAGATCAAATCGAATAGTAAGGATATTGTTTGTCAGATGAATACTTGACTTGATCTTGGAATGCCCCAAGTATCGTTTAAGATCTTGGAAAGCCTTCTCATAGTCAGGAGTCCAAATGACTTCATTTTGCTATTTGTTCGGAAGAGGAGTGGGGTTACTACGAAGGAAGTAAAAGAGTTTACATCGATCAGATGACTTTGAGATGAATCTGTGAAGAGCAGCAATTTTGCCTGCAAATTTTTGAACGTCCTTTTTTATTCGAGGGGATGACATTGCCATGAGTGCTTTGATTTGTCTGGGATTGATTTTTATTCCTCTTTTGTTGACCAGATGTCCCAGGAATTTACCAGATACAACTCTGAATTGATATTTCTCTGGGTTAAGTTTTATTTGGTAGTTACGAAGGAAATCGAATATAGTTTAGAGGTTACTGAAGTAGTCCTCTCATTTTAAGCTTTTGCAAATGATATCATCGATGTATACTTCCATAATTGTGTCGAGATGATCTTTGAACATTTTAGTCACAAGTCTTTGGTATGTAGCGCCTGCATTTTTTAAACTGAAAGGCATGACCGTGTAACAGTAGAGACCTCTGTCGGTGATAAAGGTTGTTTTTTCCTGATCTTCTTTGGCTAGTGGAACTTGGTTATAACCAGCGGCTGCATCCATCATAGAAAGAAGTTTGTGTCCTGCTTTTATTTTTTGCTCCACTTCTTTATTTTCACAATCATGTACAGGTGGCGAGCTTTCCCTTAGGCCTGATTTTGCTCTACTTCTTTATTTTTTGCTTCATTCTCTAGGAATTTTTAGATGTTGATGACATAATTATGGAGTCTTCCAGCTATAGCATGCGATGGAAGATTCGTATGAGGGAGTAACCGGTGTTAGTCTCATGGCTATGCATATTATGATACTAACATAGTGGTCTATTGGGAAGATCATAAATTGTCTGTGGTGCACGATAAAACTCATCTCCCTTTATCGTCGGCAAGATAACAGAGAGAGTAATTGTCATTGGTGGCAAAATTGGGACAGGTCTGTCTGGTTTCCCGTCCCTTCATCTATTGTTGTCGGTATTTCTGTCGCGTTATTTAGGCGCTTCAGGATTGACTGTTCGCTGAGATGGGGTTAAAGATATTTCTCGAGAATGGATTACAGATGAGCTTTTCATCTTATCTTTCTTTAATTGCTCCAGTTCGATGTAGTTATTAACCACATCAATCATCTCAGTGACTGTACGAAACTTGTGCAGAGTAAGTTCTTCTCAACTTTTAAGTCAATATGCAGAGCAGAGGTGAATGCTGGAGCGACGATCTTAAGGTCTGAGTTCCCTATTTTCCTTGTTTCCTACATAAAGAGTTTATAAAAGTTTTCCAGGGTCTCTTTCGCACCTTGCTCAAAGTAAAACAAGGAGTCGATAGTGATCTCTCACTCTTTGGCATGAGCGTAATTGGATTTGAAAAGATGCTGTAACTGGCTGAACGTGGTGTTGGAGGCCTCTTGGATAGTATAGAACCAACGGAGCAGTTCTTCCTTCAGGCTCATATTGAATAACCTACATAGCATGTGGTCAAGTTTGGAATATAATCCCATTACAGCTTTGAAATGTCGAACATGTGTAAGTGGGTCAGTCGGGTCTTCATACTGAATAAATTTGGGAATATGGAAATTTTCTAGAATGGGCATAACTTCGAGACGAAGGGAGATGGGGTTTATCTCGATTCTATCAAGTGCAGACCTTAGGCCTGGAATGTCAGAATTTATGGCCTGGATCCTTTTGTTGAGGTCGTCCAAGGTGAAAAATTATTGCGGGGAAAATGGTAAAGTTGCAATCTAAGGAACAAAATCTCCCTGTCCTTCTGGTCCCAATCGATCCCTGATCGGTCTTATTTCACGCAGAGGAGTTGGATGTCGAGTGCGCCGACTTCTTTGAGTTGTCGATGTTGAGGATGTTAAACCAAAATATCGAGATACACTGTTTGGGTTCCTGGATCTGGATTGAGAAACACGGAGCTCATCTTCCCTTGGTGGATCGTTATGTTGAATTTCTCATGATCTATGCTTGCTTCGAGCGAGTGGAGGGGACATTTGTCGACCGACAAGCCGATCTTATGTTCTTCTCAGTCATTCCATTTATTTCTGATGTGTTTGACTCTGTTGATCTAAAGCTTTCAGCCGTTCGTCTCTCTCTGTTTAAAGAACTTGAGTATAGACACGCTAATCTTTCATTCTTTGGATTTTTTCTGCGGCTATCTGCTGCTGAAACTGGAGTATAGCACCGTGAAGATCAATAGTTCCTTGTATTTCCTGATCTCTGACGGTATTGGAATGGCTTCTTTGGTTCATGTTTGTCATTGGATGACGTTTAGATCAGTGACAGTAAAAAAATATGTGGTAATTCCCCAAAGGAATTGGGTAGGCAATATTAGTTCCTGTAAAATTTGTTCCCATAAAATATATCTTTCCTCAAAATCTATTGGGTTGGCGATATTAGTGGTACAAACAGATCTCCATGCTGGCTATATAAGATGTTAATCCTTTGATGTTATGCCTTGTATTCTTCTATACTAAAAGCTTGTTGTTGCTTGATTGGAAGTTACCATGGTGGTGACACGTTCTCAGCGTGTTCGTCATGCAGCGGAAGGTAGGTTAAGCATCAATGTGGCTAAACTTTGTGAAGGCTACTTTTGCCTACTGCCTTATAATGTTGTGTTACCAGATTGGCCATTGCAGTTAGACAGCTTGGATGATGAAGGTAGGTGTGCAAAGTATGATTATTATTTCTAGTGTGATGTATTCCATGAGTTACTGCTAGATGCAACCCTGAGAGAAGAAGTTGTTCGTGAGATCGCACGGGATAAATTGGCTGAAGAGGATGAGAGGGCAGTAGGAGGGGAGATAATTCCATGTGGTACAGTGAATCATCTGGACTGCTTTAAATGTAACTATATGTGATTGTAAGCTCAAACTATGATAGCTCAAAATGAATAAGTAATATGTTTGCAGTGTTCTATTTTTGTTATTTATTGAATGTAGAATAATGCAAATTGAATCTGTGAATTGAAAAATAGGATCAATGTGTATGTTGAACTGCTTATGTGGCATATATTGCGGATTATAGCTAACTAATTCTAACAGCTGTGCAGATAATTTTGAATTTTGAATATTTTGCTATTTTTAGGAATGACGTATATTGTGGTACGATCTTGGTTAAGTATAAATGCAAGGTGATGGATCGTGTAGACTATTTTGGGAAAGAGGGACTAAATTGTTTAATGGTTGAAGGCAGAGACAGACGTGATAATAGCAAACGTTATCACAGAAGTCATGATGATGATGTGAGGCGAAAAGACCTGCCTGTAGAGGCAGTATGGGTAACCGACACGTGTCTGAAAGAGCCGTCATTTTAAAAATTGAGGGTGACTATAAAAACTTGTCTATCTCTTCCTCATAAATTATCTACAGTTATAGAGAGAAAAAAATTGGTGTAACCAGTGTATTTAGAGAGAGAAAATGCTTAAGTTCTGAGTGCAATCTCATAGCAAAAGCTTCATTAGGTGAAAGGAATTTATTGGAGAAACAAAAGAAGCAATCAATCTCTGTGAAAGGTATGGGCAAAGTAGAAGATTGTGGGTCTTCTTGTACAGGTTAGTAGAATTTGTTCCTCTGTTTTGATTGTAGTGAATGGTACTCTGTATATGTGTTTGTTTGTTCATCGCCTTTGTATATGATTGATTTGGGGATATTAAATTTAGGATTGTAGGGGGCAGAAAAATGATTGTTTACCTGTATTTGGTGACTGTGTGCAAAATTTTCGGCTATGGTAACAAACGTCTAGAGATAGAAAACTATTTTTGGAGAAGAAGAGGGAAAGTTAAAATTAATTTTTTGTTTTTGAAAAATTTTGAAAATAAATTTCTTGATTGGGTAAAAGGTATAAGTGGGGTTTTTCTCCACTGTGTGTGTGGTATATCATATAATTGTGAATAGAGATAATATAAGATTGTTTGTACCTGTAGGTACAATATGCGTTCAAAAAACCTAAATCCCACTAGTAAATTAGTAGTGTCATTTAGTTCGGAGGAAACATCATCGTCAGGTAGAGATGACGATTATGGAAACATGGAGGAGACAATAGATAGGAGGGAAGCCACTGTGGTTATAGGGTCTGAAAGGCCCAGTGAAGAGAGTAATGTAGTAGAGGTAGATGATATAGGAGCGAAGGATGATACATTTTACATATATCCAGAAGGAGTGGTAGAGCAACCGGAGGTGAATGAGGTCGCTCCTCCAGAAGCAGACAATAGATCGCTGAAAATGAAATAGCATGAGCTTGAAGGCAGTGGCCAAAATCATGCTAAGGCTGCAGCCAAGCTGAGAGACATAGAGCAAAGGTATTTTAAGATGGCGGGGACAGAGCCGACGCAGCTCAAAGGGATATTTCAAGAGCAAACAGGAAATGTATTTACTGATCTTCTCTATTTGTTGTATTGTGTTTGATATATGTATTACTGATCTTGTGCATTATATTGGCAGCTGTTGATGCTGGTAAAAGGGGCTCCAAGTTTTATTGAGATGAGAAACCAGGAGTATGGAGAGCTTACCCAGAGGTTTGATGCTCAAAAAGCTTGAATGAAGGAGCTCAAAGAAGACCTTAAGAGGGAGAAAGAGAGCAGGGATCAAGAGTTGAAGGCCGCTGAAGAGCGGTATGTAGTATTATTTGAATGCGAGGAGACTCTGGCAAAAGTTGTTGAAGAGATAAGGGCTGGCATAAATCATATGATCCAATCCTATCGTCATTTTGGCTTAAGCGAGACCAATATCGATCTGGGCCTAGCAGGTAGGTATCATGAGATAATCATTGCTTCAAACGCAGAAAACGAACTAGTTGAAGGTGTTGCTACCCCAGTCAATGAGCCCCCTCTCCAAACTAAGCATATTCTCGCTGCTGGTAATGAAGTGGATCCTCCGTCTGAGGTAGAGACTGGCAATAATATTTAATATCATTCTGCAGTATCCTGTTTCAAACATATTTCATTATGTCCTGACTTTGATGAGACTATTTTCTGTATTCGTTGAAACTGTGAAGTTTGATAGACATATGTTTATTGTACTCTATTTGAATGTTTGTTTGATAACAAATAAATTATAATCTGTGTAATAGATAAAGCGGTTGAGAAAAATTGTTTCCACTCTTGAGAGATCGTTGAGTAGAACGACGGACTCTGTGACTCGTATTCAACAGGTATTGAATAAAATGGAGTATGAGAGAAGGCAGTTTAAATCTAATTCAGAGAAAAAATTTAAGGAATTATATGATCTACAGTGTAGATATGCAAAACTAAAATAGAAAGGGATGAGGCTTTAAGAAAAGAGGAGGAGAGAGGGGTGGTAGTAGAAAAATCTAAAGACTTGACTAGTTTTACTGACCCGAGTGATAAAGCCAGGTGTCAAAAGATTTTGGTAACTCTAACACTATATTTTGAAGCCAAAGTAGATAGTGAGCGGGGTTTAAGAAAGGCTTACATAGAGCTCTTATAGGAAAGGGGTGTAGTACCTCACCCAGCCCGAGTTATGATTTTAGCTCAAAAAACACGTAATTGTCATAGCTTAGAGATGAGAAAATGCTCAACTCGAGCTCGTGTGTTTGTCATATAGGGTGACATAGGCCCCTTACCTGATACTCTTGGCTTTATGTAGGACTGAAGAGCAATGAGGAATTTATTTTTCAAAATAAGGAAAGAGTATATAGAGGTACAAGGCAAGCTGGAGTGTGAGTTGAAGGAGTTGCAAAACATGTTTAAGCAAAGTACGGAGCAAAATAACTCGCTGGGAAATCAATTGAAAAAAGAAACAACTCATAGAAAGAAGGTGGAAGGGGAATTAAAATGGTTGGGCATACTACAGAAGGATACACGTAGGCATCTTCATAGATCGAATATGATGTTGAAGGAACATTTGTATCCGACACGAGCAAAGGTCGTAGCTCAAACGGATCATGAACAACATATAGAGAATGTGATTGAGTTTAATGGAGGAGAGTTGGCAAGAGTAGAGAACGAATTTAGGAAGAATATTTGGATTGTGGGAAAGACTTTGAGGTAGAGAATGAAAAGGCTGAACATATGTGGTTTACAAAGGATGAGGAGGGAAAAGGTGGAGAAAAACTAGCTCCTAGACCGGCACAAAATTTGTCAGAGGAGGATGATGAGGAGGTCAAGAGCCTATATCTCAATCACAGCGAAAGTAGCGCCAACAGGAAATGGTGACCTTTATAGTACCTTTGGATGTGCAGGAAGATAGACTAAGGAGATTGGGAACTAGAGGGTAGTCCTCTCATAGTTTGAGGATGTGAAGAATTGAAAAATGTTGTTGAGTTAAATGCAAAAATGGAAGTGAGGGTGATTGAAGAACAAGATCGTTTTACCGAGCAATTAGAAAGAAGGGTGGATGAACTGGCCATTGTATGAGAAAAAGTGTAGGAATTAAGTGAGTTAGTAAAAAAGCATTGGGTTAAATAGGGGATTTAGAGGACGCAGTTCAGGTGTTGGAGTTTAACATTATAGAGTATCAAATGGTAGTTGGGGAGCTGAATAGTTTAAAAAATAAATTGGAGGTAGATCTTGAGATGGCTGAACAAAATCTTAACGCAGAGGTTGGAGAGAAGAATCATAATCAGTTTGTTATATGGAGGAACGAATGGCTATGTTGGGACAAATTGACGAATTTATGACAGTGATGGAAGCACGGAATAAAACTTCTGTGGATGAAAAGCGAACGATGGCGGAGCACTGTAAAAATTTAAAAGTTCTGCTAAATGACGCAAAGGGAAAGATTGCAAAGCTCGTCGTACCTGAAAAGGTGAAGCTCGAGGTAAGTGATGTGCGTGACAAAGAATTGGCGGCGGTGCTCACCTTTTTTGTGTCCGAGTTCAAGAGACTTGCAGAAGAAAGGGACATAATTTATAAAAGAATGATTGCAAATGGTGTGCAATGCGATATGCAGTTAGTGCAGACTGAATACCTAGTTCTTGTTATGTCAAAAATCGGTGTTCTTACTAAGAGAAAGCTTGATGAAGGAAAACAAATTATTACTTCTAGGGTACCAGAACTGATGCGTCTGTGACTTTCGGAGCATGGGGAAAGTTCGCAGGGTGAGGCGCCAGCTGAACTTAGTGATTGAGGAGGCATTGGTATTAATGTAAAAAGGAATTACTCGTACTACATAAACTGAAATATAATAGATAGAACATGAAGGTTATGTTGTAGCTAAGTCTGACTGATAGTAGAATTAGTGATCTGTATGTATTTGTACTGACCTTTTAATGAACCAATTGTGGTTTTGAAGTCTGTAGTCTTTTAGCCGAGTTGGGGAACCGATAGTCGACTTTTAATATGATAGATGATCGAATTGTCTGAAGCAATAGGTGATCTGTAATATAATATAAGATAGAATTGGCTGAAGTAATAAACGATCTATAATATAATAGAAGATCAAATTGTCTGAAGCAATAACCGATCTGTAATATAATAGAAGATCAAATTGTCTGAAGAAATAAACGATTTGAAATAGTAGAATGGGGTGAACCCATTGGTTATCTATGATATTGTAGATGTGCTCTGAATATAGAAGTACTTGTATGAGATAGTTGAAAAGTTCTATAATGTAGGTTGGTCAAACATAAGTATTTTATTAATATAAGAATGACGTACAAAAATGCAAGAGATAGTAAAAAGAGTATTGTATGAGATAGTAGAAGTGTACTCTGATACAGGTCGGTCAAACACAAGTATTTTATTAGTATAAGAACAATGTGCACAATTGGAAGAAATAGTATAATAGTATTGTATGAGATAGTAGAATAGTGTTGTAATGTAGGTCGGCCAAACATTAGAATTTCATTGATGTAAGAGCGACGCACACAATTGGAAGAAATAGTAGGATAGTATATTGTGGTAGATTATTATCTGAGATATAATTTTAATCTTTTCACATTCCAAGGATTAGGGATTCGATCCCCATCTGTCGTGACGAGGTCGCAAGAGCCAAGTCCACTTTTACCGATAACGATAGCAGGTCCATCCCAATTTTCTGTGAGTTTCCCAGTATTGAGTTTCCTTCTGTATTTTGGTATCTCTCATTGTACGAGATCTTTAATATTGAACTCTCTATGATCGTTTGTTATATGACCTTGCTAAAGCCTGATGGTACCTTCCCAAGTTCATGATTGTTTTATCTCGCGTTTCGTCGATCCACTTCATGTAACATGCCAATTAGAACTTGTTTTCTTCAACGCTCATGGTATGATCACATAATGGGTGATGATAATAAATCGAGATGATGGCTTCGGTACCATAAGCTAACAAGAACGGTGTGCATCTAGTTGATACTCAAGGTATTGTTCGGTACACATATAACAGGTATGGCAATTCTTACACCCAATTTTCCTTCTTTTCTGTCAAACGCTTTTTTATTCCATCGACTATAGTACGATCGTTGATTTTAGCCTGACCATGTCCTTGTATCTAATACGGATTTAAAGGAGAATAAGTGATGCTATGTTGATTTAGGAAATTGGCAACCTTTGAACCAATGAACTGTAGTCCATTGTCTATTCTGATGAGGTAGCGGTATCCAAACCGTATGATAATATTTTCCCATATGAACTTGATGAATTCCTCTTCGCGTGTTCGACTCAAAGGAACTGCTTCTACCCACTTGGTGAAGTAGTTTGTTGCTACTAGGGGGTGCTTCCGTTTTCCTAGTACAGTTGGGAATTCTCCCACGAGATCGAGGGCCCATCTTTTGAATGGCCAGATAACATTTCTAGAATAGAGTTCTAAAGCAGGAGCTTAAATTTTGGGTCTATGTCATTGGCAAATATCACACTTGCTGGCATATTCGATAGCTTGAGCTTTCATTTTCGGCCAAAAGACTCCTTGAGTAAGAACTTGGTTTGCTAAAGACCGTCCTGTCGCATGGAATACGCAAGTGCCTCTGGGTAAATCGTACAGGAAGGCTTGGGCCTCCTTATCTGATAAACATTGGAGATAGGGTCCTATAACTGATTTTTTGTAAAGGAGATTGTTGTCAACAACATATCGTTTGACATTATCTATCAAGCGTCTTCTTTCATTAGCATCTTCGGGGAGTTCACCGTCAAATTTGTCGTTTGGCCCGATATATATGAGGAAAGGTCATCTCCAATCATCTTCGACCTCTTTGTCTCCCCCAGTATTAATGGCATTTAAGTTAATGAGATTAATGTTGGGTGTGGATACCACTTTGATCTTTAAATATCGAGTTTCTATTCTAAGGACTCCAGTAAGATAGGCAAGGGAATCAGAATTTCTGTTTTCTCCACGAGGCAAGTGTTTGATTGTAGCCTTTTTATATCTACTTATTATGTCGGCTACTGCTGTGGCGTAGTCGATCATCTTTCCATTTTTTTGATATTTGTCTGTATAATGGTTCACAATTAATAAGGAGTCCATGTAAACAGATAATTCAGGCACACCAATCTTTAGTGCCATCTCCAGTCTGGAATAGTGCTTCATACTTTGTCTCATTGGTGGCAGCCTCGAAGTTGAGTCAGAATGATTTCTTAATTTTGTCATTAGAAGGAATAATAATAACGATCTTGATGCCTGACCCAGCTGGTCCTGCAGAACCATCAGTTAAAAGGTGTCAGCCTTTCTTGGATATCCAATCTGATTTTTCTTCAAACTATTCTTCGTTTATCTCAGTAATATCATTTTCCCAATCAAGGTCGTCTACTAGAAAATTGGTAAAGAAATTTGCTACAGCTTGCCCTTCTTTGGAATGTCGTGGTTCGAAACGTATATCGTGCTCACCAAGATTAATCGACCATTATTGGACTCGTCTGGATTTCTCCCGTTTGGATAGGGCTTCGCGCAAGGGGTAATTTGTCATTACTTGAACTAAATAAGCTTAGAAATATTGTTTTAACTTCTGCGATGTATAGACGATAGCTAATAGTAGTTTTTTAATCTTAATGTACTATGTTTCTACTGGAGTAAGATCTTGCTGATAAAGTAGACAGGTTATTCTGTCTTCTCATCAATTCGGATGAGAACTGAGCTTAATGAGTTATCAGTAACTACAAGATATACAGTAAGCTCTTCTCCTTCATTGGGCGTACTCATTACTGGTGGTTTTCCTAAATAGTGTTTTAGCTCCTGAAACGTTATTTTACATTCTATGGTCCACTCGATCTTGGGATCTTTTTTAGGTTTCCCTTTCATTGTCCCTTCGCGCAGTAAGTCGAATAACGATCGACACCGATTTGAAGACTTGGAGACAAAATAATTTATTGCTGCTATCTTGCCTGCTATCTTTTGTGCATCTTTCTTTGTCTTTGGTGGAGGCATAGATAACAAAGCACAAATATGATCTAAGTCAGCCTCGATACCTTGCTTGCTAATCAAATGTCTCAAGAATTTTCTTGATTGGGCTCTGAATTGACATTTATCAGGATTTAGTTTCATTTTATAGGACCGAAGAATTTTGAAGGTCATGTGCAAATCTGCGATATAGTTTTCCTTCTTGAGGCCTTTACACAGCATATCATTAATGTAAACTTCCATTATTATCCCAAAATGGTCTTTAAACATCTGAGTCATCAGTCTCAGATAAGTGGCTCTGGCGTTATTGAGGCCGAAAGGTATTACTTTGTAGCAGTATAATCCATGTTCTGTAATAAAAGCTATTTTTTCATGATCTTCAGGCAACAGGGGTAATTAGCTTTCGGAGTCGAGCAGATGGTTGATGATAGGAAGGGGAAAACTATCTTTCAGAGTATATTTACTGAGATCTGTAAAATCCACGGATACTCAAATCTTGTCATTTTTCTTCGAAACTGCTATGATGTTCGAGATCCATTCGGGGTAATTGGCTTTTCAAATAAAACTAACTTTAATAAGTTTATCGATCTCTTTATTGACTTCTTCTCATAGCCTTGGTACTAAAGTCCTCTATTTTTGTTTGACTGCCTCAGCTTTATCTTTTAAACTAAGCTTGTGACAAGCCAAATTTGGATCAATGCCTCGTATTTCATGGAATATCCATGCGAAGACATTGATGTTGTCTTTGAGAAACTGAATAAGAACATTTCATTCTGTTGTGGGAAAAAGAGTCCCAATGTAGGTACCCATTTGTCTTCGCAGATTTTGACATATTCTGTAGTTTTTGTACTTGGCAGCTGGTTTTTTGTACTGTTCTCTATAATGTTCTCTATAGTATTCTGTAATTGCTATGCAAGCTGCTGTGTTGGTGGTTCTGTTACGATGGCAATAGTATTTTCGCAAGTTCGAGCTAGCTTCTGACTACATTTAGTTTTGCAGATGACAGCATTCCAATTGAACCGTAACGCCAAATGATAGATTGATGGGATAGGTCACATGTTATGCAGCCAGCAACGTCCCATGATCCCAAAATAACAGGATTTTACGCTTATAACGTAAAACACAACGTCAACCGTTATTGGTCCTGCAGTAATAGGAAGTATAATCTTTCTTACACGTTCTTCCTTGCAGCCATTGAACTGGCTGATATTGATGTCACTAGGCTAAACTTTGTCGACCAGTCTCATCTGATCAATCGTACTTTGGAAGAGTAGTTTGATACTACTGCCAATATCAACTATCATTGTATGTACTACGAAATTTCTCATTTTAAACATGATCACTATTGTATTATGATGAGGAAAGTTGGCGTGGCGAACGACAAAATCTTCGAAGAAGATCCCTGTTCGCCGAGAACTAGATGCGGGGAGTAACCGGGCTTCTTTATTGACCATGGATAAATTTTGGCATTGGTCGAGACATCATTTTTTGAATCTGATCGACCTATTAACTGTATGATTCTCGATAAAATGGTTAAGGGAAATGTGGTATAAATGTTTCCCTCAGCCACTCCTTCTATCTGTACGATCTTAGTATAAAGCTTGTAACTTCCATTTTTGTAACTTTCAACGTCCACTATGTACTCATGCATTCGTCCTTCCACAAAAACATACTCCAAAAGTCACTGTAAAGCGAAGTAGTATTTTGTGTCATGATGTCAGAGTTTGCGGTGTATGCAATACGGTCATCTCTCAATAGGTTGGAGATACTGGGCATTACAGAAGAATTTATCCTTTTAAAGTGTGGTATATAAGCTGGTTATTGTGACAGTTAACATTGGAAGTCATCGCTTTAATAAATTACCACTTCTTCGAGTTCGATCGTCATTAGACTTGGTCTGCTTTCTGTCACCTCCGTAATATAAAGTTCGATTGAAATCTTGTTATGTGGATTGATCTCTTGTAATTAGAGTTGACTTCTGAGGCTTCTGTCTTTCAGATACCATCCTTTTGAGATTGATATATCCATTTACCTTTTTGATCATGTCCTCCAAGGTCGTAGGTTTATTGAGAATTAGGTACTCCTTTGCTCTTCCATCCACAAGCATAGCGTTGGTGAAGGCCAAAATAATAATTTTCTGATCAAATTGGTCTACCTTTCCGGCCAACACCAAAAATTTCTTAATAAATGTTTCGAGCTTCTCTTCTGGCATCTTCTTAAGACTGAGCAAAGAATACAGATTCTCATATTTGTCTCTATTGTACGAGAAGTTCTTGACGAAAAGTTCTCATAATTGCTCAAAAGTTTTAATGGACCCTTTTTGTAGTGAGTGAAACCATTGCAAAGGTTCACCCTTGAGACTGGTAGGAAAGAGACGACAAAAAATATAGTTTGATGTATAATGTAGGCCTGAAGCATCTTGGAATTCTTGGATGTGTTCCACGGGATTAGTTCTTCTCTACTTTCACATTTTTGGGGCGTGGAAACCGGTAGGAACTTCACCGTCCAATAGCTCCTGAGCAATTGGGCATTTCTGCAGACTGTTGTGGATTCCTTTAGCAGTTTGAACCTGAGCTTCAAATAATTATTTGATACGTTTTTTGATATGTTCCTGAGTCGCGTGGGATGGTCCGACGTGGGATGCGTCCTTCATGAGGAATGTTGTCGTTGTAGGGGCCTATCCCTCGATCTTACCTATAAATGAGTTATCCCCAGTTCGAATTACCTCCATATCAGGCTCGCACAATCTTCTAACAACTTCTCTAGTCAACATTTCCACATACTCCAAGAGCTGATGAAGAACCTGGGCCGAGCTCAAACTGAAAAGCCTGAACAAGTCAAAACTGCATGTCTCTCACGAACTCAATAGTTACTCAGTCAACGGCCACTAACCACATTGTTCGGAGAACGTGCTTCAGCACGATGAAGAGCTACGGAAGAGGCCTATATAAAAGAAAAGTTCCATATGAGATAGGGACCAGATAAAGATATGAGAAATCACCAAGAAGACTATATGCTCTGAGATTTTCAATACTCCAAACTTCTTATTCACAAGATCAAACATTTTTAAGTCCATAAATAACTTGTAATAAGATATTATCAACCTCAAGTAATAAAATTCACTATTACAAAACCCTCAACAAAGGTCGTGGTTTCTAACATATTCATAGATTTTCCAAGCTAAATACCTATGTCATTTCTTGTTTACTAGATTGTAGTCAGAGGTACATTGGGGTAAAGACTAATTCCAGGCCACGTAGAGCTCATGGAATTCGTCCATTATATTTGGCGCCGTCTGAAGGAAAGAAATTATTTCCACGGTATCCTAAGACATTCAACCACTCAACTCCAACATTTTAATTATGTTCATATCCAGGTGACCAACTACCGGAGTCTAGCTCGACCCCTTAATTGAGCCAGGACAACTTTCGGAGCTCAGCGAATCTCAACACTGAAACAAAGAAACACAACGAGATCAAACAACAATTAACTCTCGACCGAGAGCTCCGTGAGAAAGAGCTCGATGCCGAATGACAAGCTCATTTGACAACGCTCAAGTGACAAGAAGATCAAATGACAACAATACAGCCTGCCTTGGAAGCTCTGCAGAACATTCAACAGGCTCCTCCAACACGAGATTGTGATTAGGTTCCAAAAGCCTCAAGGATTTTTGTGCGGGAAAGATTGGGACCTCAAGGAACCACCAGTAAAGCTATTGCCAAACATATTCGGAATGAACCTCAACCTTCCATTCATTTAGGGGGGAGATTCAATATGAAATTAGCCGAGGTCACCAATATTCCATCGATCAAGAGGAAGAATAGAGACCTTCGTCTCGATTTCCAACGCGAGATCGTTTGAGTGAAGGTACCTATAGGGACCTATACCTCAACCTTACTTGTAATCGAGCTATCAACAATTCAAATAACCTCCGTGAGAAAGAACTCAATGCTGAACAACAAGCACGTTTTACAGCGTTCAAACAACATAAAGGTCATATGAGAACAATGCAGACTGCCCTGGAGGTTCTGCAAAATACTCAGTAGGCTTCACCAACAAGAGGTCACGATCAGCTTCCAGAGACCTCCCGTATTTATGCAAGGGAAAGGTCGGGACCTCGGGGAGTTGCCAATAAAGCTATGTCCAAGAATCAATACTGCAAACCACATCCCTCTATACATTTGGGGGGTGAAGTTCAGTACGAAGTCAGTCGAGGTCACAAAATCTCCGTCCTTCATGAGGAAGAACAACGACCTCAACATCAAGTTCCAGCACGAGATGGCCTAAGTGAAGGTACGGGCACTCATCATCCTTAACCAGCTCATCCAACAATTCAGCCGATACGCCATTACGTCACCAAAGAGCATATGGGCCAACGGATTAAGGAGTTGATCGAAGCACAGGTTTTGGGTACTATCGGCGATACCACAAAGATACAAGGAAGCCCGATTGCCAAGGAAATATTAGATATGGAGATACCAAATGGTTTCTATACTCCCAAAATATGGAAATACAAAGGTACTGACCCGAAGGAGCATATTTAACAATACTGTGATTCATTGAGGTTGTACCCCAATCTCAACCACATCCTCTGCCGTCTATTCGCCACAAGTCTGCAGAAGGAACCACTCTGATGGTTCCACTCTCTCCCTGAAGATTTCATCTACACATTCGATCAGCTGCAGAAGTATTTCATCAAGACATATGCTCACAACAGAGATAAAGAAGAGAACCTGTATTCTCTTATCGGTCTTAAGTAGTCACATGGTGAGAAGCACGAAAATTTGTCAAAGAAATTTTTAGAGCTCACGTGAAAAGTAGATAACCTCGATCAAAAAATAGTTATTACTGCTTTTACCAATGGTCTCTTGCTCGACTGTAAGGCCAAAGAATACCTCTTCCTTAAAAAACCTATGACCTTGGAGGAGATGATCACCAAAGTCAACAGTTACGTCAACTTAGAGTGGATGATGTCCAAGCGATAGAAATCAACAAAATTTGTCCCTTAACCAACGGCCCATCAACTGATTGAGCCAGTGAACCCAAAAAGTAACAAGGAGATTAAAAGCGCACCAAGGGCAACGCTGGTAACCCTCGGAGAGGCGGTCCACCAAACAATCCCATCCTCCCAAAATTGAACGTCCGAATCTCCATAATTTTTCCATTACTATTGAAGGATCCACTCTACCACGTCTCTCAACTACTGGAACCAAACGATAGGCGACCATATTGCCTGTATCATAATGTAATCATCATACTACTAACAATTTCTATGCTCTACAGAGGCAAATCGAGTACATTTTTAAAGAGGGGCGGATGCTCGAGTATATTGTAGATCTTAAGTCCTACAAGGATGGAAGCTATAAGAAGCAGCATGAAGTTATTCAGGTCAATGATCAAGCTGAGGAAAAACAAATTTACCATATGCACCACAACAACATGATCGAAATCAATCTGATCACCAATTCAAACAAATCAAAATGTATAAGACTATCGGAATGCTATCATCTCACACCTCAATACAAAGAAGTCAAGCTTCTCCTTGAGTCGAGCAATCGTCGGCGAGGAATTTCATTCGATGATTGCGATACCAGCAATGTCAAATTTCCACATCATGATGCGTTAGTAATAATGCTGAAAATGAGGAAGTTTGTCATACACACAATGATGATCGATACTGGAAGCGGTATTGAGATTCTTTTTTAGAGTACAATCAACCTCAACGAACCTCAACGATCAACCTTCCACGGAGGAGCCCACAGAATACATCAACCTCGATGGACCTGACCGAGGTACTTTCATTGGTACTGAGTTGGGTCAATAGGAAAAAGATGCTCTCATTCAATTCTTGCAGCTCAATCGAGACATTTTTGCATGGTCATTCAAAGAGATGCCTGGGGTCGGATCGACCAAGGAATGTCACAAGTTGGCCATAACTATCAACGCCACAACAGTCAAACAGAAACAACGACGTCTATCACCTCGGCTTTGAGATGAAGTTAACACCGAGATCGAGAAATTGATCAAGGTAGGATTCATTCGAGAAGCCAAATATCCTGACTGGAAATCCAATATTGTCGTTGTGCTGAAGAAGAGCAAAAAAGTCTGAATTTGCATAGATCTGATCCTTGATTTTATAGCTGGCCATGATCTCCTATCTATGATCGACGCTGCTTTAGGGTACAATTAGATTTTACTTCTGGAAGAAGATCAAGAAAAGACAACTTTCATCACTGATAGAGGTCTTTATTACTACAAAGTCATGCCCTTCGGACTTAAAAATGCAGGTGCTACATATCAACGGTTGATTACTACTATGTTCAAGGCACACCTAGGGATAGTCGTTGAAGTCTACATCGACGATCCCTTGTACAAGAGCGTATAGTCAGTCAATCACATCTCAGATCTCAACACTATATTCAACATTCTTCGATTTTATAGGATACGACTCAACCCTGATAAATGTTAATTCGGGGTCTATTCTAGCAGATTTCTCGGTCACCTTATCAGCAAGAAGTGGATTGAGGCCAATTCGGAGAAGATTCGGGCTCTCCTCAACATGCCTTCTCCAAAAACAACAAAAGATGTTCAGAAACTTGCCGGCAAGATTACCGCGATCAACCGCATCGTTTCAAAATCTTCAGACCGCTGTCGTTGGCTGTTCTTATTACTCCACGGTTGTACCAAATGAGGAAAGGTTCAGCCAAATACAGAGGTCACATGGACACCAGAATGCGAAGCAGCTTTTTAGGATCTTAAAACCTATTTGGGGAGGTCTCCCATAATGAGCACCTCAGTAGAAATGAGGAATGGATTATCTACCTAGCAGTCACAGATACTTCCCTCAGTTATGTTCTTATTCGCCTGAAAGGGAATATAGAGAAACCAGTCTTCTTCATCAGCAAGACCCTCACACCAGCGGAAACAAGGTACTCTAAAATTAAGTAACTTCTTCACACTCTTCATTACACTTCATAGAAACTCAAGCACTACTTCCAAGCTCATTTAGTCAAAGTCATGATGAACTACCCACTTCAGGAAGCCTTATCCAAGAAAGAAAAATCAAGAAGAGTGTAACAGTGGTCAGTCAGTTTGGGAGAATATGATATCAAGTTCGAGCAACGTCATTCTGAAAAAGGCCAGGCCGTTGCAGATTTTCCAGTAGAAGATCCTGAGTAGGAGGAGCATAACCCTGATCTTACAGAAAAAACACCTAAGGATCCACCCCCCAAGCTATTCGACAACTGGGCTGAATGGATCACTACATCAGGGTGGAGACTTCACACAGGTCGATCAGTAGGACCAGCAGGTTCAAGAATTGAAATCATTTTTATTACCCCTTGTAGTAGCCTACTCGTAGCCTTCGAATAGACGACCGAAACCCACTTCATAGCCTACTTGAATACATCGAAGCCCTCTTAACCCCTAAACAAGGCTCCTCAAAAATCCCCCAGAGATGAACCTTTGACACCGGACGGAACTTTGAGAACGGATCAGTAGATTGCTGCAGACATCCTTCGACCATATCTACATACGGTCGAAGTATGAAATAATAGACAGCCATCTTACCGGACATAACTTCAAGAATGAATTAACGTCCCAGCAGCAGGAATCCTTCAACCTCACTATCATGCGGTCGAAGCAATATAAGACAGACAACTACCTCATCAGATAAAACATCGCATTAATTGGCATGTGCATCTATAGTGACATGCCCAACCACCGCGCCATTCAGAGCCATCACCAATAAATGCAGCAGTAACCGTATCAACAAGACCGGCGTCCGTCACTCGCCAAGATTTTCAGGCAACATAATCATGTAAACCGGACCCACACCTGGTGACTCAGCTCCCTATGCTTCTATAAATATAGGAGAGGGGAAACCAGAAAGGGGTTAGAAAAATCTTCTCCGGCCTTTACATTTTTACTTTCGACCACCCAGAAAACCTGTACTCGAACCCTCTAATTTACTCTTCAGTAATATAATATGTCTTAAAATTCCTTATTAGAGGTCGTAGAGAGTCACATTCGGGCCTCTACACAAGTATTTGCCTTTAGTTTCATCTTATCATTGGCCGATTACTTGTTCCCCTTGAATGAGGATTGAGTTTACTTTGTAAGGATCGACTCCTCGTCCAAATGGAGTTAGTTCCCTACAATTGGCGCCGTCTGTGCTTCCCACCCTACCACTCTCCATCTTTTATTCCCATCCCCTTGTTTTTCACATCAACAACTCATCCTCAATGGAACCCACACGCCATTCCAACTCCACCCAGGTTGGAAATTCCATCGACGGAGTCGCTGCTCAAATAGCATTACTATCTCAACAAGTCGCTCAGGCAGAGAAGCGTCACCAGAACCAACAGAATCAGGAACGTGAAAACCATCGTTTGGCATTGGAAACAGAGCAGAATCGCCGTTTGGATGACGGAAACTGACAAAACACAGCAATTGATGAGCTACGCAACACCGACCGAGGGCTACAAGGATTACAGCCCTTGGAACCTGCTCGTCCGTCCCAGGCACCCGACCCATCGCGTATTTCTGCCCGCACCCGCCTTGGCCCTCCTCCAAACCTCGAGTTACCCCCAGCTAACGCTAGGGCCAAAGGTATTCCCCGTACTATTGCCCCAACCGGCTGTATCCACCTCGGGATTCATCCCACCAAAGACTCTTCCAACTCAACCCTTCGCTCATCCAGATAACCTACACGCAATCCTGCTTGAGAACAGCTCGGGGAATACAGTACTGACTTTGTACCACATACTCAACCTCACGACCTTCGACTCCACCAATCTCCCCATCATCTTTCATACGTTAGACAACAGGAATTCGACCACAAAATACAGCTAGTCATCCGTGTTACCGCGAGTCTAGCTACAGACTCATGGAGCCGCATCAATAACCCAATTTTCCTTAAAGTTTTGGCCATCGAAATACCCTCTAACTTTCGCGCTCCCAAACTCAGCAAATATCGTAATACAAACCCTAAATCCCACATCCTCGAATTCCAAAATGCCCTGAGCCTATACTCTACGGCTGACTATCTTTTATGTCGCCTTTTTCCAACGAGTTTTACCGATAACCCCCTTCGATGGTGCCACAACCTCCCAAATGCGTGATTCGCAACTTTGAGAAACTTTCACAACTTTTCATTGCCTAGTTCGCCTTCAACAAAGATAGAAAGGTCAGAGTTGACGCTCTTTCCAATTTCAGAAAGTCCGGCAATGAGACCCTAGAAGCCTTCACCCGAAGATTTCTCAACGAATCTCGTAAAATTGATAACCTCGATTGCACGAATGCTATTTTGGCCTACTCGAATGCTCTGCCCAATCACAGTCGAGTAAAAGAACATCTCGTTCCCCACAAACCCAAAACACTCGAAGAAATGCACTCGAAAGTCAACGGCTATATCGACCTCGAGCGCCTTCAAGAGTCCTGCAGACAGAGCCAGCCTTCGCAAACAACAACTTCCAATAAACATCGGTAACATACCCACTCTGCCCTCACACCCCTGATCGCTTCTGTCTCACAGGAGACTGAGAGCTGCAAATGCCTCATGATTGATGACAGCACCAAAGCGCGCAAGAAGTGTCTAAAGCCTATTTTACCTACACTCACTGCTCCCCTCAACACCCTTCTACCACACATACAGGCAGACCCCATTTGGCCCATTCCTTTCCCCATCAAAGTCAGACCAGGCAAACCTTTCTGTGCCAACGAAAAATGCAATTGTCATCAAACCAATAAATACTTCGCCCTTCAGCGCTCACTCGAACTTATCTTCAAAGCAGGACGTTTACACCAATATATTGCAGACCTACCAAACTACCTTGATGGGTCCTACCTCAAATCCCTATCAACCCATACTACTGACCCAACCGAGGTACATATCTACAGAGTCAAGTTCATCGAAGTCAATAATATAGACAGTCGACTTTCCAAGAGCAAACGAAAGCGTATAGAAGAATGTTATAAGCTCACCTATCAGGAGAAATTCCCTACCCTCGTACCAGAAACCAGCCGTCACCCTCGACTCGAAGGCATCTCTTTCATCGACTGTGATACTTCACACATCCGATTTCCTCATTCTGATTCATTAGTTATCATGATTAAGATCGAGAACCTCATTCTCCATACAATGCTCATAGATACTGGGAGTGCAGCCGACGTCCTATTTCCCCAAACAGTCCAAACTATGAAGAAAATAGACCTTATAACCGCAGCTAACGTCAAGTTAAAAGATTACAATGGATTAACAGAAGTCGTTATTGGCTGCATCAGTCTACCTGTCACTACAGGGCCCAATACCCTTCAAACCAACTTCATAGTCATTGACCAGAAGTCTGAATACCTTGGTATACTCAGACGAGATTGGCTTTACGCCATGTGCGCTATACCTTCGACCTATCATCAGACCCTTCGATTTAGCAATCACGAGGGTACTTGAAACTTGAAATGTTCTCAACGCCTTGATACCTTTGCCCAGAGATCGACCAAACACAAAAACTTGTCAACCGCCCATAGCAATCACAACATCTTCCTATACCTTCAACTTCAATACATACCACACAACCCATTGAACCCACTATTTATATCGAACTCGATGGTCCTGGTCGGGGTACATTTATTGGAAACCTCCTTCATGAGTCAGAATACCTCAAACTTTCTGAGATCCTTCGAGCAAACAAAGATATCGCCTTGACATTTCAGGAGATGCCCAACATAAACCCCTACCTGGTGTGCCATCACCTTGATCTTATCCCCTATTCCTCAGCAGTAAAGCAAAAAAGACATATATTGGCACCACAACTTCGAGAAGCTGTAAACCTTGAAGTTGACAAACTCATAGCCACTGGGTTTATCAGAGAAGTGAAGTACGCAGACTGGATATCGAACATTGTGGCAGTACCAAAGAAGAATGGAAAAATCAGAATCTGCGTCGACCTCACTGACCTCAACAAGATTACACCAAAGGACAGTTTCCCCCTCCCAACTATCTCAGTACTCCTCGACGCCACCGCTGGACACGAACGCCTATCTATGATGGACGCAACTTCGGGTTACAATCAGGTATCCCTCCTCCCTGAAGATCAACTTAAAACTGCCTTTTTAGCAGAGCAAGGCCTTTACAGTTTCAATGTTATGCCATTTGGCCTTAAAAATGCCACTGCCACCTACCAACGCCTCGTCACAACTATGTTCAAACCCTTGTTTGGCAAGTCATTCGAAGTTTATATCGATGACATGTTATCCAAAGGCCTCCATAAGAATACTCATATTCAAGATCTAACAGAAATCTTCTCAATACTTCGCACGTACAATATGAAACTCAACCCAGATAAGTGTCAATTTGGCGTGTCCACCGACAAATTTTTGGTCACCTAATCAGTAAACGCGGGATAGAGATCGATCCCACACATATTCGAGCACTTATAGATATGCCTTCGCCCCGAACAAAGAAAGACATCCAAAAAATAGCTGGCAGGATAGCAACCCTTAACCGTTTCATTTCAAAATCATCTGATCGCTGTGCTTGGCTTTATTCTCTCTTACGCGAACAAGGTACCCACAAAATAAAAAAGAAAAAAAAACCCTGAGATCAATTGGACCCCTGAGGGCAAACAAGCTTTCCTTGAACTTAAAACTTATCTTGGTTGTCCACCTATTATCAGTACCCCTATCGGAGGCGAGACACTTTCTTTATACCTCGCTGCAACAAAAACTTCCATCAGTTCTGTGCTTATTCAACTTGATTCCCATATCGAAAAACCTATATATTTCATTAACAAAACCTTCACCCATGCAGAGGCCCGGTATTCAAAACTCAAACTTTTACTCCTTACACTTGTCTATTCCACCCGTAAACTCAAGCCATATTTTTAAGCTCATCCCATTCGAGTCATTACCAGTTACCCCCTTTGAGAAGCACTTAGCAAAAAAGAAAAATTCAGACGAGTGCAACAGTGGCTCGTATACCTTGACGAACACGACATTACCTTCGAGAAGCAAATATCCCAGAAAGGCCAAGCAGTAGCAGATTTTCTAGCTGACTTCCCGGTCGAAGATATAGATTGGGAAGAACATGAAGATGATCTCGCAGACTATCAACCCGAATAACTAAATCTATGGTACCCACACACTGGTTGGCATTTATTCGCAGAGGGATCAGCAGGACCTAATGGCTCAGGAATTGGTATTGTTCTTGTAACACCCACTAATGATCGCATAGAGAAAGCCGCCAAACTTGCCTTCGAATGTTCCAATAACGAAGTGGAGTACGAAGCCTTGATCTACGGCCTCGACCTCGTACTCGACCTCGGCATCCCCAAACTTGCAGTCTTCATTGATTCCCAACTTATTCGGAGACACTACACAGGAGAAAACCAAGCTAATGGTCGCATGGCTGAGTACTCCCCCTTCGTGCGACAGCGAATGGACCGGTTCCCCGAAAAATCCATAATTATATATTACCCTCGGGGAGAAAATTGACATGCAGACGCCCTCGCCTACATAACAGCTATGGTCGGCCACTCAGAGTCGCGGACACTCCATATCAAAGTACTCGAACGCCCAAGTATCGATCAGATGGCAACTAACACCATCAATACTGGGAGTGAGAGTCACGATCCTGATGATTGGCAAAAACGGTTCCTTCACTACTTCAGCAATGCTACTCTCCCAGATGATCCTAAAGCCAAACGCTTTATCCTAGAAAATTACCGCAAATATATCATCCACAAAAACCAATTACATCGCAAATCCTCAAATGGCGTCCTCCTTCGATGCGTATCCCAAACCGAAGCCTCTACAATCTTAGCCGAACTTCACGAAGGAACCTGCGGTGCTCATACTGCTGGTCATTCTATGGCCCTTCGAGCTGTTACCCAAGGATTATTTTGGCCCGATATGAAGAAACAAGCTTTAGACTATGCCAAACAATGTGACAAATTCCAGCGTCTGCCCATGACATCCATTGCCCCTCCAGAGACCTCTATGTCAGTCAAGTTTCCTGGCCATTCAAAAGATGGGCCATCGATCTCATTGGACCCTTCCCAAAAGTCTCAGGTAACAGAGAAAACATCCTTGTTGCAACCGACTACTTTACTAAATGGGTCAAAGTTGTTCCTCTATGCTAAACCAGAGAAGAAGAGGTTATCAAATTCTTGTGGGAAAATATCATCACTCGCTTCGGCTGCCCCCATATGATTCGATGTGACAACGGTCCCCAGTTTGTTGGAAGCAAAGTTAGAAACTTCCTCCAAAAACATAGCATCATTCTCTCACCATCAACACCTTACTATCCTCAGGGCAACAGTCAAGTCGGAGCAATCAACAAAGTAATTGTCGACGGTCTTAAGAAGAGAGTCGATGCAAAGAAAGAAAGATGGGTCCAAGAGTTACAACACGTCCTCTGGGCTTATCGCACAACACCAAGAAAATCTACAGGATACACCCCTTTCCTCATGACATATAGGACCAAAGATGTTCTACCAACTCAATTCAAAGTACCCACCCGAGACCCTAACCTCCCAGATGAAGATAATGAGTTCAAACTTGCGTGCAACATGTTATGGATTGACGAGGCCAGAGACCGAGCTATCGTCAACCTTGGCCGCTACCACATTTCATTTCAAAATCCTATAACAAGAGAGTTCGACCAAGAAGTTTCAACACAGGAGATCTAGTGCTTTGACACGTCAATCAATCTTGAAGACCTTGAAATGCTGGCAAGCTAGCCAAATCTTGGGAAGGACCCTACATCATCTACGATAAAACAGCAAGGGTTCCTATTACCTAATGACGGAAGGCGAAGATCCCCTACCGCACCCCTGGAATACAATACAATTGGCCACCTACAGAAAGCCATAGCTATAATCCTGTATAATTGATGTAACCCAAAATATTCAATAAACAAGTTGTTCCATCCCGACTTCGTCTACTGTTTCATTTTTTAATTCTTGGCTGAACCTAGGTATCATGTCCACCCTCGCCCCGACTGATACTTGGGGACGACCCTGAATTATTCTATGTCCCCAATTTTGAGCAAACTCGAGGGCAAGGAAGGTCGAAGGACCGGACCCTCGGGGATGCATCGGGGGCGATCAGATATTGCTTTGCTGTGGCTTAAGCCTTCAAAGTCCAGTCCTCTTCCTGATTAAACCTAGGTATCATGTCCACCCTCTCCTCGACTGATACTTGGGGGCGACCTTGAATTGCTCAAGTCTCCAATTTCGAGCAAACTCGAGGGGCAAGGAAGGTCGAAAGACTGGACCCTCGGGGATGCATCGGGGGCGATCAGATATTACTTCGTTATGGCTTAAGCCTTCGAAGTCCATTCTTCTTCCTGGTTGAACCAAGCTATCATGTCCACCCTCTCCCCGACTGATACTTGGAGGCGACCTTGAATTGCTCAAGTCTTCAATTTCGAGCAAACCCAAGGAGCAAGGAAGGTTGAAAGACCGGACCCTCGGGGATGCATCAGGGGCGATCAGATACACTTCGTCCAGGCTCTAAAACTGTCAAAGTCCAGTCCTTTTCTTGGTTTACCCCGGGTATCACGTTCACCCTCCCCCCGAGTGATACTTGAGGGCGACCTTGAATTGCTCAAGTTTCTGACATTCGGGCAAACTCGAGGGGCAAGGATGGTCGAACGACCGGACCCTCGGGAATGCGTTGGAGGGAATCAGTTAATTTTTGGGCTTCCTATAAGTATCATGTCCCCTCGGCCCGACTGATACTCAGAGGCGACCTGGAAATTGTTCAAAATTTGAAACATCGTTGTGGCTTCGGCCTTCGATGTCCAGCAAAACATTCAGAGTTCGATCTATATATCTCAGATACTCTTCAGACTTCGATCATACTATAGTCAATCAAACAGATCAACTTCCTATTTCGAACAGATCAAATGTTTACTTTAAAAATACAAAAACACTCATTAATGCCATCAAATGTAGAGAACACTCATCATATTACCCGTCAGAAGAAATAGTTGCAGTATAATTCAAAAATCAATCAGCAAGAGTCCAAAAATAAGGAAAATCAACAGCATGTGCATTAAAATTACAGATATTCAAGGAAACAAGTATCAATATGTTCAGCATCAACCGCAGAAGTTCAACAGATAACAAAAGCGAAAAATAACCCCCCCCCCCTACTGAGTTCCAATACCAGCAGAAAACCACAAACATTGCTCACAATATTACAACTTAACATCACAACTAGCAGAAGAAGACATGCGAATCCTACCTTAAAATACCATACGAGGGCGCGGTTGCACCCTCTGGCTCCACAGTCGCCCCAGCACCACCAACCTCAGTAGCCTCACACAACCCTTCAATCAGACCATCAGAAGTACCACCAATGGGCGCTACACGAAGAGCACTCTCAACATCACCCCCAATACCACCAAGTGCTTCATCAATAGCGTTCACCTCACCTCCCATTACCTGTAATTCATCCCCCTCCAGAAGTCCCAGAGAAACAGGATAAGGCTGCAATGTATCGACATCATACCCCATACCATCAATAAACTTTTTCAACCTCGCATTTTCCATGTACTCCTTATCATACTTCCCCTGGAAACCCACCTTCTGTTCCACTTTCACCTTCTCACACGCCTTCAGCTTGGCCAACCACTCTCGCTCCAACCTTGACCGTTGTTGTTTGAGCCTCTCGTCATAAGAGTCAGTAAGCACATCTATATCTTGCTTCAGCTTCCTGACTTGAGATATCCATGATGCCTCCTTCCCGCGAGACAAATCTAGATTTTCCATTGATTGTCGCAGCTTCGCCTTCACCGACTTCATCGCCTTGTGACAAGTCTCTACCCAGACTTCCGTCTGCTAAAAATACTCAAGATATCAGTGACCTCAAAACTCGAGCAAGTAGCTAAAAACTTTGAAATATCGATACACAAGCTATATATAGTTACCTGAGACATGTGCTTCTTTATCTCCTTCGAAGCTTCGTCAGGGTCATCCTCCCAGAGCTCGACCATCGATGCGTGCTTCGCCACAGCCTGCTCCCACCGCTCAGCTTCCGTTATTTCTTCATCTTCCTCCATTGTATCATCCTCCCCACGCACCTTACATCTTTTACGTTGAATAACTTTTGATTGCTGCACCTTAAGGGTTTCGGGCACTACTCGACCCTTCCCTCTCTCGGCTTGAGAAGAAACCTATATTTCTTTCATCATCGAAGCCTCTTCACCCCCTTCGGCCACTGGCGCCGCTTGCTTCGCACCCCTCCTCGACCTTGGCACATACTGGTAATTCCTCGGCAACTCTTCCCCTCCCATTTCTTTTTTTTCTTTTGAAACACCTACCCCTCTTTTTCTCTTTGATCGCCTCAGCGTAGTGGGTACGTCTCGAAGCTGGAAATCCACCTTTTTTCTCCTTTGCCTCTCGATCTTGAGACAATTAAACACCGAATTTACCCTGTCTACACTAGCCTGGAGCAGAGTATCAATGTAATTCACCGGATTATCCCAAGACGAACTTCCCTGACCTGCAAAAATAAAGCAAAACACATCTATCACTTATTTCAGAAGTACACCAACAACAAACCTTCAACAGCAAACTTACTTCCGTTAAATACCCTATAATATAATTTGTACAGGTCATCATTATCTACATTCTCGTAGTTACCCCTTACTATCAGTAAATCTTTATTCCACCCCCGGCCTGTTGAGCACAGATCGAAGAACCAAGGCTTCTCTGGGTGACATTAGATGTGATTTGTCCCCGGGTTTAGACTAGCCTTCCTCGAATAAAAGGTGACAATGTCGAACCATTTAATTAGGCCTCAACCCTCACCAGCCAATTTTACATTCATCCCCTTTATTACCCTCATCATCTCATAAAAATTACCTTTCATCTGTACCGGAGCTACCCCCCAGAAATTCAGCACTTCTTTCACCAGTCGCGGAAGAGACAGCTCCAGTCCCAATCGAATTTGACCCCTATAAACCATAATCCCTTCCCCAGGTCCGATTAGAAAGTCAACCCTGCCCCCGCCACACTCAGTTGCACCCTTACCTTCGAGAGTTCTAATTTTGCGACAAACCGATCAAACCTAAACCTATGTTTTGCGGAAACGGCATCCTCGATCTCATCCGACTCAGTCGAATCCTCATTATCACCCCCCTGCACCTTATCCTCCTCCCCACTACTCAAAGGTTCCACACCACATCCCTTCCCTCATAATGTTTCCTCTTCATCACTATCTTTGGTCACTATCGTCCTTCAACGTTTCGTGACCGCATCATCTCCAGCCGGCAGAATCATCGACAACGGGGACTCGGTCACTACATCTAACACCTTTAAATTGTTACCCTCGCCCATTGGGTCTCGACCAGACGTACTAGCTTCGACCTCGTCAACCTCTTCATCGGCCAGTTCCCGCCTCGAAGCCCGACAGTTATACATTTCTTGCCTACAGATGAAGAGGAATGACATTAGTGTGGAAAACTCAACAATCCCGTGTCTATCACCCTTATCCCATCTATCCCCTCCAGATATTTCTCCTACCACAAAAATTAGACACAATAACTCCTCCAAAATAATAAAAAAACCCTCACAAAATTTCTGACTGGGTCGAAACCTAGTTCTACCAAGTCTCCATACTCCCGAAAATAACCTCTTCACTCCAAATGCAAAGTCTCCTACCCACCCCCTCAAACAGAATAAACATGACAGAGATCAAGTGACTTACCAGTGGTTAGCAGCCCTCTCCTCGAATGAGAAAAATTAGACCAACAAAAGAAGCAACAACCAGCACGTTCGAAATAACCTATGTTCTCTTCTCCCAATCTTTTGATTCTCACCACAAAATAGCATAGTAATCACTTTTCTTTCACTTATATATCTTTCAAAAAAAATTAAACTGCCTCGATTTACTCACCACTATCATTACCACGATCCCACTACCCCAGCTTTTTGGCTTCAGTGTCATTTGACCACTTTACCTTTCATACTTCCCACGTGCACACAACGCCCTTACTACCATCTGCTCGTAAAATCTGAAGCTCTCGAACCCTTTTCCTCCCCTACTCGAAGCCAAATAACCCAGTCCAAACAGCCAATCATTACCATTTTTCCATCATACGAGAAAAACAACATCTTTACCTTTTGCACACTCCCCAGGCGTTCGTACCATCTAACCGACCAGCCGTCTGAGCTGTCACAGGAGCTAGTCAAATCAAACTCAATCTTTGACATATTCCTGCACTCGAATACTCGACCATTTCACGCCTCGAACAATTATCAGCACCTAGCCTCAACAAGATTTATTTTAATATATTGGCCTTCGACATTCAGCATGCTCCTTAACTCTAAGGGATAAAACCTTTGACCAAATACAGTCGTAAGTTCGACTAGTCAAAAACCTCAGGCCTGCAGACAAATTTTTTAGCTTCACCACAGTTTACTTTTCCCTTCAACAAACTCATTTTTATCTTCGAACAACACAAACTAAATATTTTGACAAACTATATCATCCATTCCATATTAGACTTTATCACTATTACCCACAGTTCGACAAACACGAGTTATTCAAAGAAATTATTTTTCATTCAAAAAGCAACTAACATTTCAACCCTCTTGCAAAGCAACAAACAAGAGACAACAGAAATAAAAGAAAAGAAAACAACAACACAATCATATTTTAGAGAACCCTAGTTATTAGCAGGCTGCTCCTCTTCGATAATGGCCACAGCATCTGCATCTTCATGGTCAACAATATGCCCTGCGAAGCCCTCGAGGAGAGACATCCGATGACCAAGGAATGGCCCCATCATCTACAGTATCCCCCACCAGTATGCGAGTGGCATCTCAGGAATTGGAGCTCCCGGTTCCACCTCAAAAAGATTTGGCATTTCTACGTCAATGTCCTCTTCCAGGCCAAACCGCCGTCGCAGCCCCAGCAAGGCCTCCCCTACGCACCAAACTCTCGTAGCAGCCGGGTCCTCTTGAACGGGAATATCTGCCGCCGTTTCAATTCGAGCAACAAAGAAGAATAATAAGAAAAACATGCAAAAAGGTGAGAAGAAATCTCTACAACAACTCTTTTTATACTTGCAAACCCACCACAACTTTCCCTCTTCCGTAACCAAATTAATGACAACCATTCATTTCTAACCTCGCAAAGTCAACATGCAACCTCTCCAACATCCTAGACGTTACTGATTCATTGGTGCATGCACACAAACCTCATTCCCGTGGACCTCTATTCGAGCACATCAACCACATCGAGAATTCGACCATCACAACCATCGTTTATTACAAAGCAGCATTTCATCGTACCTTTGATTATAATTCATTCTGACCATCATAACCAGATAATACTAAACATTCGTTCATCATTACCTTCGAGCTCATCATTGTCCCTCGCGCCTATAAGAGTATTCGCTTACATTCATCTACAATATCAATCAGGTATAGCAACATAAGTACGAAGAAAATACTCTGTCCATTCCAAATAGTAAATTCAGCAGACAAATTACATTTCTACTATTGACCCTACACAACATAAACACCCCCCCCCCCAAACATAACAAAACAAAAACTCAAAACATTCCCCCCTCAACCCGAAGTCCTATACTATCGGAAGGACCAGCCCCGTTCGCCACATTCTGCTCCTCGAAGATCTCCTCAGCACAAACGAGACTTTCAGCCAGTGGCATCAGAAACAGATAGCGCCGTTCAGCAGTCGTAAATTGAAACCTCAACTGTTCCCAAAGATAAGAATATGGGTCGCCATTGAAGAACTCCTCAGGCCCTGCTTCCACAAGGTCAGGTCATGTTTGCCAAAAAACTTCACAGTCCCGAGCAAACCTCATCCTCTTCTGGTAATGTGTGTTCGGCGTTGTATCCATCCAAATGATAAGAATATGGAGAACAAAGCAAAAGACTATTGCAGATGAAAGAAGATGCAGCATACCTCCAGAATAGCCCATATTTATAGGCTTCAATGTATTTATTACCCTAAAACCGACTCTATCCCTTGAAAACCCCCTTTTACTACTTTCCCAAAAACCAAGACAGTCAAACAACCCGAATTCCACGACCGAACAGTTTTCTTAGTGAATACCTCTCTGCTTGGCTTTGAGACCTTCCCTGAGAGGGGGCGAATGTAGTAGCCTACTCATAGCCTTCAAATAGACAGCCGAAGCCTACTTCATAGCCTACTCGAATACATCGAAGCCCCCTCAACCCCTAAACAAGGCTTCTCAAAAATCTCTCAAAGATGAACCTTTGACACTGTACAGAACTTTGAGAATGGATCAGTACATTGTAGCAGACATCCATCGACCATATCTACATACGGTCGAAGTATGAAAGGACAGACATCCATCTCACCGGACAGAACTTCGAGAATGAATTAGCGTCCCAGCAGCAGGTATCCTTCGACCTCACTATCACGTGGTCGAAGTAAGATAAGATAGACAACTACCTCATCAGATAAGACAGCGCATTGATTGGCCTGTGCATCTACAGTGACAAGCCCAACCACAGCACCATTCAAAGCCATCTCCAATAAATGTAGCAGTAACAGTACCGACAAGACCGGCATTCGCCACTCGCCAGGATTTTCTGACAACATAATCATGTAAAGCGGACCCACACCTGGTGACTCAGCTCCCTATGCTTCTATAAATAGAGGAGAGGAGAAACCAGAAAGGGGTTAGAAAAATCTATTCTGGCCTTTACATTTTTACCTTCGACCACCCAGAAAACCCGTACTCGAACCCTCTAATTTACTCTTCAGTAATATAATCTGTCTTAAAAATCCTCATCAAAGGTCGCAGAGAGTCACATTCGGGCCTCTACGTAAGTATTTGCCTTTAGTTTTATCTTATCATTGGCCGATTACTTGGTCCCTTTGATTGAGGACTGAGTTTACTTTGTAATGATCGACTCCTCGTCAAATCGGAGTTAGTTCCATACTCCCCTCTCAATGACATAATCAAGAAATCAATCCGCTTGGATTTTGAGGCCTCAAATAAAGTCACTGAGTATGAAACACTCATTCATGGACTCGACCTCGCACATGAGATCGATGTCCCCAAACTCTCAGTTTACACAGATTCACAACATATAGTCCACTACTACTCAGTACAATACAATAAGAATGGAAAGATGATCGAATACGCAACCCTCGTTACAGATAGGATGAGCAAGTTCGCGAAAGCAACTCTCGATTATCTTCCTCGAGGCAAGAACAAACACGCTGATTCCTTAGTGTATCTAGCCGAGGTCTTGAGTACAGAAGCTCGATATATCCAGATCGAAATCATTTCAAACCCCAGCATTGATTGTATTTCTGTGTGCACGATGAACACTGGGGGCAATAAAAGGGGGAGACGACGATTGGCGAAAGCCTTTCAAAGACTACCTCGGTGTCGATAACAATTGCAACGGACCACTCCCAGTATATCCAATGGAGCGCCGATAGCTGATCAAATACTCAAAGTGCTACACTAATCAAAACGGTGTACTATATTGTCTTTCTGTCACTGGGCCTTACCTCAAGTGCCTCTCCAAATCAAAAGCGGCTGAATTGTTCTACAAATTACATGAAGGGACATGTGGCTTCCATGCCGCAGGTCGATCACTAGCAAGCAAAGCAATCATACAAGGAGTATTCTGGCCCAACATGCGTAAGCAAGCAGAGGAGTACTCACGCAGATACGACAGCTATCAAAGACATGGACACATGATACACACCCCTGCGCTCGAGCTCCATACATGCAAGGTTTTCTGGCCATTCAAAAAATGGGTACTAGATCTCGTCAGTGAATTCCCGAACCCTCCAGGTAACTGCCGTCACCTATAGGTAGAAACAACTCTACTATGTCAAACCAGATAAGGGGAGGTCATCTCTTTTATTTAGAGCCACATAATCACTCAGTTTGGGTGCCCTCACCTAATTCGTATCGATAATGGGCCCTAATTTGTGGGAGAGAATGTCGTAAACTTCCTAAACCATCACAATATCATCCACTCACCATCCAATCCTTACAATCCATAAGACAATGGCCATAATGAAATCACCAACAAAACTATCGTGGATGGACTCAAAAAAAGACGTCACTCACAGAAAAAAGGGAATTGAGTTTGCGAGCTGCCTCATATCCTATGGGCCTATCGTACCACTCCCCGACAATCAACTGGGTGTACCTCATTCCTCCTTGCTTATGACATTGAGGCCGTCATTCCTTCTTAATATTATCATCCAGTTGTGTTCATGAGCCAACTGACGAGGAAAATAAGTTTGATTTGGCTTGCAACCTCAATATGATAGATAAAACTAGGGAATGCCTCATTTCTAACCTAGGTCGATATCATCATATGCTTGCTAGATCATACAACAATCTAGTCAGAAGTTGTGCCTTCCAAATCAAAGATCTCGTCCTTAGAGAAATTCTTCAATATCGCAAAGAGCCTCTCACTGGAAACTTAGCCGACAATTGGGTAGGTCCATTCATTATCACAGGTTTCTCAGGCCTGGGATCATATTATCACATGGAAGAAGAGGGAATCCCCATTTCGAATCCTTAGAACACTAGGCAACTAAAGCGGTACTATCGTTAAGCGTCTTTCTACTCAATTTCCTTTTCTCGCTTTTGTTATATAGTTGTTCAATTCTAAAAGTGAGATTTTCATCTCCACCCAATATAAATTCTTAACTTATCAATGAAATTCCAAGTTTTTCACAAACATCTCTCTACTTATGTAGATTCTGCCAAACAAGAGATAAGGCAATAGTAATTCTAGTCTTCATCGTTTTCAATTTGCTTAGGTCATTTATAATAGCCAGATCAAGGATAACACTTGGTTCGACTCACTCAACTAAATCTCTGCGATTATAGCAAGTGTAGAAACTTATTTCATACCAAAGACTCTTCCAAACAAGAGATAAGGCAAAGGTAATACTAGTCTTCACCTTTTTCAACTTGTTTGGGTCATTTATAATAGCTAGATCAAGAATAACACTTGGTTCGATTGACTCTACTAAATCTCTACGATTGTAGCAAGTGAAGAAACTTGTTTTATATCAAAGACTCTACCAAACAAGAGATAATGCAAAGGTAATACTAGTCTTCATCTTTTTCAACTTGTTTGGGTCATTTATAATAGCTATATCAAGGATAACACTTGGTTTGGCTAACTCTACTAAATCTCTACGATTGTAGCAAGTGTAGAAACTTGTTTCATATCAAAGACTCTACCAAACAAGAGATAAGGCAAAGGTAATACTAGTCTTCATCTTTTTCAACTTGTTTGGGTCATTTATAATGATTAGATCAAGTATTACACTTGGTTCGGCTGACTCTACTAAATCTTTGCGATTGTAGTAAGTGTAGAAACTTGTTTCATATTAAAGACCCTACCAGGCATAAGATAAGGCAAAAGTAATACTAACTTTCATCTCTTTCAATATGTCTACAACATTTATATAGTTCAATCAAGTTTCAACTTGGTTTAACTCAACCTATTTTTGCAATTGAAATAAGTGTAAAAACTTGTTTTATATCAAAGACCCCACCTGGCACAAAGATAAGGCAAAGGTCATACTAGCTTTTATCTATTTTAATGTGTCTGTGACAGATACTATTTATTTTTCAGATAAGATTAATATTATAAGGAATTATTTTCTGCTGATGGGATGTTAGCCGTGCTTCCCCCTTCAGTAGGGATGTCAGTCGTGCTTCCCCCTACAGCAAGAGGTCGAACATTCAGTTCATGGATTACAGTAATATTACCCCTCTCTATCAGGTCAGTAGGTCAAGGGCCCAAATTGGTTTCCATGGAGGGCATGCAGTTCCCTCGATCAATGTTAACTCCGCAGATGCATCCCTTATCCGACAGACTTTTGAACTAGGTATCTCGTTCTAACTTAAGTCCTTTTACTTCCTCTAAAAAATATGCAACTATCGCCTTTATAAGGTTTGAGCGTGGCGTATTAGGTATGACCATCCTTAAATATTTTGTTCTTACCTTCTCAAGGCGTGATTCCAATCTAGCATACAAATTCTTATGATGAATCATTTCCATATCAACTTTAGCATCATTTGCTACATTCTCTTCCATCTTTTTTATATATTTAGCTCATTCAGCCAGGTTCATAGCCTCCAGGTCCACTACCTAGGCTTGAAGCCTCTTAATTTTTGCGTTCAACTCTTCCCTAGCCAGCATATCCTTTAAAAATTCTTCTTTCCTCTTCATCACCATTTCATTTGCCTTGACTTTCCCTTCCAAAACCTTTGCCCTGATAAGCGCAATATCCAACTTCAGCTAGCATTCCCTTAAGCTTGCATTACCTCTCTGCACATACCCCAGAATTTGAGCTACTCCACCTTCCAGCTCTCTAATTAATCCTGATAAACTCACCACATCCCCTCGGACTAAAGGAACTTGAACATCCTTCTAACTCCCCCTCGAGCGCTCTCCAGCCTCTGCTTTCTTGGTGCGTCTGTTGGCTTGTGCTAGTTCAACCTTTAATCATGCCACCATCTCATTTAAATCATTACACCTTTGTTGCATTTCCCGAAACCCCATATCCTTGGCAGGTTGAGCAATATGCAAGTGTTCAGCCGAGGCTTCCGAAGCAGATAGATTTTCTCGAACAACTCTCAGCTCGATGTCTTTATTAACAATTTTTTGTTTTAACCGCACCATCTCATTTCTACAATTCTGAAGATCAGATCGAAATCGTTCCTCCGATCTCTTAAGCGCCTAAATGCGGTACGGAGCCATTTTAGCTTGCTTACCCTTAACCATCAACGTGTCAACCCGACTTTGGAGCTTCACGACATGTTCTTTGATCTCCGTCAGCTCTTTCAGCCCCCTGGCTATTTCAGTATCTTTTTCTTCGACCTTATGAGTCAGGTCGGAAATAGCCTGGGCTACCTCCACAGGTTTAAAATGCACCTTTACATGTTGGTCTTCTCTGTTCTTATTCACCTCCCTCATCCTTTTTAACTCCTCTGCAAACTCCTGGTTACATTGGAGTACATCATCCACACGCGAGCAAGCTGAATCCAATTCAATATGTACGATATAAAAAATTTAGCACAGTTCGATCCAGATCACAATCAATGTGCATCTATATTTCATTTCCAAACTTATATATGATCTCTAAAATCAGCGATGTGCAAATACTTCTAGACTAAAGGCTATGATACATTATCAGATAAACGCTTCATGAGGTATATTGCGAAGTCTAAGGTACATACTTTCGATATACTACTTTGCATAAAGAGCATTAAATTTTTCTATGCACTATATTAGTAACATTTTCCAAAAGCTGATAGAAAAATTTGTGGCCTACATCTACATCCTATATACTATGTAGCTTTATATCGATATAGCATACAGGCCAAAAGGCCTTTTTTCAATCTAACCTGCTGCTCTGCTTGCGAAGAGAATGAAGATGTGAAAATCTTTTTCTCCCTAATAAGCTCAGTCTCTAGGTCTTTTATCCTGAGACTCATTTCTCTAAGTGCTTACAAGAGGGTTACAAAAAAGACTCAGCCTAAGAGTCTATTCAATGTACACAATCTAACAGTTAACAACACGCATCAAAATACTCATAGAAAACAAAATCATTTCTCTATCCTACCTTCTTGTGGTCGCCCTCCGGGAGTTTGCTATCGTCCCCTTGATTATCCAGCACTGTCTGACGAGAGACACCGTCTAACCCATCAACTACTCCCACCGCGACCTCCTTCATCCATTCATCATCTTCATCCTCAATGTAGGTGTCCGCCTTAATGGCATTCGCCTCCTCCTCAAAGTATCCTTTCAACATCAGGTAGCACCCTAGCCTGCTGCGCTCCTTCACCATCTCCTCCAAATTGGTCCTCGCCTCCACCTGTAGCTGAACAATTACCGCGGCATGGAAAGTCTTCAAAGCCTCCAGTTGTTTGGCGTCCTTAACGGCATCAACTTTAGCTCGAGCTAACTTTTTCTCAAGCTCCATTTTTAACCTCATCAGCTTGGACTTGTCTTCCTCAACTCCAAGCCAGATCCCCTTTGCCAGCCGAGCAACATGAAGAACAAAAATAAACCTCAACATCAGCTCGAAACGCAATCCATAATCTTTTTTGCATAATCAGTATAGACTTACCATCTTGCTCATATCTTCCTCAACATGAAGGATCGCCAATCAAGCCCTCTCCTCAACCTCTTTGAGGTCGTCCACCACGGCCGATTTCTCTTCAGCGACCTTGCCCCCCGATTTCTCTAAAGGCTCGACCCTTCTCCTTTTCTCTTTAGCGACCTTTCTACTTCCAGTGGTACCAGATGCCGATGGATTTTTTAACATCCGCTTTTTCGGATATTTTGAGCTATTGTGCTAACATTATGGGTTCAGGCTGAACCAGCCTATCTGCTCCAGGATTCTTGGCTGAATTGGTTCAATCATCCCCGCCAGTTCCTTGCCTCTTCCCTTCACAAGCACCCGCCATCAACCTGGTCGATTGAGCCTTGTTAACAATCTTTGAACTGCTATCTATCCTCTTCGTCCTACTTTGCTTGAGTCCTTCCATCACAACTTCGAGCTCAGTATCCTCCTCTACAACTTCGTCTAACAGTGATTCTTTCCTCTCTACGTGAGACTTCACATCTGTCATACAAAACATTTTTATCAGTAACAACAAGCATAAGTTCAAAGACATCATTAATTTTATCTATGCATGGTCATACTTACTTTTTTTTACAGTTCTAAACCGAAGGTCCAAAGGTTCTTAATCATTTCCCTGAAATCAATTACCCTTCACCCATATGACGTTATCATTCCAGTCTCGACCTGCAGAATTCAGATCAAAGAAACGAGGCTGAGTTACGCTCGCACAAAAGTATGCCCAACCACTAGCGTGATAATTCTTTGCCCCATAAAATTACAACACATCCTCAGGAGATATCCTCCTCACCTTCCCCTCATTCTCCCACCTTTCATTTAGATGGTCACAAACAATAATTACCTCCCACATGTTCCCATTTAATTGAACGGGACATGCCCCAATTGCATTCATAATCCCCTTCGCAAAGTTGGTAAGGGGAAGACTCAGCCCATACTCTAATTGAGGTAGGCAACACAGAAAACCTTCTTCAAGGTCACTACGAACACCTCCATCAAAGTACTCTAATGAGATTGATTCATCTATTCCCCTATCATGTTTTTTTACCTCTAAATCCGCCAACAAATAAAAATGTTCCTCCCCAGTCGGTATCGTGCAACCCCTAAACTGCCTGCCGCATATTCTACACAATTACCCCATCCCTCCTACAGTAGCCATGGCTTTACAAAATTCTCTAAATGCATCTGAACCAAGTGGATAGAACACCAATTGACCAGGAAAACCAGGAAATGGTTTTAACCCTACTTCAACCTCATTATCAGACTCAATCATCCGACCAGAGGTCGACACCTCGGAAATAGGTGAACTATCCATTTCAACTACAATTTCTACAGGCAAGTTTTTAGCCCTACACGACAGCCTCTCACACTCGACCTCAGCAATCAATTTAACCATTTCTTCTTGAGCTGCGGGATTCATATCTAATACACGAAAGCAAACCTCAGAGAAGTACCTGGTATACTCACGTTCCCTACTCCTAGCGTCTAATCCTTCAAGCTGACATTCCCTCACTGGTAACTTAGTATCATAACCAAACACACCAAATATCCTCTCCCGCACTTCAGCTATCTTTATAGCCAATCGTCCCTCCGCGGCATGACGTATCTTTAGAGATCGAGTCCACACCATCCTAATCTCTTCTCCAACATCGCAAATCATCCTACACATATTTATATGTTTTCCAGTCACTTTCCCCTCAAAGCGAGATTTTTACCATTTATCTCGTTACAAAAAATCCCATAATCTTGAGTAAAATATTTGAACTTATCTCTTCCTTCGAACTCGTCCTTTAAATTACTTTCTAGTTTGAGTTATCCTAACTAAAGTTATTCTTCTATCGAACTCCGTTAGAACGAATTTTTGAATTGCTAAATTCTTGAAGCTTTTTAATCTAACTTTACAACACACGAAACATAATATACTTACATCACAACACACATTCTCACACATACTTATCTCAGATCGAATAAAGCAAGGCAATACTTGCAATATTCGTACATTCTATAAATTCTTAATAATAATTTAGTTTGATTTCTACATAATCTATATCTACAAACACAAGTAATTGAATGACCAATATTTATTCATATCAAAGACATTACAAACTATTTTATAGATAATAAGTTTTTCAAAACACCAAACTCCAGGTACTTTTCAGATAACAAGTTTTCTACTATTTTTTAGAGCCACAGGTAATTCAGGCGTGTTGACGCATCAACTTCTCTAGTTCTTCTTACTTCAGTGATCTTTCACACTGATCCAAAGCAGAACCAACGGAGAGCTTCCCACGCATGAGTTTAGTTGAAGTCTAATCGAACTTCAAATGGAAACTATACAAGTAGTAGACTCAGTGCAAGAACCAAATTTTAGAACTAAAGGTATACTGAGCACCAAAACGTGATGGAAATACAAAAGTAAACTACCAATGGTTATCTCCCTCGACCACTACCATCACCTCCTCCTATGAAACCATCACTACCAAAGAGTTGGTAAAGATAAAGAGGGCCCGACCTTAGAATCCATAGTGGTACAAGAAATCAGCATAACTGCCCCGCAGTTATGCCTATCCCTGCATATGAAACCCTAACCCTGTCTTCCACAAGGATACGGAGACATGCCCATTGGTCCTCGCCTGTCAAGACGAGAACATAAAGCCTCCACTTACAGTTGAACTCTTCCTCAGCCTCAATCGTTCCATCTTTCGATATGCCTTGATACGTCGGAGGAACAGGAGCAGGAATTGCCATCTCTAAGGATTGATCCCCAAAGTACTTCAACTTCAATCTCTGCGTATCAGTCGCAATCCTCTCTTCAAGGACCATGTTATGAGTCTTCACCATTGATAATTTCATAAAGAACAAGCATGTACTGCTCCAAAGATTTGCTATAAGTACTATTTATATAACACTAAATTTACTATGCAAGTACATTTTCCCAAGCATCGTCATTTATTACAGATGCAACTTTTTGAGTAGTAACTGTCACATACATCAGCATCAACATCACCATTTAATACCCATTCCATCCCAATAACCGTACAATTTCTAACACGTCAACACCATCATGACTACGTTATTTATTCACAATTTTTAAACCCCAATACCCGGTAGCCTCTGATTCCTTCTCAACCAAAGCCACTCGTGACGTCGGTTGCGAGGGGATGATTATAGGGAGCTATCCCTAGACCTCACTTGTAATCGAGCTATCACAAGTTTGAATAACCTCCATCTTTGGCTAACGCATTGATCAAAATGACTTCTCCAATCAACATTTCAACATACTCCGCAAACTGGTCAAGAACGTGGGTCAAACTTAAACCATAAACCAAAACCAGTCAAAGATACCTGTCTCTTATCAGTTACTCCGTTAACCGCCACTAACCACATTGTTCGAAGAATGTGCTCGAGCATGATGAAGAGCTACGGAGAAGGCCTGTATAACGAAGAAGTTCCAAAAGAGATAAGGACCAGAAAAATTACTCAAGAGATCACCTAGAAATTATATATTCTAGATTCTCGATCAATCATCAGAGCATCTAAGTTACAAGACTCAAGAATTTTCTATTCTTAGAGATCACTTTTAATAAGATATCCGCCTCAAGAAATAAAGATACTGTGAACAAAAATCCTCCACACGAGGTCATGGTTTTTTTACCTATTCATAGGTTTTCCACGCTAAAATCACCTGTTTCATTTCTTAATTTCCATTAGAATATTGTTACAGGTTCATTGGTGTGATAGCAAATTCTAAAGCCATTTTGAGCTCACAGAATTTGGCCATTACAGAACCGGTACTCATAATCCACAACCTCCTCGTCAAGCTGCTCAACCGATCTGCCACTATGTCATACAAGAGCATATGGACCAGCGTATTAAGGAGTGAAACGAAGCACAAGTTCAGGGTACTACTGACAACCTGACCAAGTTACAAGGAACTCCAATTGCCAAAGAACTATTCGATATGGATATTCTGAAAGGTTTCCATACTCCAAATATTCACAAATACAAGGGTACCGATCCCAAGGAGCACATTCACAATACCGTGATTAATTGGGGTTGTACTCTAATCACAACCACATTTTTTGCCGTCTATTCACCACAAGTCTGCAGGATGAACCACTCTGATGGTTCCATTCTCTGCCTGAAGACTCCATATACACATTTGACCAACTGCATAAACAATTCATTAAGAAATATGCTCACAACATAGACAATGAAGAAAACTTGAATTTTCTTATCAGTCTCAAACAATCTAACGGAGAGAAGCTCGAGGCATTTGCAAAAAAGTTCTTAGAGCTCACGCGTAAAGTGGACAATCTTGATCAGAAAACCGTTGTTACTACTTTTACCAATCCACTCCAGCTGGACTGCAAAGCCAAAGAGTACCTCATCCTCAATAAACCAATGACCTTGAAGGATATGATCACTAAGGTTAATAGTTACGTCGACCTGGAAAGGATGATGTCCGAAAGGCATAAATCTACTAAATCCGTTCTTACCAGAAAATGTCCCTCTAAAGATCAGAATGCAGAACCTATAGAGGACCAGGGTGACCAAAGGCGCGCCAAGGGAAACACTGGCAACCCTTAGAAAAACGGACCACAATTCAAACCAGTCCTCCCAAAGATGAATGTTCGAATCTCCACAATTTTTCCAATCCTCACGAAAGATAAGCTCTACCGCCTCTCCCAACCATTGGAACCGATCGATAGCCAACCGTACTGCATGCACCATAAGGTAAACCATCATTCAACTGACAATTGCTATGCTTTACAGAGGTTGATAATATACATTTTCAAGGAGGGACGGACACTCAAATATATTGTTAACCTGGAATTATACAAGGATGACAGCTATAAGAAGCAGCTTGAAGTTGTCCAGGTCGAAGATCACGTAGAGGAGAAGCGTTTTTACCATATGCACCATAGAAACATGATCGAGATCAATCAGATCACCAACTCTGACAGATTTAAGCACAGGAGATTGTCCGAATGCTGCGATCTCACACCTCAAGATAAAGAAGCCAAACTTTTGCCTGAGTCGAGTAATTACCGGCTCAGAATATCATTCGAAGATTATTATACTAGCCATGTCAAATTTCTGCATCATGATGCATTAGTCATAATGCTCAAGATGAAAAAGTTTTTCATGCACACAATGATGATTAATACTAGTAGCGGTATTGAGATCCTCTTTCAGAGTACCATTGACCAAATGGGATTAGCCGATCAAGTTATTCAAAGTGACACCGATATCAGTGGATTTAATGGTTCTAAAAAAGAGCGAGCAGGGAAGATCATCTTACCTATTACCGCAGAACTAGCCACCATCGACGTTATCTCCTATGTGATCAACGTCAAATCTCATTTATCTCAAGATTATGGGTTGTAGTTGGATTCATAATATGGAAGCAATCGCTTCCACCTATCATCAAACATTCTGCTTCAAACATGACGATCGTATTTATGAAATTAGGAGTAGTCAAAAGCTTTCTCGAGCTTGCAAAAATACCATCTCTGCAATTCTAGATACCTCCAACAAATATGTTGCATAGCAATTACAGCAAGCTGAACAACCCGATGATCAACCTTCCATGGAGGAGCCCACCGAATACATCAACATTGATGGACCAAGCAGAGGTACCTTCATCGGTACTAAGCTGGTTCAGCACGAAAAAGACGCTCTCATTCAGTTCTTACAACTAAATAAAAACGTTTTTGAGTAGTCATTTAAAGAAATGCCTGGATTCGATCCGGCCAAGGTATGTCACAAATTGGCAATCGACATCAATGCCACTGCAGTAAAATAAAACAACGTCAACGTCTATCACCACGACTTCAAAATCAAGTTAACATGGGGATCAAGAAATCGATTAAAGTTGGATTCATTCGAGAAACCAAGTATCCAGATTTGATATCAAACATCGTCGTTGTTCCGAAGAAGAATAGAGAGGTCCGCGTTTATGTAGATTTTGCCGATCTCAACAAACATACTCCAAAGGATAGTTTTCATCTTCCCAACATTAATCAGATCCTTAATTCCATAGCATGCCATGAACCCCTATCAATGATGGATGTTGTTTCAGGATATAATCAAATTCCACTCTTGGATGAAGATTAAGAAAAGACCTTTTTCATCACTGAAAGAGGACTTTATTACTACAAAGTCATGCCCTTCAGACTCAAGAACGTAGGTGCAACTTATCAATGACTAATGATTACTATGTGCAAAACACATATCGGGAAAGTCGTGTAAGTCTACATTGACGATCTCTTGTGCAAGAGCGTACAGTCTATCAATTACATTTCAGATCTTAACACAATTTTTAATATACTTTAATCTTACAGGATGCGTCTCAATCCTGATAAGTGTCAATTTGGAGTACATTCAGGTCAATTTCTAGGCTATCTTATCAACAAGAAAGGGATAGAGGTCGATCCATATCAAATTTGGGTTCTCCTCAACATGCCATCTCCAAAAATAACAAAAGTCATCCAGAAACTTGCTGGTAAGATTGCCGCGATCAACCATTTTGCTTCAAAATCTTTAGACTGCTGTCATTGGTTGTTCCTATTACTTCACGGTTGTACCATATGAGGAAAAGTTTAGCCAAATGCAAAGGCTCAGTGGTCACAAGAATGCGAGGTAGCTTTTCAAGATCACAAAACCAATTTGGGGAAGTCTCTAATCATGAGTACCCCAATATATAATGAAGAACTGATTACCTACCACACATTTACATATACTTCACTCAGCTCAGTTCTCATTTGACTTGAAGGGAAAATCGGGAAGCCAATATACTTTATTAGCAAAACCCTCACTCTAGCAGAAATGAGGTACTCTAAAATCGAGAAACTTCTTCTCACACTTGTTTATATGTCACTGAAGTTCAAGCACTACTTCCAAGCTCATTCAGTTAAAGTCATGGTGAACTACCCACTTCGGGAAGTTCTATCCAAGAAAGAAAAATTAAGAAGAGTGTAACAATGGTCAGTCAGCTTGGAAGAACATGATATCAAGCTTGAACAACGTCATTCTGAAAAAGGGCAGGCCGTGGCCAATTTCCTCACAGATTTTTCAGTGGAAGATCCTGAGTGGAAGGAGCACGATCCTAACCTTTCAAAGGAAGTTACAAAAGATCCACCCTCCAAAGCATTTGACGAGCGAGTTGAATGGATTACATGGAAGGGGTAGAGATTTCTTACATATGGATCGGCAGGACCCGCAGGGTCAGGAATTGGAATCGTACTGATTACCCCTTTCAACAACAGAATTGAGAAATCAATTCACCTAAATTTTTAGGTCTCAAATAATGTTACTGAGTACGAAGCTCTCATTCACGGACTCGACCTCGCCCTCGAGCTCAACGTCCCCGAACTCTCCGTTTACACAGATTTACTACTCATCATCCACCATTACTCTGAGCAATACAAGAAGAATGGCAAGATGATCGAATACGCAGCCCCCGTTGTAGATAGGATGAGCAGGTTAGTACAAGCAATTCTCGATTATCTTCCTCGAGGCAAAAATAGACACGTTAATTCCTTGGCATATCTAGCCGAGATTTCGGGCACAGAAGCTCGATATCTTCAGATCGAAGTGATTTTAACCCCCAGCATTGATCGCATTTTTGTATACACTATCAACATTGGGGGCGATAAAGGGGGAGACAACGATTTGCAAAAGCCTTTCTCAGTTTATCTCGGTATCAATAACAAATGTGAAGGACCACGTCCAGCAGATCCGAAGGAGTGCCGACAACAGATAGACAACTCGAATCGCTACACCAATCAAAACGGTACCTTGTACTGCCGTTCAGTTACGGGGCCTTACCTTAAGTACCTCTCCAAACAGAAAGTAGATGAGATGCTCCGTGATTTACATGAAGGAACTTGTGGCTCATATACCGCAGGTCAATCACTAGCAAACAAAGCTATTACACAATGAGTATTTTGGCCCGACATACGCAAGCAAGCAGAAGAGTACTCACGGAAATGTGATGCATGTCAATGATATGGAAAGATGATACGCGCCCCTGCGCTCGAACTCCATGCAAGCAAGGTATTTTGGCCATTCAAAAGATGAGCACTCGATCTCATCGGCAAATTTTCTAATGGGTAAAAGCTACTGATTATTTTACAAAATGGCCATCTTTTGAATTTTTCAACCTCTTCGTAGGGTAAAAATTTGCCGATTAAAGATGAGTGGAACATCGGTGAATTTTCCAAATCCGGTGTTTAGTATGGGTTAAAATTAGAGTGTCGTTCACTTTCGAACAGAACTAGAAATTAGTCTTGGTCTTGTGTTTTAGTAATCTAAGGTTGTAAAACGGTAAAAATCAATGATATGGTTTTAATCAAGAATAAAGGTCTAGGGGCTTCGAATTTCACCACCATTTACATACAATATCAACATAGTATCGTATATTAAATTCTCCACTTAATTGAAATAACAAACTTCGACCTTTTGTCGATGTAATCCTATGATTAATTATAACTCAAGTAGAATATATTATATGAACAAAGTATGTACTAAAAACACATTCCATGAAAGCTATGCTAACTATAAAATGTTAATTAGGATCATACCTTAGAAAAATACAATATTAATATAATTTTACTATATCATTTGAGAATCACAAAACTCTTCTTATATCTCTACTTAAAGAGATCATAGGATGATAATGGATGTCTCCAACAATATAGTTTTGGGATTTGTGATAATATGCTCATATTGTGTTGGAGAAAAATACATTCTACTACATGATATCATACGCTTATGGTGGATCCATCCTCACCCCAAGTGAGGACTTAGCCGCCATTATAACAACTATAAAACCTAAATGATATGAGAATGAAATGAACATAAACTAACAACAAAATGAGGAATTTTATTGACTTACAAAATGAAATGCTCCAAATGCTTACAAGACTTGCACCAACCTACTCCAATAATGCTCTCTTGCACTCTACAAGAATGATTCTCTATAAAATTGGATGATCTTATGAGCTTACCACCTCTCCTTTTATAGATAAAGGAGAGGGTTCTTACATTTAATATTAGATTTATAACCTATGCTATGAATGTACATAAATTTATAACCTCCAAGAGTTATCCTCCAAAATTGTAACCTCCCCATGTGGGACCTTTGTGTTTGACAACTCTGCATCCTTCTCCAATAGTTCATCCTTTGATCTATACATCCCGGTATTTGCACATATTTGGTAGATGAGCTCCATGTGACCTGAAATATAAAAATTTGTTTGATAAGTCATATTTAATAATAAAATTAAGAATAATAAACATTAAGTTATAGAGGAATAGTGGTCATTCTATGTGTCCATCAAATACCCCCAAACTTAAAGTTTGTTAGTCCTTGAGCAAATAAAAGAATAAAAACATAACTCTTTTGTGGTTAAGACGATTGCATTTAGCGTATGCAACAAGCCGTTAAACCTATATAGGACGAGTTTTGTCTCGTGAGGGTTTGCAGTGACTATACCCACAAAAGTCAATAAAGGCATTATAGTAGTTTAGATACTCATTAGGTCATTTCAACTAACTTATTGATATCTGATAATGGTAAAAACATTAAGAAGGTAAACCCCTTAAAATTTAATTCTTTCACATATATATAATTTGAGAACTTGGAGAATTATCCAAAACTAGAGATACTACCTAATACGTAAATGACATTTTACATATTTTTCTAATATCTTCAAGTGTTGTGAAAATAGTTACTACACGTACAACTTTATTTAGAAGCTCTTGAGTCAATATCCAGTCATTTCGTATTTTGTAAAACAAATCCAGCGATCAGTTTGACAAGTGCCATAGTCAATTCGAATCCTGTTATTGATTTTTGGGGAATAACTATAAGCCTTTTTATTTTAGTACTTGTTTCCTTAGTAAAGTTTCCATAATATGAGTCGCTGGTCGATAATCCCAGCCAGTTGGCTTAGGTTGCCGGGGTTTGGTGCCCCTTCGTGACCTAGGCTCTAGATTCTCACAAGTAAACTTTATTCCTTGCTCCTTTCACATAGTTCATGACTATAATCGAGATTGGTGATAATTCTTCCTCTTTCAGTTCTAATCATGCGAGTATGCCTTGCATCGTGAAAGTTTTTAGAGCTATTTTGGCTTATAGAAATCCTTATAATATTACTTCAGGATCGAACTTATTCTTTAGGCAGTTATTTTCTTTGTAATGGATCATTCCTACCTCAAATACTAGATTCCCTTTGATTACTCAAAATTTTAGCAAAAGTAATAAATGCAATACTATCGTAAAGTGCATTTGTTTTGAGAAATATCAGTCAACATGAAATTTTCTCTAATTAAAAGGTAGTACATCTAGCTTAAGATAATGTTTCAAAATTTTCTAAGCATGTATTTGATGAAAATTTTAACTTCACGGTTTTTACGACCAAAATATTTAGATCATATCAAATACTTATAAGCTTGCAGAAACTTACTAAAGAGTCTCATAAATTACCATAATAACCTATCTTTTCTCTAAAAAAGTAAAAAATGTGAACGATTTTTCCCCACCCCCAAACTAGAAAGAAGCATTATCCTCAATATTTGAAAACATACCTTAAAAGAAGGGAAAAAATCGTAACATAGTACCTGATATAACATGGGTTGCCTCCCAGATAGCGCTAAGTTTATTGTCTTTAGCCAGACAAAATAAGGAACCCCCAAACTCAATGAAAGTTGGGTGAAAAGGATATGAATGTCACTCCTCATAAACTGGGTCCAGAAGCTTCAAGTCTTCATTGGTGAAGCTAAAATGTTCATAATAAGGCTTAAGCCTTTGCCCGTCCACTTTTTGTATTTTGCCAGTACTCGGTTCTTTAACCTTAACCGCCCCATGTAGATATACCATTTTAACAATGAGAAGCCCGGTCCATCGTGATCGTAGTTTTCTAGGAAATAAATACAACCTAGGAGAGTACAACAAGACTTTTTGGTTTGGTTCAAATGATTTTTGCAAAATGTTTTTGTCGTGAAACGCTTTCATGCGCTCCTTGTAAGTCTTTACTGAATGGTATGCATCATTCCGTAGTTCTTCTAACTCATTGAGTTGAAGCTTGCGATGCAAACCGGCCTTCCTAATGTCAAAGTTTAAGGCCTTTATTGCCCAATATGCCCGGTGTTCTAATTCAACTTGAAGGTGACAAGCCTTTCCATGGACTAGCCGGTAAGGGGACATTTCAATAGGTGTCCTAAAAATAGTACGATAAGCCCAAAGAGCATCGTTTAGTCGAGTTGACCAATCTTTACGGTTTGGTCTTATCGTTTTTTGAAGAATATTGTTAATTTCACGATTGGAAACCTCCACTTGCCCACTAGTCTGCAGATGGTACGGTGTAGCAACCTTGTGTGTTACTCTAAATTTTTTCATTAAGTTCGTAAACATTCGACTGTTAAAATGTGACCCCCCATCACTAATTATTGTCATCAGCATACCAAAACGAGAAAAAATATTCTCTTTAATAAATTCAATTACAACCGAACTATCATTGGTCCTGGTAGGAATAACTTCAACCCACTTAGTCACATAGTCAACGGCTAAAAGGATGTACATGAACCCAAAAGATGGGGTGAAGGTACCCATAAAGTCTATGCCCCAAACATCAAATGGTTCAACGATCAAGATTAGGTTTAGTGGCATCATATTCCTATGGGACAAGGCTCCCATTCTCTGACATCTATCACAAGCCTTGCAAAATTTGTGAGCATCACAAAATAAGGTAGGCCAATAAAATCTACACTGTAAAATTTTTACAGAGGTCTTTTTGAAGCTGAAGTGACCACCACAAGCTTGGGAGTGACAAAATTCTATGACTTTGGTATGCTCAGAATCTGGGACACATCTTCTAATGATTTGATCAGAATAATATTTGAACAGGTACGGGTCATCCCAGAAGAAGTGTCGGGCCTCACTAAGAAATTTATACTTATCTGGCTTGGTCCAAAAACTAGGAAGGTGCCCTGTGGCAAGATAATTCACTATGTCTGCAAACCATGGTACAGAAGACATAGAGCGAATGGACATGAGTTGCTCGTCAGGAAAGGACTCACGAATAGGTAACGACCTATCTAAAGATTCATTGTCTATTGGAGAAAGGTGGTCAGCTACCACATTCTCGGCACCTTTTTTATCCCGAATCTCAATATCAAACTCCTGAAGTAATAATATCCGTCGGATTAAGCGTTGTTTGGTGTCTTTTGGTAAGAAGGTGTTTGATAGCAGCATGATCCGTATAGACTATTACTTTAGAACCTATGAGATAAGAACGGAATTCTTCCAGAGTAAAGACTATCGCTAGAAGTCCTTTCTCTATGGTTGTGTAATTGAGGTGCACATCATTAAGAGTTTTACTGGCAAAATAGATGGCACGCGGAAGGTTATCAATGTGTTGTGCCAAAACTTCACCAATGGCATAGTCAGATGCATCACACATCAACTCGAAAGGTTTGTTCCAATTTGGAGGTTCGATGATGGGTGATGATGTTAGACGTGTTCGGAGATTCTCAAAAGCTTTAAGACATGAATCATCGAATAAAAAGATGGTGTCCTTGGCGAGGAGATTGTTGAGGGGTCGAGCAATTTTGCTAAACTCAGGAATAAAACGTCGATAAAATCCTGCATGCCCCAAGAATGAACGAACATCCTTGACTGTTCGTGGGGGTGGGAGACTAGATATGACATCGATCTTGGCTTTATCTACTTCGATACCCTTTGCTGATATGATATGTCCTAATACTATGCCTTTTTTCACCATGAAGTAATATTTTTCCCAATTTAGAACAAGATTTTTCTGTTGACACCTAGCAAGAACAATAGATAAGTGGTGGAGACATTGGTCAAACGAATCTCCGAAGAGGGAGAAGTTATCCATGAAAAACTTAAGGAAACGCTCAGCCATATCAGAGAAAATGCTCAACATACATCGCTGAAATATTGCAGGAGCATTGCATAACCCAAATGGCATGCGGCGATAGGCAAAGGTTCCAAAAGGACAAGTAAACGTGGTTTTCTCTTGGTCTTCTAGAGCGATGGGTATTTGATTATACCCTGAATGCCCATCAAGAAAACAATAGTATTCATGACCGACGAGAAGTTCAAGCATTTGATCCATGAATGGTAAGGGAAAATGATTTTTTCGAGTGATCGAATTGAGTTTTCTATAATCTATACACACTCGCCACCCTGTGGTCATGCGAGTGGGGACAAGATCATTGTGATCATTCTTCACAACAGTGATTCCAGACTTTTTAGGAACAACATGAATTGGGCTTACCCATGGGCTATCAGAAATAGGATAAATGATCCCAGCGTCAAGCAGTTTCAAAATTTCTTTTCTCACAACCTCAGCCATAGTCGGGTTAAGCCTTCGTTGTTCTTCTCTGGACTTCTTGGCATTATCCTCGAGTTTTATCTTGTGCATGCATACAGATGGACTAATACCCTTAATATCTGAAATATTCCATCCAAGAGCTTTTGTGTTTCCCATTAATACACGCATTAATTTCACTTCATTCTCAGGTTCAAGGTCGGATGCTATGATAGCAGGAAGAATCTCATTAGGACCTAGGTAAACATATTTGAGATTTTCAGGGAGAGGTTTAAGTTCTAACCTAACGGGCACTTCTTCCGCTTCTAGAATAGGATCCTTGACTTTCAGCATTTTAACATTATCATTGTTAACCATAATAGGAACATAATCCAACAAAGTATTGACCTCATTGATAAGGTCATCAACATCTAAATTATCTCCAAAATGTGCAAGACAAGCTTCTAACGGGTCCCAAGGATTAGAACTATGAAATGCACTGCTTACAACAGTACCAAGCATGTTACACTCATCGGGTTCATTTTCAAATAGAGTATGAGTTGCATTGAAGATATTCAGATCGATGGTCATATTCCCATAAGTTAACTTCATAGCTCCGCTATGGCAATTGATTAATGTATTAGCAGTAGCCAAGAAAGGTCGGCCAAGGATCACAGGTATCTCACTATTTGGGTCTTCTACCGGGTTTGTGTCAAGGACCACAAAGTTGACTGGATAGAAAAAATCGTCAACCTGGACAAGTGCATCCATCACAACTCCCCTAGGAATTCTAATGGATCGATCAGCTAGTTGCAAGGTTCTATGTGTTGGTTTTAGTCCTTCTAGACCTAGCTGCTCATATACCGAATAAGGGATCAAGTTGACACTAGCACCTAAATCAAGTAAGGCTTTTCCGATGCGATTTGTCCCTATGTGACAAAAAATTGTCGGCATTCCTGGATCTTTGTATTTCATGGGTGTTTTGTTCAAGATTATAGAGCTAACCTGAGCATCCAATTGAATAACATTTTCACTGTCATGGGCATTGAAAGCTTTCTTGGAAACATTCATACGTTTCTTGAACGTGCAGAGGTCCTTGAGAAGTTTTGCATAGGAAGGAATCTGTCGTAACTCATCGAGGAAAGGAATAGTGATCTTAAGATTCTTGAACATCTCCTTAATCTCTTTATCGGGTATGTTCTTCCTATTGACTAAAAGCCGTTAGGGAAAATGTGCTCTAGGAATTCTAGGTGGATCATTTTCGATAATCTTCTCACTTAGCAAGACCTGCCCAGTCTCTTCCTCAACAAAAGGAGTTTCTTCATATATAGGTTTGCCTCCTTCTACAACTTTCTCAGTACTAGGATAAGGACTTTTGCGTGATTTTCCCTCAGGCATCCTAACTTTGTTGTCTACAGTCTTTCTACTTCTAAGTGTAATCACCGCATTTGCCTCATCGCGGTGTAAACTCTCTGTTTCATCCTTCGGATTGGGTTGGGTTTGACTTGGAAACGTACCTTTGTCCCTAGTACTTAACCCAGATGCCAATTGAGCAATTGATGTTTCTATTCGACTCATGGATTGCTGATTCATTTGCATGAATTGCTGCATCAACAGGTTATTAGATTGCAATAGGGCTTGGACGCCATCATCCGAAGATGGTTTCCTATTCTGGGGAGGAACGTAAGGAGTATTTTGCTAAAAAGGTTGGTGATTGGCAGTAAAGGACACACCACCTTAATTTTGATTTGAATTACTCCCTTGGCAATACGGTCTGCCAGCATAGTTATTCGAATTATTCCTCCCTGAAGAATTCCCTTGATGATGTGACTGGCTATAAGGAAAAGAGGAAGGTTTTTGATGAAACATATTTACCTGATCCTTCCTGGTTTCCCTAATTTCATGAATCAAAGGGCAATCCTGAGTATAATGTCCAACATCGTCACACGCAGCACAAGCTTGCATTGGTGTTTTAACAGACATTTTGTTTTTCCCCATTTCTAAGGACTCTATCTTATGCAGGATGGTCGTCAGCGTAGCTTCCGAATTGGAGTTAGATCCAACTCCAAAGGCATTACCCCCCTTTTCTTGAATATCAGTTTCTCTCATGGTGCCCCAGGTTTGTAATTTTTCAGCCATCTCTTCTAAGAAGTCCAAACCCTCTACATCATCCTTATCAGTAAATTTCCCTAAACAAAAGGATTTTACAGTTCTCTTGGTTTCAGCATCTAATCCATCATAAAGATTTTAAGTTAGGACCCAGGAGTCGATACCGTGATGAAGGCACTGTAGGATCAGTCTCTTATATCTCTCAAGATAATCCTTTAAGCTTTCTCCATGAAGTTGGGTAATCCAAAGAATAGCCCTACGAAGAGTCTCAGTTTTATCAAGAGAGAAAAACTTCTTGTAAAAGGCTTTAGTAAGCATCTCAAAACTCATTATTGATTTTTTCCGTAGAGCTTGAAGCCAGCTCTTAGCTTTCCCTAGTAAAGAAAAGGGAAACAACACGAGTTTCATGGCCTCCATTTCGTTCTCATTCCTATACTTTTGGAGGAACATTAAGTCATCAAAATCCCTAACATGAGCGTATGGGTTCTCATCTTCTCCTCCTAAGAATTTTGGCAATGAATTTATGAGCGCATTTCTAAGCTCAAATTGCCCAGTTGTAGGAGGTAAAACAATGTACGAGGCACGATTTGTCATTTTTGGGAACATATGATCCTTAAGAGGAATTCGCATGGGTCCCTGACCATTCTCATTATCATTGGCATCTCCCATCTCAAGTGATTGGGGTGGAACTCTAAATAGAGTGAATGAGGAAATTGGACTTGGATTAAGTCTCAATGGAGAGACAGGGAAATCAAAAGTTTCTAACTCACCCTCAGCAGGGAAGAGTTCCCAACGAGTAAGGAATGTACGGTCTCTCGTATCAATAGAGATTGGAATCTCCAGTTGGGTTGACTCACCTACCTCAAAGTGGATCGGATTATCTATCAAATCAGATTCTCTGAGCCTCTCAAGACAACTTTTAGGCCCTCGAAACCATTCTTTCATACACTGATAGATGTGCGAACTATGATGATCACACAACAATGAGGTACACAAAAAATAAACGCAACAACCTTTTCAGATGGGCCTTAATTAAGGTCAAGTTGTGAACCCAGTCTCAGGATTCGGTTGCTCCTATTCCTAACAATGGATCGGTTCGCACGTTGAGTTGTGTATACTCGCTTTAGCAATAACTCGCATGCAGTTTTAGTCTTTTAGAAGCACTTGTGCTGGAAGGTGGGGCAAACCGCTTAGAATCACCTTTCCACACTAGTTATGTCAGGGAACGTACTTCCTCCAGACAAATATAGCCACTATCAGGGGTCTTAATGAGCGCGTTCCTAATACTCCCGGTCCGAACTCTATAAGCCTTTTATCTATCTATGTATTTTATGGCTTAATCTTGGTTTCTTTTAAAGTCAATGTTTTGTTTCGTAAAATTTAAAACCTGGTCGTGACCTCCCGGGGTCCTAGTATGCGGTACCACACACGGGTGATGAAATCCCACTTTTTGTTTGTCCTTTATCTAAAGTTTAGAATTTAAAAGTACACAAACATCAGGCACATGAACAAAAATTGACCGCTTCGCAGGAGGGTGTGGTGGAAGAAAGTACCTGCGGGGCGGCCTTTTTCGGGGCTCGTTGTTTACCCCGGTGAAACCGTTGAGATGGCACACCCGGGCTCTCTGGCTCAAGTAGGCATTGTAGAGAGGTCCTCCCCGGATGTGGGTTCCAATATTGCCCCTGCAGAAAAAAAAATATATATATATATATAATTTTATCCTCGCTTTAATTACACACTCTTCGCTCAAGAGTACAATATTTTTCCTCACTACAAGTCACTCAAAGAGAGGAAGAAAAGATAACCCTATCTAGTTTTTGGTCGGTCCTTAGCTTCCTTTGGTAGTCACTGTAAAACAAAGAATGTAGTTACCGCAAAACAAAGAAAAATTCCTCAAAGTACAAAAGTAAAATAAAAATGTAATAAGCAAAATTTATGCTCTTCTAAAAAGTGAAACCGAAAAACAAATTAAACACAATAAAAACTTTTTCTAATTACCACTCGAAACCGGCAACGGCGCCATTTTGATAACGGTCAAAATCCAGTGTTTAGTATGGGTAAAAATTAGAGTGTCGTTCACTTTCGAACGGAACTAGAAATTAGTTTTGGTCTTGTGTTTTAGTAATCTAAGGTTGTAAAATGGTAAAATTCAATCATATGGTTTTAATCAAGAATAAAGGTCTAGGGGCTTCGGATTTCACCACCATTTACATACAATATCAACATAGTATCGTATATTAAATTCTCCACTTAATTGAAGTAACAAACTTCAACCTTTTGTCGATGTAATCCCATGATTAATTATAACTCAAGTAGAATATATTGTATGAGCTAAGTATGTACTAAAAACACATTCCATAAAAGCTATGCTAACTGTGAAATATTAATTAGGATCATACCTTAGAAAAATACAATATTAATATAATTTTACTATATCATTTGAGAATCACAAAACTCTTCATATATCTCTACTTAAAGAGATCATAGGATGATAATGGATGTCTCTAACAATATAGTTTTGGGATTTGTGATAATATGCTCATATTGTGTTGGAGAAAAATACATTCTACTACATGATATCATACACTTATGGCAGATCCATCCTCACCCCAAGTGAGGACTTAGCCGGCCATTATAACAACTATAAAGCCTAAATGATATGAGAATGAAACGAACATAAATTAACAACAAAAAGAGAAATTTTATTAACTTACAAAATGAAATGCTCCAAATGCTTACAAGACTTGCACCAACTTACTCTAATAATTCTCTTTTGCACTCTACAAGAATGATTCTCTCAAAATTGGATAATCTTATGAGCTCACCACCTCTCATTTTATAGATGAAGGAGAGGGTTCTTACATTTAATATTAGATTTATAACATATGCCATGAATGTACATAAATTTGTAACCTCCAAGAGTTATCCTCCAAAATTGTAACCTCCCCATGTGGGACCCTTGTGCTTGACAACTCTACATCCTTCTCCAACAGTTCATTCTTTGAGCTATACATCCCAATATTTGCACATATTTGGTAAATGAGCTTCATGTGACCTAAAATCTAAAAATTAGTTTTATAAATTATGTTTAATAATAAAATTAAGAATAATAAACATTAAGTCATAGGGGGATAGTGGTTATTTTATGTGTCCATCACAACACTAACCACATTGATTGAAAAATGTGCTCCAATACAATGAAGAACTGCGAAGAAAGCCTATATAAAGGAAAAGTTCCAGAAGAAACAGGGACAAGAAAAATTACACAAAAGATCATCAAGAAACTACTTATTTTTTATTCTCAGTAACATTCAAACTTATTAATTACAAGGTTCAAGCTTTTCTATATCTAAAGATCTCTTGTAATAAGATATCTGCCTCAAGCAATAAAGATACTTTTATAAAAATCCTCTACTCGAGGTTGTGGTTTTTTACCTATTCAGAGGTTTTCCATGCTAAAATCACCTGTGTCATTTCTTACTTTCCATTAGAATATTATTGCAGGTTCATTGGTGCGATAGTGAATTCTAAGCCATTTCAAGCTTATGGAATTTGGATATTACACTACCAAACATAAGATAAAGCAAAGGTAATACTAGCTTTCATCTCTTTCAATATATCTGCGACATCATACCAGTTAAATCAAAAATATACTTAGTTTTGGCTGACTCTACTAAATCTCTTGCGGTCAGAACAAGGTAGAACTTGTTTTCAATCAAAGGAATCTACCAGACATAAGATAAATGCAAAGGTAAAACTAGCTTTTATCTCTTTCAATATGTCTGCGACATTCTACCGGTTTGATCAAGGTTTCGCTTGTATCGACTGACTCCACCCAACTCCTAGATTAAAATAAAGATGATACTAGTTTTCAATTGAAGAGCTCAAGCAGACATAAGATAAGGCAAAGGTAAAACTAGCTTTCATCTCTCACCAGCGAAACATATTATTTCTTTTTTAGGTTTATATACAACCACTACAATGGAGTTTTTTCTGTTATGGGGGCGTCAGCTTTGCTTACCCCTGCAACAGGAGGTCGACTAGCCATAAATTCTAGAGCTTGAGCAGTCATAACAGTCCTGCCCTCCTCTATCAATTCAGCAGTTTGAAGGCCCAGATCCGTTCCCATGGAGCTAGTGCAATCTCCTCGATCTATATCAACCTTGCAGAAACATTCCTTTTTTGACATACAATTAAACAATGGATCCCTTTCTAACTTAATTCTTTTAACTTCTTCTACAAAATAAGCAATCACAGACCTCAGCAAGTCTGAATGCGAGGCCTGAGTTACAACTTAGTGAGATCCAGCCATCCTCGACCTCTGAAGGCGATCTTCTAACCTTTTGTGCTTAGCCTTTTGACTATACATTTCTCTGTCTACCCAATCTGTAAAGGCAATGTTCTCTGCAGATTTTTTTCTCAGCTTTTACTGACTCAGCTCTATTAACCACCACAATTCAATAACTTAAGCATGGAGTATCTTGATCTCCTTCTTCAGTTCGTTAACATCTGGAATTTTCTTTAATAATTCCATTTTGTCCCTTATCATAATCTCCTTCGATCTGATAACACTCTATAACACTCTCTCCCTGGTGAGAGCAGCATCCAATTTCTTTTCACACACCCGTAATTGCTCTACCCCTTTGCGCACATACCCTCAAATCCGAGCAACATCCCCCTCCAATTTCCTTATTTGAGTTGATAAGCTAACAACATCGCCATGAACAAGAGAGATTCTACCATAATTTCTCTTCCCCATCGAGTGCTCCCCAGACTCAGCATTCCTGGCACGCAAGTTAAACTAACCCAACTCGGCCTTCAGGTGTGCCACTCTTTCATTCAACTCATTGCATCTTCGCTGAACTGTCCACAATTCCAAATCCTTTGCAAAAAATGTTGCAGTCGATTTCTCATCTTCCAATTCAAATGCAGTTAGATCGTCTCAAGCTCCCTTTATGTCGTTATATTTATCAAATAGTTTCTTCTTCAATCACCCTAGTTCACTCCTGCTATTTGCCTAATCAGTTAGAATGCGCTCTTGATTATTCTTTTCCTTAAACAGATCATTTCTCAAACTAGCCACCAACCGATTTAAACTTTCATTCGATCCTTCTAAAGCCTTTATATGGTAGCCGGCCATGTCTGCATCCTTGCTCTTTACTAATAGTGTATCATTCTGGTCTTTGAGTTTCGCTGCATGTTCTTTTAACTCCTTTTTCCCTTTCTAAATTTTGGCATCCTTCTCATCGATCTGCCGAGTTAGGCCGACAACTGTCTGTGTTGCCTCAACGAACTTGAAGTGCACCTTCACATGTTGGCCTTCCCTATCCTCACTCACCTCTCTCATCCTATCAAGCTCCTCTACAAACTTCTGGTTACATTGAAGGGTTTCATCTTTGCGTAGGCGAACTGACTCCAATTCGACCTGTACATTACAAATATATTATATCAGTTCGATTTAGAACATCTATCACTATATTTCTCATTTCTAAAAAGATATCTCTTTTTTGACATTCACAGTGTAAAACTACTCTTGAACTTAAGGTCGAAGTATAATCTCGGATGGATGTTCCATAACATATATTTGTAAATCTAAGGTACGCATTCTCTATACTTGAGTATGCCAAAATCTAAATTATTTTATGTCTTGCACAATTCCAGTGTCGTTCGCCCCTAAATCGTTAATGGGTTGTTGGTTTATCACTACATTCTATTCATTACTTTGTAGCTCTATACTAATGGAGCATACGAATCAACATTTCTTGCTCTATTCTAACATGCAGCTCTGCTTGTAAAGATAGCAGAGACACTGAGGTCTCTCTCTCCTTAGCAAGCTCAGCCTCTGTAGTAGCCTACTCGCAGCCTTCTACTCGAAATCTACTCAAAGCTTACTCGAAGCCAACTCACAGCCTTCCACTCGTAGAATTCTACTCGAAGCTGACTCGCAGAATTATACTCGTAGCCTTCTACTCGAAGCCTACTCGCAGCCTTCTACTCGCAAAATTCTACTCGAAGCCAACTCCCAGAATTCTACTCGAAGCCAACTCGCAAAATCTACTCGAAGCCTACTCGTAGCCTTCAACTCGAAGCATATTCTACCCGAAGCCTCGAGAATAGACTCCACACATCACAGCATAAACACTTCGACCATAGCTGCACATGGTCAAAGTATGACGGGACAGGCAACTATCACATCAGACATGTTCGGCGCCCATACCCTTATTAGTACAGACATGTCCGGCGCCCATATTTGCACTAGAATATCCTGACAGTACTCATGTAACCTAGCCCACACTTGGTGACTCAGCCTCCTATGATTCTATAAATAGGAGAGATGGGGAACCAAGGTGTGGTTGGAAGATCTCCCCTCTGAGCTCTTGCAGTTTACCTTTGACCACAATGTAAAGCCCCGTATTCAAACCTTCAATTACTCATCAGTAATATAAACTCTCTTAAAAATCCTCATCAGAGGTCGCAGAGCGCCACATTCGGGCCTCTACGCAAGTATATTTTCCATTGATTTTCTGCATTCTAGGTTATATATTTGCATTCCTTTATTTCAAGATAAAATTTTGTGGCATAAGAGCCGACTTCCCCTCCAAAAGAAGTTAGGCCCCTACAACCTCTAAATCTTTTATTCTGTGGCGTATGTCCTTAAGTTCCTACAACAAGGTTTACAAAAAGCGATTTAGCCTACAGAATTTTATCTAAAATTTGCCCAACTAATTTAAAACATCCCATAATATTCATGCAATCACACTATCCTACCTTCTCAATTTTAGTCTTTGGACGTTCGATGTCATCTCTATGGTTATTCCGTGCCATCTGAGGAGACACACCATCCAGCCCATCAACCACCCCAACAGCATCATCTTCAAACTCATCATCCTCTTCCTCCACATAGGTGTTGGCCCTAATGACATCCACCTCCTCTTCAGAGTATCCTTTGGGCATAAGGTGACGCCCAAGCCTATCACGTTCAGCTCCCACCTTCTCCAAGTCCATTCTCACCTCCGGTTACATCCTATTAATCTCAGCAACTTGGGAAGCCTTCAAAGCCTCTAGCCACTTCCCATCCTTGCTCAAATCGTTTTTCAATCGAGCTACGTTCCTTTCGAACTCGATTGACTTCCTCTTTAGCTTAGCTCTCCCCTCCTCGACCCCAAGGCATATTCCCTTCATCAATCGATCAACCTGCAAAATAACGAATCGACCTTCTTGATTAGTTTGAATCATAGTACAAAATCCATTATAAACAAGTACTCGAGCATATAAACCTACCATTTTTTTCATTTCTTCCTCTCCGCGGAGAGCTGCCAACCTGGCCTTCTCCACCACCTCTTTCCAACGTCCTCCACATCTGGTCAGTTTTCAACGACCTTCCCACCCGGTACTTCAGAAGGATTAACCCTTCTCGTTTATGCTTTTTCTGCAGCTGCACCACTTTCCAAGGCCTCAGCAATGGCAGCACGCTTCAGTGGTCGCCTTTTGGGGAACGTTCAAGCTAATTTACTCGACGTAATGGACTCAGGTAATCCTTTGTCCATTCTAGGGGTCTTCAGCAAGCTAGCTTGCTTTTCCCTATCAGTCCCTTTCTTTTTGCTGCTGTTAGTACTCGTCATCAGCCTTGTCGACTGAGATTTCAAAACTTTTTCAACTCTCTTGTTAACACGCTTCTTCCTACTAATGCCAAGATCTTCTAATACAGCTTCGAGCTCAGTCTCCTCTAGAGTGACTTTATCCAACAATGACTCTTTCCTATCCACCAGTGATTTGGGACCTGTCATACACATAACATGAACATCAACAAACATCGTACAATTTCAACAATCAATCTTATACATTATACATTGTTATACTTACGTTGTTTTACAGTTCTAAAATGAAGTTCCATGGATTCTTCATCATCTCTTTAAAGGCGTCACCCTTCGCCCATATCACATTATCGTTCCAAGTTCGACCTGCTGAGTTCATATCAAAAAAGCGAAGTCGAGTTGCACTCGTGCAAAAATAATCCCCTCCACTTGCACCAAAAAATATTACACCATAAAATTGTAATACATCCTCAAAGGATATACTCATCTTTCTACCCTGTCCTTCCCACCGTAAGTTCAAAGCTTCACAAGCACTTATCACCTCCCACATGTTCTCATTAATTTGAACGGGGCATGCACCAATAAGACTCATAATCCCTTTCGTCATATTACTAAGGGGAAGACTCAACCTATACTCCAACTGAGACAGGTAACACAAAAAATCCACTGAGAGTTCGCTCCGAACATCCCCATCGAAGTACTTAAAAGAGATCAATTCATCTAAACCCCTATCTCTTTTTCCTCCTCTAAATCAGCCAGCAAGTAAAAGTATTCCACTCCCGTTGTTACAGTGTAACCCCTAAATTGCCTACCGGCATAATCAATACAGCTCCCCCATCTATCTCTTGTAGAAGCCTTGGCTTTACAAAATACTCGATAGGCATCCGAGCAAGGAGGGTAGGATACCACTCTTCCAGGGAAATTTGGAAATTGGTCAACACCTACTTCTTCCTCACCTCCAGACGTTTCAATCTCAGACTCAATCAGCCTACCAGAGGTCGATGCCTCACTTACAGAGGAATCCCTCATATCAACTACAGAAAAGAATTTTTAACCTAGACAAAACTCCTCATGATCGACCAACACACAAGTCCAGGTATCTATTGTTATCTTCTTTTTATATACGTCACCAAAATTCAAATATCTTTCATCTCTTATAACAACAGATTTTCATAGATTGTTATAAATAGTAGTTTATCACTTTTATAAGCAATACAAAACTGATCTTCAAAAACACATACACATATTACGTATATCTACTAACCTTCTATATCAGAATAAGAATCTAAGGCAGTGCTTATCCTTCCCTCACCACGCTGTTGTATAACCACCTTCGCGACTTAGATTCAGCAACACTCTCACTTTTCTTCAAGTTTTTAGAAGTTGAAAAATGTTTGATTGATGAAGATGAAGTAGTATTTATAATTTCTCTCTCTAACTGCTGGCAGTTATTGAACCTCACACGATCCATCCTCGGTTTTAGAACCAAGGCGTCCCTTTTACTATCCATATCAGACGTCTTCTACCTTTTTTGGTACAGACGCCTTCCCATCATTACCCTTTCCCTTATATTTTAATCAATTTTTATCTCATTTTTCCAAATCTCTCTCCGACCTCACCCCACTCATAAAGACTCACTCTTTACACGCAATTGAGTTTTCACAACTTTTTGCAAGGGACAAAATCAGAACCTCCCAACTTTTCTATACGTGTTTCTTCTTCTACTCTTATATCAACAATGACGTCATTTCCAAAGCTACCATAACAGAGTTTCAAATATTTGCAAATTAATTTTTACACAACAGACACAAACAGCATTCACAAAAATAGATGATCTATTTAACAAATTATTTTAGATTAATCAAACTCAAAACAATCCTGTTCTGTCACCCTATTTTATATCCGCTCCAGGCACCTCACATATATTTGCATCAGAAACAGCCTTGGTCACCTAGGAGCCACATCCAACCAGTCAACCTACAGCAATCCTCATATCCTTAAATTCGATCTCTACCTCAACAATCAATCTAACCACCTCTTCTCGATCTGTAGGATCCCTCACCATATCACTAAGAAATCCCTCAAAGAAAAATTGGGCATACTCAAGTTCCCTACCCCTTGAATCTAATCCTTCGAGCTGACACTCCCTCACTGGTAACTCAGCATCATAACCCAACAATCCAAAAATTCTATCCCGCGGTTCTGCGATCTTTATGGCCAATCGTCCTTCAGCGGCACTGCGAATCCACTGGGATCGAGTACACACCATTCCTATCTCTTCCCCTCATATTCAGAAACCTTTCTGCCTTATTTATATATATTTTTACTACCAATTACCCTCAAAAAGTGTTAATATCTTTTTATCTCGTAACAAAAACACCAAAATCTTGCGATAGCTATTTTCACTTATCAGTTCCCCTCGAACTCAATCATTCTACATCTTTTCAGGTCGAACTTATTCTTTTCAGACTTCAATTCCTCGTTGAGGTCAAATCTTCATTTTAAAAATTCCTATAATTTTCTCTCCCACATTTCCACCACACAAGACAAATCACACTTACATCTTAGCATGCATTTTTACATATATATCTTTGTTCGAATGTTACAAGTATTTGTACTTTCTGCACTCATACATTTCATTTCATACATTCTTCAGATCATACAGCTCGATTTCTAGAGCTATCCTATATCTATATCAGCACAAAAATTATATAACAAATTTTATTCATGTCGAAACAGATTACAAAAGCTTTTACAGATAACAAGTCTCTCAAGTACTCAACAACAAGTGCTTTTATAGATAACAAGTCTTTCAAGTAATCAGCAACATGTACTTTACAGATAATAAGTTTTTTAGTGTTTTTACAAGTAATAGGTCATTCAGGCAATCTGGCAAATCAAATCCTTCAGTTCGTCCTGCTTCGGTGATCTTTTATCCTGATGCAAAGCAAAAATTGGAGACAACAAGTATCCTCACCCTCATGACTTGGTTCAAAGTCTAGACAAACTTCAAATGGAAACTATGAAAGCAGGAGACTCAGTGCTTGAACTAGCCCTTCAAACTAAAGGTCTTCTTACCGCCAAAAAGCGATGGAAATGTAGAAGTAAACTTCCACTCTACGTCTCCCACCTCCACTACCATCGCCACCTCCTCTAAAACCACTACCTCCGTAGAGTTGGTAGAGATAAAGAGGGCCCAACCTTAGAATCAATTGTGACACAAGAAATTAGCACAACTTCCCCGTAGTCATGCCTATCCCTACATCTGTCTCCCCAACCTTGTCCTCCGCAAGAATGCAGAAGCAAGCCCAACGTTGCTCGCCTGCTAAGAGAATGTGGTAAAATCTTCATCTATAATAAAATTCCTCAACAACTTCAACCGCATCGTTTGCCGACATGCCTCTATACATCGAAGCGACAGGAGCAGGAACATGATCCTCCAAAGAGTGATCCCCGAAAAGTCTCAACTTCAACCTCTGTATTTCCAAAGCGATTCACTCATCAAGAACCATCCTATGAGTCTTCACCATCTTCAAAACCTTCATAAAATTTTGCAATAGACCACAAAGTACTTTATCTCAATCCACGGTACAAGTACCTTCTATATAACCTTACATTAATTATATACGTACGTTTTCCCAAGCGTTATCATTTAGTAAGACATAACTCTTCAAACCCTAACCGTCACGTCCATCAATTGCCATCAAATTTCAATGCACATACATCCTCCTTTGACAAGCGCATTTTCCATGCAGTCAACACACATCATTACTTCTATCAAAATTCAAATTTCCAACCCGAATACCCATATATCTGAATACTTTTTCAACCAAAGCCACTCGTGACTTTGGTTGTGAGGAGGTGATTGTAGGGGCATATCCCTCGATCTTACCTAAAAACGAGTTGCCTCAAGTTCGAATTACCTCTATATCAAGCTTACACATTCTCCACATGACTTCACTAGTCAACATTGCCATATACTCCATGAACTGATGAAGAACGTGGTTCAAGCTCAAACCGAAAAACCTGAACAAGCCAAAACCATATGCCTCTCATGAACTCAACAGTTACTCAGTCAACAGCCACTAACCACATTGTTCAGAGAATGTGCTTCAGCACGATGAAGAGCTACGGAAGAGGCCTATATAAAGGAAAAGTTCCATAAAAGACAGAGACCAGATAAAGATACAAGAAATCACCAAGAAGATTATATCTTCTGAGATTCTCAATACTCCAAACTTCTTATTCACAAGATCAAACATTTTTAAGTCCAGAAATAACTTGTAATAAGATATTATCAACCTCAAGCAATAAAAGTCACTATTACAAAACCCTCAACACGAGGTCATGGTTTTTAACCTATTCATAGATTTTCCACGCTAAATACCTATGTCATTTCTTATTTACTAAATTGCAGTCATAGGTACATTGGTGTAAAGACTAATTCCAGACCACGCTGAGCTCACGGAATTAGGCCATTATATTTGGCGCCGTCTGTGGGAAAGAAATTATTTCTACGGTATCCTAAGACATTAAACCACTCTGCTACAACATTTCAATTATGGTCACATCCAGGTGACCAACTACCAGAGTCTAGCTCGATCTCTCAATTAAGCCAGAAAAACTTTTGGAGCTCAGCGAATCTCACCACTGAAATAGAGAAGCGCAACGAGCTCAAACAACAATTAATTCTCGACCGAGAGCTGGGTGAGAAGGAGCTCGATGCCGAATGACAAGCTCGTTTGACAGCGCTCAAATGACATGAAGATCAAATGACAACAACGCAGACTGCCTTGCAAGCTCGGCAAAACATTTAGCAGGCTTCTCCAATAAAAGATTTTGATTAGGTTCCAGAAGCCTCCAGGAATTTTGTGTAGGAAAGATAAAGACCTCAAGGAGCCACCAGTAAAGCTATTTTCAAACATATTTGGAATAAACCTCAACCTTCCATTCATTTGGGGGGGAGATTCAATCTAAAATTAGCCGAGGTCACTAATGTTCCATCCATCAAGAGGAAGAACAGAGACCTCCACCACGAGTTCTAGCGCGAGATTGTTTGAGTAAAGGTAACTGAAGGGACCTATCCCTCGACCTTACTTGTAATCGAGCTATCACCAGTTAGAATAACCTCCGTGAGAAATAGCTCGATGCTGAACGATAAGCTCATTTTGTAGCGTTCAAAAGACATAAAGATGATATGACAACAATGCAGACTGCCCTGGAGGCTCTGCAAAATACTCAGCATGCTTTACCAACTAGAGGTCATGATCAGCTTTCAGAGACCTCCCGTATTTCTGCAAGGGAAAGGTCGGGACCTCGAGGAGTCGTCAGTAAAGCTATGTCCAAGAATCTACACTGCGAACCACAGCCCTCCATACATTTAGAAGGTGAAGTTCAACCCGAAGTCGGTCGAGGTCACAGAATCTCTGTCCTCCATGAGGAAGAACAGCGACCACAACATCAAGTTCTAGCAAGAGATGGCTTAAGTGAAGGTACGGGCACTCATCATCCATAGCCAGCTCATCCAACAATTTAACCGATATGTCATTATGTCACCAAAGAGCATATGGACCAACGAATTAAGGAGTTGATCAAAGCACAAGTTCTGGGTACTACCGGCCAGACCACAAAGATACAAGGAAGTCTGATTGTCAAGGAAATATTCGATATGGAGATGCCAAAAGGTTTCCATACTCCCAAAATTTGGAAATACAAAGGTACTGACCCGAAGGAGCACATTCAACAATACTGTGATTCCTTGGGGTTGTACTCCAATCTCAACCACATCCTCTGCTGTCTGTTCGCCATAAGTCTACAGGTGGAACAACTCTGATGGTTCCATTTTCTCCCTGAAGATTCTATCTACACATTCGATCAGCTGCAGAAGCACTTCATCAAGACGTATGCTCACAACAGAGATAAAGAGGAGAACTTGTATTCTCTTATCGGTCTTAAGCAGTCACATGGAGAGAAGCTCGAAGATTTATCAAAGAAATTCTTAGAGCACCCGTGAAAAGTTGATAACCTTGATCAAAAAATAGTTGTTGCTACTTTTACCAATACTCTCTTGCTCGACTGCAAGGCAAAAGAATACCTCTTCCTTAACAAACCTACGACCTTGGAGGAGATGATCACCAAAGTCAACAGTTACGCCAACTTATAGAGGATGATGTCCGAGCGACAGAAATCTACAAAATTTGTCCCTCTACCAAAGGCCCATCTACAGATCGAGCCATAGAACCCAAGAAGTAACAAGGAGATCAGAAGCGCACCAAGGGCAACACTGGTTACCCACGGAGAGGCGGTCTACCAAACAAACCTATCCTCCCAAAATTGAACGTCCGAATCTCTACAATCTTTCCATTACTATTAAAGGATCCACTTTACCGCGTCTCTCAACCGCTAGAACCAAGCGATAGGCTACCATATTGCCTGCATCATAAGGTAAATCATCACACTGCTAACAATTGTTATGCTCTACAACGGCTGCTCGAGTACATTTTTAAAGAGGGGCAGATGCTCGAATACATTGTAGATCTTAAGTCCTACAAGGATAGCAGCAATAAGAAACAGCTTGAAGTTATTCAAGTCAATGATCAAGCTGAGGAAAAACACATTTATCATATGCACCACAACAACATGATCGAAATCAATCAGATTACCAATTCCAACAGATCAAAACGTATGAGACTATCGGAATGCTGCGATCTCACACCTCAAGACAAAGAAGCCTTGCTTCTCCCTGAGTCGAGCAATCGCCAGCTAGGAATTTCATTCGAAGATTGCGATACCAGCAATGTCAAATTTCCACATCATGATGCGTTAGTAATAATGCTAAAAATGAGGAAGTTTTTCATACACACAATGATAATCAAAACTGGAAGCGGTATTGAGATTCTACTCTAAAGCACAATCGACCAGATGGGATTGGCTGACCAAGTTATTCAAAGCGATATCAATATTAGTGGGTTCAATAGTCCCAAAGAAAAACGAGTAGGCAAGATCATCTTACCTATTACCGCAAGATTCGCCACCATCGATGTCGTGTTCTATGTCATTAATGTCAAATCTCGTTATCTCGGGAGTATAGGCCGCTGCTGGATTCACTACATAGAAGCAATCGCTTCCACATATCATCATGCACTCCGATTCAAACACGACAATGGTATTTATGAGATCAGAGGTAGTCAAAATCTCTCTCAAGCTTACGAAAATGCCTTCTCTGCAATCCTAGATACCTCTGACAGATTGGCTGCATAGCAATTACAGGAAGCTGATCACCTCAACGATCAACCTTCCATGGAGGAGCCCACAGAATACATCAACCTCGATGGACCTGGCCGAGGTACTTTCATTGGTACTAAGTTGGGTCAACAGAAAAAAGATGCACTCATTCAATTCTTGCAGCTCAATCGAGACATTTTTGCATGGTCTTTCAAAGAGATGCCTGGGGTCAATCCGACCAAGGCATGTCATAAGTTGGCCATAAATATCAACGCCACAGCATTCAAACAGAAACAACGACGTCTATCACCTCAGCTTCGAGATGAAGTTAACAACGAGATCGAGAAATTGATCAAGGTGGGATTCATTCAAGAAGCCAAATATCCTGACTGGAAATCCAATGTTGTCGTTGTGCTGAAGAAGAACAAAAAAATCCGTATTTGCATAAATTTTACCGATCTAAACAAATATACTCCAAAGGGCAGTTTCCCTCTTCCCAACATTCATCAGATCCTTGATTTATAGCTGGCCATGATCTCCTATCTATGATGGACGTTGTTTCAAGGTACAATCAGATTCCACTTCTGGAAAAAGATCAAGAAAATACAACTTTCATCACTGAAAGAGGTCTTTATTGCTATAAAGTCATGCCTTTCGAACTCAAAAATCCAGGTGTTATATATCAACAGTTGATGATAACTATGTTCAAGGCACACCTAGGGAAAGTCATTGAAGTCTACATCGATGATCTCTTGTACAAGAGCGCACAGTCAACCAATCAAATCTCAGATCTCAACACTATATTCAACATTCTTTGATTTTATAGGATACAACTCAACCCTGATAAATGTCAATTCAGGGTCCATTCTAGCAGATTTATCTTCCACCCTATCAGCAAGAAGGGGATAGAGGCTGATCCAGATCTGATTCGGTCCGTCCTCAACATGCCTTCTCCAAAAATAGCAAAAGATGTTCAGAAACTTGCCGGTAAGATTACCGCGATCAACCATTTTGTTTCAAACTCTACAGACCGCTGTCGTTGGCTATTCTTATTACTCCATGGTTGCACCAAATAAGGAAAGGTTCTGCCAAATACAGAGGTCGCATGGACACCAGAATGCGAAGCAGCTTTTGAGGATCTTAAAACCTATTTGGGGAGGTCTCCCATAATGAGCACCCCAGTAGAAATGAGGAACGGATTATCTACCTAGAAATCATAGATACTTCCCTCAGCTCAGTTCTCATTCGCCTGGAATGGAAAATAGATAAACTAATCTCCTTCATCAACAAGACCCTCGCACCAGCGGAAACAAGATACTCTAAAATTGAGAAACTTCTTCTCACTCTTGTTTATACTTCACAGAAACTCAAGCACTACTTCCAAGCTCATTCAGTCAAAGTCATGATGAACTACCCACTTCGGGAAGTCCTATCCAAGAAAAAAAATTAAGAAGAGTGCAACAGTGGTCAGTCAGTTTGGGAGAACATGATATCAACTTCGAGCAACGTCATTCTAAAAAAGGTCAGGCTGCTGTCAATTTTCTTATAGATTTTCCAGTAGAAGATCCTGAGAGGGAGGAGAACGACCCTGATCTTATAGAAGAAGCACATGAGGATCCACCGCCCAAGCCATTCGACGACCGAGATGGATGGATCACTACATCAGGGTGGAGACTTCTTACAGATGGATCAGCTGGAACTGAAGGGTCAGGAATTAGAATTATTTTTATTACCCCTTCCAATGACATAATTGAGAAATTAATCCGCTTGGATTTTGAGGCCTCAAATAATGTCACCGAGTATGAAGCACTCATTCATGGACTCGACCTTGCTCATGAGCTCGATGTCCCCAAACTCTCAGTTTACATGGATTCACAACTCATCGTCCACCACTACTCAGCATAATACAAGAAGAACAGAAAGATGATCGAATACGTAGCCCTCATTACAGATAGGATGAGCAAGTTCGCGAAAGCAACTCTCGATTATCTTCCTTGAGGCGAGAACAGATACGCTGATTCCTTAGTGTATCTAGCCGAGGTCTTGGGTACAGAAGCTCGATATATCAAGATCGAATTCATTTCAACCCACAGTATTGATCGTATTTCTGTGTGCACGATCAATACTGGGGGCGATAAAGGGGGAAGCGACGATTGGCAAAAGCCTTTCTAAGCCTACCTCGATGTCGACAACAATTGCAACGGACCACTCCCAGTAGATCCAAAGGAGCGCCGATAGATGATCAACAACTCAAAGGGCTACACTAATCAAAACGGAATGTTATACTATCTTTCTGTCACTGGGCCATACCTCAAGTGCCTCTCCAAATCAAAAGCGGATATGACACCTGCCAAAGACATTGATACATGAAACGCACCCCCTGCGCTCAAGCTCCATACAAGCAAGGTTTTCAGGCCATTTAAAAGATAGGCACTAGATCTCGTCGGTAAATTCCCTAACCCTCCAGGTAACCGCCGTCACCTATGGGTAGAAGCAGTTCTACTATGCAAAACCAGATAAGAGGAGGTCGTCTCTTTTATTTTGAACCACATAATCACCCAGTTTGGGTCCCCCCACCTAATTCGTATCAATAATAGGCCCCAATTTGTGGGAGAGAAAGTCGTAAACTTCTTAAACAACCACAATATCATCCACTCACCATCCAATCCTTACAATCTTCAAGGCAATGGCCAAGATGAAGTCACCAACAAAACCATCGTGGATGGACTCAAGAAAAGGCATCACTCACAGAAAAAATGGAATTGGGTTCCCGAGCTGCCTCATATCGTATGGGCCTATCGTACCACTCCCCGACAATCAACTGGGAGTACCCCATTCCTCCTTGTTTATGGCATTAAGGCCGTCATTCCATCTGAATATCATCATCCAGTTGTGTTCACGAGCTAACTGACAAGGTAAAAGAGTTCCAGTTGGCTTGCAACCTTAATATGATAAATGAAACTAGGGAATGCCCCATCACTAACCTAGATCGATATCATCATATGCTTACAAGATCATACAACAACCAAGTGAGAAGTCGTGCCTTCCAAATCAAAGATCTCGTCCTCAGAGAAATTCTCTAATATCGCAAAGATCCCCACGCTGGAAAATTAGCCGACAATTGGGAGGGTCGATTCATTATCACAGGTTTCTCAGGCCTGGGATCATATTATCTCATGGCAGAAGAGGGAATCCTCATTTCGAATCCTTAGAACACTAGGCGACTAAAGCGGTACTATCGTTAAGCATTTTTCTACTCAATTTCCTTTTCTCACTTTTGTTATATAGTTGTTTAATTCTAAAAGTAAGATTTTCATCTCCACCTAATATAAATTCTGAACTTATCAATGAAATTCCAAGTTTGTCACAAACATCTCTCTACTTATGTAGATTCTACCAAACAGATAAGGCAATGATAATACTAGTCTCCATCTTTTACAACTTGTTTATGTCATTTATAACGGCCAGATCAAGGATAACACCTCGTTCGGCTAACTCTACTAAATCTCTACGATTATAGGAAGTGTAGAAACTTATTTCATACCAAAAATCTACCAAACATGTGATAAGGCAAAGGTAATACTAGTCTTCATCTTTTTCAACTTGTTTGGGTCATTTATAACGGCTAGATCAAGGATAACACGACTCTACTAAATCTCTGCGATTGTCGCAAGTGTAAAAACTTGTTTCATATCAAAGACTTTACCAAACAAGAGATAAGGCAAAGGTAATACTAGTCTTCATCTTTTTCAACTTGTTTGGGTCATTTATAATGGCTAGATCAAGGATAACATTTGGTTTGGCTGACTCTACTAAATCTCTATGATTGTAGCAAGTGCAGAAACTTGTTTCATATCAAAGACTCTACCAACCAAGAGATAAGGTAAAGGTAAAACTAGTCTTCATCTTTTTCAACTTGATTGGGTCATTTATAACGGTTAGATCAAGGATTACACTTGGTTCGGCTGACTCTACTAAATTCCTGCGATTGTAGCAAGTATAGAAACTTGTTTCATATCAAAGACCCTACCAGGCATAAGATAAGTCAAAGGTAATACTAACCTTCATCACATTCAATATGTCTACAACATTTCTATAGTTCAATCAAGATTCACCTTGGCTTAACTCAACCCATTTCTATAATTGAAAAAAGTGTAAAAACTTGTTTTATATCAAAGACCCCTCCAGACACAAAGATAAGGCAAAAGTCATACTAGTTTTTTTCTATTTCAATGTGTCTGCGACAGATACTATTTATTTTTCAGATCAGATCCATATTACAAGTAATTCTTTTCTGCTGATGGGATGCCAGCCGTGTTTCCCCCTTCAGTAGGGATGTCAACCGTGCTTTCCCCTACAGCAAGAGGTTGAACATTCAGTTTATGGATTACAGCAACACTACCTCTCTCTATCAGGTCAACAATTCAAGGGCCCAAATCGGTTTCCATGGAGGACATGCAGTTCCCCCGATCTATGTTAACTCCGCAGACGCATCCCTTATCCGACAGACTTTTGAACGAGGTATCTCATTCTAACACAAGTCTTTTTACTTCCTCTAAAAAATATGCAACTATCGCCTTAAGAAGGTTTAAGCATGACACATCAGGTATGACCATCCTTACATATTTTGCTCTAACCTTCACAAGGCGTGATTCCAATCTAGCATACAAATTATTCTGATGAATCATTTCCATATCAACTTTAGCATCATGTGCTACATTCTCTTCCAACTTCTTTATATAGTTAGCTAATTTAGCCAGGTTCATAACCTCCACGTCCACTACCTGGGCTTAAAGCCTCTTAATTTTTACGTTCAACTCTTCCCTAGCCGGCATATCCTTTAATAATTCTTCTTTCCTCTTCATCACCATTTCATTTGCCTTGACTTCCCCTTCCAAGACCTTCTCCCTGATAAGCGCAACATCTAACTTCAGCTAGCATTCCCTTAAGCTTGCATTACCTCTCTTCATATACCCCTGAATTCGAGCTACGTCACCTTCCAACTCTCTAATTCATCTTGATAAACTCAGCACATCCCCACGGACTAAAGGAACTTGAACATCCTTCTTACTCCACCTCGAGCGTTCTTCAGCCTCTGCTTTCTTAGTACGTGCGTTGGCTTGTGCCAGTTCAGCCTTTAATAGTGCCACCCTCTCATTTAAATCATTTCACCCTTGTTGCATTTCCCGAAACTCCATATCCTTGGCAGGTAGAGCTATATGCAAGTGTTCAGCCAAGGCTTCTGATGCAAATAGATTTTCTCGAACTACTCTCAGCTCGATGTATTTTTTAACAATTTTTAGATTTAACCGTTCCATCTCGTTTCTACAATTTTAAAAATTAGATCAAAATCGTTCCTTCGATCTTTCTAACACCGAAATACGGTACGGAGCCATTTCAGCTTGCTTACCCTTAGCCATCAACGTGTCAACCCGACTTTGGAGCTTTGCGGCATGTCCTTTGATCTCCGCTAGCTCTTTTAGCACATTGGCTATTTCAGTATCTTTTTCTTCATCCTTATGAGTCAGGTCGGAAACAGTCTGGGTTACCTCCACAAGTTTAAAATGCACCTGTACATGTTGGTCTTCTCTGTTCTCATTCACCTCCTCATCCTTTCTAACTCCTCTGCAAATGCCCGGTTACATTGGAATACATCATCCACGCGCGAGCGTGCAGAATCCAATTCGATATGTATGATATAAAAAATTTAGTACAGTTCAATCCAGATCACAATCAATGTGCATTTATATTTCATTTCCAAACTTATATATGATCTCTAACATCTGCGATGTACAAATACTTCTAGACTTTAGGTTCGGATACATTATCTGATAAACGCTCCATGAGGAATATTGCGAAGTCTAAGGTACATACTTTCGATATACTACTTTGCACAAAGAGCGTTGAATTTTTCTATGTACTATATTAGTGACATTTTCCTAAAGCTGCTAGAAAAATTTGCGGCCTACATCTACATCCTATATACTATGTAGTTTTATATCGATATAGCATATAGGCCAAAAGGCCTTTTTTTAATCTAATTTGTAGCTCTGCTTGCGAAGACAATGAAGATGTGGAAATCTTTTTCTCCCATATAAGCTCAGTCTCTAGGTCATTTATCCTGAGACTCATTTCTCAAAGTGCCTACAAGAGGGTTACAAAAAAAAACTCAGCCTAAGAGTATATTCAATGTACACAATCTAACACTTTACAACACCCATCCAAAATGTTCATACAGAACCAAATCATTTCTCTATCCTACCTTCTCGTATCGTCCCCTTGGTTATCCAGCACTATCTAACGAGAGACACCGTCTAACCCATCAACTACTCCCACCGCGACCTCCTCCGTCCGTTCATCATCTTCCTCCTCAATGTAGGTGTCCGCCTTAATGGCATTCACCACCTCCTTAGAGTATCCTTTCAACATCAGGTGGTGCCCCAGCCTGTCGCGCTCCTCCAACATCTCCTCCAAATTAGCCCTCGCCTCCACCTGTAGCTGACCAATTGCCACGGCATGGGAAGCCTTCCGAGCCTCCAGCTGCTTGGCGTCCTTAACGGCTTCAACTTTAGCTCGAGCTAACTTTTTATCAAGCTCCATTTTCATCCTCATCAGCTCGGACTTGTCTTCCTCAACTCCAAGCCAGATCCCCTTCACCAGCCGAGAAACATGCAGAACAAAAATCGAACTCAACATCAGCTCGAAACATAATCCATAATCATTTTCGCATAATCAGTATAGACTTACCATCTTGTTCATATCTTCCTCAACATGAAGGATCGCCAATCAAGCCCTCTCCTCAACCTCTTTGAGGTCGTCCACCACGGCCGATTACTCTTCAGCGACCTTGCCCCCCAATATCTCTGAAGGCTCGACCCTTCTTCTTTTTTCTTTAGCGACCTTACCACTTCCAGTGGTACCAGAGGTCGACGGATTTTTTAACATCCCCTTTTTCGGATATTTTAAGTTATTGTGCTCGACATTATGGATTCTGGCTGAACCGGCCTATCTATTCTAGGATTCTTGGCTAAATTGGTTCGACCTTCCCCTGCCAGTTCCTTGCCTCTTCCCTTCACAAGCACCTGCCATCAACCTGGCCGATTGGGCCTTTTTAACCTTCTTCGACCTGCTATCTATCATTATCATCCTACTAGGCCCGAGTCCTTCCAACACAACTTCGAGCTCAGTCTCCTCCTCCACAACTTTGTCTAACAGTGATTCTTTCCTCTCTACGTGAGACTTCACACCTGCCATCCAAAACATGTTTTTCAGCAACTACAGGAATAAGTTTAAACACATCAGTAATATTATCTATGCATGGTCATACTTACTTTTTTTTACAGTTCTAAACCGAAGGTCCAAAGGTTCTTCATCATTTCTCAGAAGGCAATTACCCTTCACCCATATGACGTTATCATTCCAGGCTCGACCTGCTGAATTCAGTTCGAAGAAGCGAGGCCGAGTTACGCTCGCACAGAAGTATGCCCCACCACTAGCGTGATAATTTTTTACCCCATAAAATTGCAACACATCCTCAGGAGATATCCACATCACCTTCCCCTCATTTTCCCACCTTTCATTTAGATGGTCACAAATACTAATTACCTCCCACATGTTCCCGTTCAATTGAACGGAACATGCCCCAATTGCATTCATAATCCCCTTCGCCAAGTTGGTAAGGGGAAGACTCAGCCCATACTCTAATTGTGAGAGGTAACACATAAAACCTTCTTCAAGGTCACTACGAGCACCCCCATCAAAGTACTCTAATGAGATCGATTCATCTATGCCCCTATCTCGTTTTTCCACCTCTAAATCCGCCAACAAATAAAAAAAATTCTCCCCAGTCGGTACCGTGCAACACCTAAACTGCCTACCAGCATATTCAACACAATTACCCCATGTCCCTCCTACAGTAGCCTTGGCTTTACAGAATTCTCTAAATGCATCTGAACCATGAGGATAGAACACCAATTAACCAGGAAAACTTGGAAATGGTTCCAACCTTACTTCAACCTCATTATCAGACTCAATCGTCCGACCAGAGGTTGACACCTCGATAACAGGTGAACAATCCATTTTAACAACAATTTCTGCAAGCAAGTTTTTGACCCTACACGACTGCCTCTCACGCTCGACCTACATACAGGTTCAGGTATCTATTATTATTTCAAACAAATCGGTCATATGAACATATAGCATATCTTTTATATATTCTGTGTATATGTCAAAAGTACAAAAAATTACTTTGAATAGCTGTTGTTAAGATTTGCTTCAAAAACGATTTGCACAAATATATATATATATACTACGTACGTCTCTACTAGCCTTCAGAATCCGAATGAGAATCCGCAGTAGCGCCAAACCCTTCCCTCACGACGCTGCTGTATAGCCACCTACGTGATCCAATGTCTTTCACTCTCTTTAACCGTTAATCACTCACAGATAAGTTATTATCAGGACCTCTGAAAAAAATTGCGCCTCTCCCTTTGTGCGCTCCAAATTTTCACAAGTAGAAAAATGTTTGAATAATGAGGAATAAGCACTATTTATCTTTTCTCTCTCAAGTGACTGGCAGTTTTGGAACTGAGGCATCCTTTCCACTATCCATGTCAGACGTCTTGTACCTTTTTAATAAAATAGACTTTCCATCATTACCCCTCCCTACATATTTTAGCATATTTTTCTCTCCTGTTTCCATATCTTTTCTGACTTTCCCACACTCATGATAACTCACCCTACACGATATCAGATCTCTGCAACTTTACATACAAAACAAAACTAGAAGCTTCTACATTTCCTCATTTTATATTTCTCTATCCTTGTCTATCATATTAATAGTGATAGTGACGTCATTCTCAAAGCTGAGGAAATTTTCAAAATTACCCAAAATATTTATCACAACAGTTTTAACAACATTTGCAACTATAAAAGATCCCTTTGATGTATATAATTTTCTATTAAAATTCAACAAACTTATATTTATGCATGATAACCACATTATACATTATTACATCTAAATAACCTGAACGACCACGTCAGATCACATTACCATTCAATCAGCCATCTTCAAATTTAATCTCCACCTCAGCAATCAATTTAACCATTTCTTCTCGAGCTGCGGGATTCAACACCAATATACGAAAGCAAACCTCATAGAAGTACCAGGCATACTCACGTTCCCTACTCCTAACGTCTAGTCCTTCGAGCTGACATTCCCTCACTGGTAACTCAGCATCATAACCAAACACACCAAATATCCTCTCCCGCACTTTAGCTATCTTTATAGCCAATCGTCCCTCCGCGGCATGACGAATCTTCAGAGATCGAGTCCGCACCATCCTAATCTCTTCTCCAACTTCGCAAAACATCTTACCCATATTTATAGGTTTTCCACTCACTTTCCCCTCAAAACGTGATTTTTATCTTTATCTCGTAACAGAAAACCCCAGAATCTTGAGTAAAATATTTGAACTTATTTCTTCCTTCAAACTCGTCCTTTAAATTACTTTCTAGTTCGAGTTATCCTAACTAAAGTTATTCTTGCATCGAACTCTGTTAGAATAAATTTTCAAATTGCTAAATTCTTGAAGTTTTTTGCTCCAACTTTACAATACACGAAACATAATCTACTTACGTCCCAACACACATTCTCACACATACTCATCTCAGTTCGAATAAAGCAAGGAAATACTTGCAATATTCATACATTCTATAAATTCTTCATAATAATTTAGTTCGATTTCTATAGAATCTATATCAACAAACACAAGTAATTGAATGTCCAATATTTATTCATATCAAAGACATTACAAACTATTTTACAAATAATAAGTTTTTTAAAACACCGAACTCCAGGTACTTTATAAATAACAAGTTTTCTACTATTTTTTAGAGCCACAGGTAATTCAGGCGCATTGACGCATCAACTTCTCCAGTTCTTCTTCCTTCAATGATCTTTCACCCTGATACAAAGCAGAAATTAGAACAAACAGATAGCATCCCACGCATGAGTTTAGTTAAAGTCTGATCGAACTTCAAATGGAAACTATGCAAGTAGTAGACTCAGTGCTAGAACCAAATTCTTAAACTAAAAGTCTACTGAGCACCAAAACGTGATGGAAATATATAAGCAAATTCCCAATGGTTGTCTCCTTCCTCTACTACCATCACCCCCACCGATGAAACTACTATTACCGAAGAGTTAGTAAAGGTGAAGAAGGCCCGACCTTAGAATCCATGGTGGTACAAAAAATCAGCATAACTGCCCCGCAGTTATGCCTATCCCTGCATATGAAGCCCTAACCTATCGTCCACAAGGATACGGAGACAGGCCCGTCGGTCCTCGCCTGTCAAGACGACGACATGAAGCCTCCACTTACAGTAGAACTCTTCCTCAGCTTCAACCGCTTTGTCTTTCGATATGCCTTGATACATCGGAGGAACAGGAGCGGGAATCGCCATCTCCAAGGATTGATCCCCAAAGTACTTCAACTTCAATGTCTGCGATTCAGTCGCAATCCTCTCTTCAAGGACCATGCTATGAGTCTTCACCATTGATAATTTCATAAATAACAAGCATGCACTGCTCCAAAGATTTGCTACAAGTACTATTTATATAACACTACATTTATTATACAAGTACATTTTCCCAAGCGTCGTCATTTATTACAGACGCAACTTTTCGAGTAGTAACCGTCACATATATCAGCATCAACATCATTATTTAATACCCATTCCATTCCAATAACCGCACAATTTCCAACACGTCAACACCATCATGACTACGTTATTTATTCACAATTTTCAAACCCCAATACCCGTTACCCTCTGATTCTTTCTCAGCCAAAGCCACTCGTGACTTCGGTTGCGAGGGGGCGATTGTAGGGACCTATCCCTAGACCTCACTTGTAATCGAGCTATCACCAGTTCGAATAACCTCCATCTTTGGCTCACGCATTTTTCAACATAACTTCTTCAGTTAACATTTCAACATACTCTGCGAACTGTTCAAGAACGTGGGTCGAACTTAAACTGGAAACCCATAACCAGTCAAAGATGCCTGTCTCTTACGAACTCATCAGTTACTCAGTCAACCGCCACTAACCACATTGTTTGGAGAACATGCTCCAGCACGATGAAGAGCTGCAGAGAAGGCTTACATAAGGAAGAAGTTCCAGAAGAGATAGGGACCAGAAAAATTACATAAGAGATCACCTAAAAATAACATATTTTGGATTCTCGATCAATCATTAGAGCATCTTAGTTACAAGACTCAATCATTTTCTATTCTTAGAGATCACTTGTAATAAGATATCCACTTCAAGCAATAAAGATACTTTGAACAAAAATCCTCCACACGAGGTCGTAGTTTTTTACCTATTCATAGGTTTTCCACGCTAAAATCACCTGTTTCATTTCTTAATTTCTATTAGAATATTGTTACAGGTTCATTGGTGTGATAGCGAATTCCAAAGCCATTTCGAGCTCACAGAATTTGGCCATTACAGTACCGGTACTCATAATCTACAATCTCCTCGTCAAGCTGCTCAACCGATCTGTCGCTATGTCATACAAGAGCATATGGACCAACGAATTAAGGAGTGAAACAAAGTACAAGTTATGGGCACTACTGACGACCTTACCAAGTTACAAGGAAGTCCAATTGCCAAAGAACTATTCGATATTGATATTCTGAAAGGTTTCCATACTCTAAAAATTCAAAAATACAAGGGTACCGATCCTAAGGAGCACATTCATCAATACCGTGATTCATTAGGGTTGTACTCTAATCTCAACCACATTCTCTACCGTCTGTTTGTCACAAGTCTGCAGGAGGAACCACTCCGATGGTTCCATTCTCTGCCTGAAGACTCCATATACACATTTGACCAACTGCATAAACAATTCATCAAGAAATATGCTTACAACAGAGACAAAGAAGAAAATTTGAATTTTCTTATCAGTCTCAACCAATCCAATGGAGAGAAGCTCGAGGCATTTGCAAAAAAGTTCTTAGAGCTCGCGCGTAAAGTGGACAATCTTGATCAAAAAACCGTTGTTACTGCTTTTACCAATGCACTCCAGCTAGACTGCAAAGCCAAAGAGCACCTCATCCTCAATAAACCAACGACCTTGGAGGATATGATCACCAAGGTTAATAGTTACGTCAACCTGGAAAGGATGATGTCCGAAAGGCATAATTCTACTAAATCTGTCCTTACCAGAAAATGTCCCTCTACAGATCGGAAAGCAGAACCTATAGAGGACCAGGGTGACCAGAGGCGCGCCATGGGAAACACTGACAACCCTTGGAAAAGCGGACCACAATTTAAACCAGTCTTCCCAAAGATGAATGTTTGAATCTCCACAATTTTTCCAATCCTCACGAAAGATAAGCTCTGCCGCCTTTCCCAACCATTGGAACCGATCGAGAGCTAACCGTATTGCATGTACCATAAGGTAAACCATCATTCTACTAACAATTTCTATGTTTTACAGGGGTTGCTCGAATACATTTTTAAGGAGGCACAGATACTCAAATATATTATCAACTGGAATCATACAAGGATGGCAGCTATAAGAAGCAGCTTGAAGTTGTCCAAGTTGAAGATTACGCAGAGGAGAAGCGTCTTTACCATATGCACCACAGCAACATGATCGAGATCAATCAGATCACCAACTCTGACAGATTCAAGCGCAGATTGTCAGAATACTGCGATCTCACACCTCAAGATAAAGAAGCCAAACTTCTACCTGAGTCGAGCAATCGCCAGCTCAGAATATCATTCAAAGATTATGATACTAGCCATGTCAAATTTTCACATCATGATGCATTAGTCATAATGCTCAAGATGAAAAAGTTTGTCATGCACACAATGATGATTGATACAAGTAGAGGTATTAAGATCCTCTTTCAGAGCACTATCGACCAAATGGGATTGGCCGATCAAGTTATGTAAAGTGACATTGATATCAGCAGATTTAATAGCTCTAAAAAAGAGCGAGTAGGAAAGATCATCTTACCTATTACCGCAGGACCAGCCACCATCGACGTCATCTTATATGTGATTAACGCAAAATCTCATTATCTCAGGATTATGGGTTATTGTTAGATTCATAATATAGAAGCAATCGCTTCCACCTATCATCAAACACACTGTTTCAAACATGACGATGGTATTTACAAAATTAGGAGTAGTCAAAAGATTTTTCGAGCTTGCAAAAATTCTGTTTCTGCAATTCTAGATACCTCCAACAAATATGTTGCATAGCAATTACAGCAAGCTGACCACCCTGATGATCAGCCTTCCATGGAGGAGCCCACCGAATACATCAACATTGATGGACCAAGCAGAGGTACTTTCATCAGTACTAAGCTGGTTCAGCACGAAAAAGACGCTCTCATTCAGTTCTTACAACAAAATAAAGACATTTTTGCGTAGTCTTTTAAAGAAATGCCTGGAGTCAATCCGGCCACGGCATGTTACAAATTGGCAATCAACATAAATGTCACCGCAGTAAAATAGAACAGCGTCGACGCCTATCACCACGACTTTGAAATAAAATTAACATGGAGATCAAGAAATTGATTAAAGTAGGATTCATTCGAGAAGCCAAGTATCCAGATTGGATATCCAACATCGTCGTTGTCTCGAAGAAGAATGGAAAGGTCCGTGTTTATGTAGATTTCACCAATCTCAACAAACATACTCCAAAGGATAGTTTTCATCTTCCCAACATTAATCAGATCATTGATTCCATAGCAGGCCATGAACTCCTATCTATGATGGACGTTGTTTCGGGATATAATCAAATTCCACTCTTGGATGAAGATCAAGAAAAGACCATTTTCATCACTGAAAGAGGACTTTATTGCTACAAAGTCATTCCCTTCAGACTCAAGAAAGCAGGTGCAACCTATCAATGACTAATGATTACTATGTGCAAAACACATCTCAGGAAAGTCATGGAAGTCTACATCTCGGGAAAGCTACGGAATAAGCCTATATAAAGGAAAAGTTCCATAAGATACAAGGACCAGAAAAAGATACGAGAAATCACCAAGAAGACTATATCTTCTGAGATTCTCAACACTCCAAACTTCTTATTCACAAGATCAAACATTTTTTAAGTCCAGAAATAACTTGTAATAATATATTATCAACCTCAAGCAATAAAAGTCACTATTACAAAACCCTCAACACGAGGTCATAGTTTTTAACCTATTCATAGGTTTTCTACGCAAAATACCTGTGTCATTTCTTGTTTACTAGATTGTAGTCGCATGTACATTGGTGTAAAGACTAATTTCAGGCCACGTCGAGCTCACGGAATTAGGCAATTACAGTTGTCACTTCCTTCACTTAGTCGTTCACGCACTGGAATACAAACTTTTCCCCTGGGTGGGTCCTTTGCTTGCCTGACTTCAGAGGGAACGCCATCAAATTCTTGGAGGACTCCTTGTATCTGTATGAGCTTGACCCCTGGCTGATTATTATTGGATCGAATATCAGCTCCCAGGTTGTTGCCTCAGGGTCCTAGCCTGTCCTGAACAGAAACTCGTAAGGTGGCTGGCATGTCTTTGTTCTTCTAGGCTGCAATATGTTGTCCCTGCAGAACTTTTAACGCTTCTCGCACATCCACCAGCTATTGTTCCAGAACGGCTCGTCTTTCTGTTTCGGAGTGTATAGTGGCCCGTAATTCTTCTAGTACAGCACTTCCTTCTGTTGGGTCAATTGGTGTATTCTAGTCTGGAAGCGGTATTCTATGAAGGGAGTATCAGTTGTTTTTTAGAACTGTGGCTAAATGTTTCGTTCCCACATGCCAAACGTAAGAGCCTATTTTCGTATTCCGAATTTAGTATCTTACACCAAAGATAATCAGAACGTTAAGAAGAAATAAGTAGCTGCTAATACAAGGTTTAGCGTAGAAAACCTTTGAATATGTTAAAAACCATGACCTCTCTTGGGATTTAAAAAGAGATATTATTGATAATGGCTATCTATTACAAAGAACGCTCTGGATAATTCTGTATAGAGTTTCTAGGTAGAATTTCATGTGCGGAGTTTCCTATCATTTATCTGTAGTTCTCTGGTCTTATTATAGATCTTATAATATAACCGTTTGATGACCATTATTATTCTTAATGATGGACGTTACATTACAATATGGATTTGATGAGTCATTGAACTGATTGTGTAACAGTATGATCTTTTTGTCTTGTAACGGCTTCATTATTGACGGAGTACTTGTTGAATCGAGCTGTTGATGTAGAATCGATAATAATAAGTTATCTGGTTTTGTCAAAATCTGCCTGGATGTTTATTGGTGGTAAGGTCAAGCATGGCCACAAGTTTACAAGTTAAGACTAAAGAGCTGCAGAATCTAACCAAGACTAAAGAGTTGCAGAATCTAACCAAGACTAAACAACAAATGGGAATCCGAGAACATTATTACTGGGATGTCTTGGATAACCTGTTCAATGCTACCAGAGATCAGTGAGGCTTTCTTATTACTGAGCATAGCCACTGAGCCAAGACAATGTCCAATGCAGCCGTTTCGACATACTCCCAGGTTAAGAATCACTCTTGAAGTTATTGTTTGAGCAAGGATATCACTTTAGTTGACAGGAAGAGCGGCCACTATTAGCTTGTCTCCTATTCTTTTTTTACCGCTTGTCTCCTAGGAGGAATAAACACAGGCTGTGCTTGATGAGATTGGTGCACTTAAGTAAAACAAAAAATGGGAAATAGTTGATTTACCTGTAATGAAGAAGCCAGCAGGGTGTAACTTAGTGTTTACAGTTACGAATAAAGTTGAAAGTATTCTTGAGTTTTGACGGATAGAGGGAAGGACTCGTCACAAAGGGGTACAGTCAGACATTCGGCACTGATTACCAGGAACTTTTGCTCCCTGTGGCAAAATGAACAGTGTTCATAAATCTTAATCCTGCAACAAATAAATCATGGCCTCCATATCAGTTTTATTTAAGAAAATTTTTTACGTGGGGATTTGAAATAAACAATATAAATGAGGCCATGCCGAGAGCCAGAGCCCTTGAGGTCCAGATAGAAGGTATGCTTTCTCAAGATGGCTTAGTATGGCATGAATCGTTCACGTAGTATGATTACTTCATTGGAGCGATGAAGAGGGTTGGGTCATACAAAGGGCATCTGACTACCCTTTTTTTGTGAGATGTTATGGAGATTGCATCACCTTCTTTTAATTGTCCGTAAATGATTCGAAAGAAATGCAGTGACTGCATGTATTTTGCTACTTTCTCTAGCTAAAAGGTTAAGAATATGAAGACTTCAAAGTTATGTTGTAGATCAATGATATAACGAACTCATATATATGATATATTTTTTTTTAATACTGATATTTTAACCATTTTTGAATAAAGTCGAAACATCACCTATATATATACCAATTTTTTTGAGTTGTATACATACCTCTTATTCCTAATGTGTTGATATATGGCTAATCATTATATGTTCAATTTTGATCCTAGCATAAGAGACGATAAATAAAGATTCTACCTGATCGTAACCAGCAATAGACATGAAATTGTGAATAAAGTCCACCATGTAGGCACCGCTGTCTATATATCCAAGGTCGTAGAACGTCTTTTATTTATAATCAGGCAATTGGTTCAATTGAAGTAAATCTTTGATCAGGAATGTAACCATCTTCCATCATCTGTAACCACAATTCTTCTAATAAAGTATATATCTCATTTGTTTTTGGATGTGAATTATCTTCTACGGAGAATAATTGGACCCCTTCTTTAACCTCTATCCAACTCTGGCCCGGAATTTTCATGACATTTCTGCTTTTCATCAACTTCCTAAATCTTGCGACATCATCCCACCTACCCAAAGATGCATAGATGTTGCAAAGTAATACATGAGCTGTAGAATTTGATGAGTCCATATTCAAAATACTCTCTGCTGCACGCTTTCCGATCTCCAAGTTCCCACGTGTCCTACATGCTGACAGCAGAGTCTTCCATACCTAGATTATAAGACAGGATACAACTAAAATTGAGTACGGGGACAGGATGAATAATTTGTTAAGAAAATCCGATCAGAAAAAGTTAAACAAGAAAGTGGAAATATTATAACAAAAATCACAGTAGCAACACACCCAACTAAAAGGAACATCTACATTCTAATCTAAATAGTTTCATCTACATCTAGACTGCTAAATAGACTGAAGAGACATTTCTAGCCCAAAAGCATAAGAAAAAATGCATTCATTATGATAGAATTCATAGGAATCGTGCTCGTCGTGGTCGTGGTCGTAATCGTCTCCTACGTGGCGCACTCTTTGTGGGATCCCTAATTAGTTCCCTAGTTTGCATTGTTCTCTAATTAGATATGTTTCCATTTTATTAGGACAGTGTTTTAGAAGGTGGGAGCTCCTCTTCTATAAAGGAGTCTTGGGAGAGAAGGTAAGACTAGTTGGAGTTTGAGAGAAAAAATCCTAGTTAAAGGGTAGAGAGAGAGATCTATTGTCTTTTCGTTTTTAGTAATTTAATCAAAGAATATTACTATTTCCGTTACTCGCTAGGAGAATTCAAGGCACAATCAAAACAAACCAATCGAGCCTTAAACTTGATCTTGCAAGCAATCACGTCCAACACTACTTATGGTCAAGGAGGAGTTGGTGCAGGGGTAACGGATAGCGTGGCATCGTCAAGAAGAAGAGGGGTGCCATTGGGTGCATTTAAGAGGGATGCACGAAACTTGGGGGTTTCACCAACTAGCGTTGGAAGTGTTAGGCGAGGAAGAGGTTTCTCCACAAGGGTTAACTTAGAGATGGAGTTCAACGAAGAAGTGGTTTCGTTTACCTCAAATACCTTCGAGGATCTCTATGTGCAAGATGTGGAAAATGAGGAAAAGTTTACGGACTTCGAGGGGAGAGGAGTCGTGATCGGCGCTAGGGGGAGTTGAATGTCGACAAGATGTTGGAGACCAATTGCAAACTGTAACACCACGAGAATTGGGACCGGAGTTGTCGTGTATGGGGATGGCTAGACAATCGGCCATCGCCAAACGAGGTAACCGGTACCCGAACACAAAAATCTGCCGGTAACGGGCCAGCAGGTGCAGCAGGTACCGGTCCAACGGGTGAACCCACAACAGGTCCAGCAATCGAACCCGAACCAAGCTCAGTTACCAGACCCGAACCAGGACAAGCAAACAGTCCCGGTTCAGATCCAGCAGGTGAACCCGATCCGAGTCCAACAACCGAACCCGAATCAGGTACAGTTACTGAACATGGTCTAGCAAACAGCTCCAATCCAGGTCCAGCTGTCGAACCCAGTCCAGCAGGCAGCCCCGATCCAGACCCATGCAGTAGGGAACAATGGGGGCTTGACCTCAGGAACGCAGAGAACACCAGCTCCACCAAACGCAGCTAACTCTGAACAGTCAGCGTGGGCACACGCACGACCTTTTCAGGCAACTATACAAGGGCAGGGGCAAATCTTGCACAACGGAGGGGGGTAGTACGCAATAACAATATAGGTACGGTACAGGGACTGGAGCAACCAAGTACCTCCAACAACGATGCCAACCATGTACCACCTCAGCCACAGCATGCACCTACTCCTCCACAAGGCACAAGGCCAACAGGTACGGGTTTTCAGCATAGACAATAGGCACCACATAATCCGTTTGCAGATGAAGGTACTTTTTGGGGTGATAGTGAATCGGGTAATAGTTGGGGGTAAGGTGGCAGATATGGGTTTCACGACAGGAGAGGCTGATCCAGGAGGATCTGAGTTTTTTTAACTTTTTAAGAAGTCTATTCGAACAGACCCTTTTGTATTCGAATAGAGTCTTTTCCTATTCGAATACATTTCAGCCTTATCAGTTTTATTCGAATAGACTTATGTCTGTTCGAATACAAATCAGCCTGATCAGTTTTATTCGAATACAAATTGTGTGTATTTGAATACATCTTTGTTTATTCGAACAGAAACTTGTTCTGTTTGCACAGAGGCGCGATTCAGCCTTGTTTTTTAGGCGTTTAGGGAATATTTGTCCTATTTTGTAACTAGGACTTGTAACCCTTATAAAAGGGGCAAGGCTAGGCATTGTTAGGTTATGTTAGATCTAGAGAGAAGTTCTAAGGAAGAAGCTTAGGGTTTAGAGTTTATTTCATTGTAATTATTGATTAATACAATTGAATCTCTTATTTTTCCCATCGAATTTGGCGTTCTTCATACTTTTCTACTAACTAGAGTTTCTCAATCGTATTGTGGATTAAGTGGTATCAGTTTTCCAGTTGCGATTCTCGGGGGATTTGATTGTGGTTTATGGTCCTTACACGTGACCGTCTCAAGCAAACGAAGGAGAAGCTCGTGAGTCCGTTGACGATTCATCGCAAACCAAATTCAAAGAAGAAGGACAATTTGGAGATGGACGAGGCCAACGATCGAATCACGCTTTTGGAAACGGCAGTTTCTGACCTAACTTCTACTGTTGGGGAGTTAGTTGAACAATTGCGTCTCACAAACCTCGCGAAGGCTTCCACTTCGGCGACACGGTGAGGCCGCTCTCATCGGCGAGGCCGCTCGAGGAGAAAAGGGATTTTGGAGGTGGATGGAGACATCGATAATGCGGGGATAGTTAGTGATTCTAGTGATGCCGATTCCGTCAAAGAGCGCCTAAGTGTTGGTAAGTCACTGAATCCTATGCGTAATCTTCGTATTGGTTTTAAGATTGAGATTCCGGTTTTTGATGGTTTCATCGATGCTGAGAAGTTAGATAATTGGCTAGATAGGTTGGAGACCTATTTTTCCATTGATGAATATTAAAACGCTCAGAAGATTTGTTTTTCTACTTTGAAATTCACAAGTCACTCACTAACGTGGTGGAAATCTTATTGGAAACAACATGATGTCGAAAGTCTAGGTTGGAAGGAATTCAAGGTCTTGGTGAGGAAGCAATTCTATCCAATTGGGTATAAACAGGAACGGTGGTTTAAATGGCACAATTTGCGCCAACGGTTTGGGCAATCCGTACAACAATTCACTACGAAATTTCATAACCAAGCATTGGTTTTGGATATTGACGAGGAGGAGTAGGATGTGTTCATGAAGTATACGGGGGTTTGTCGGAGTCCATTCGAAGAGAGTTAAAGCTTTTCAATGTGGCAAATATCGAAGACGCGACCGTTAAAGCAATTGCCATTGAAGACAAGTACTTGAAGAGCGACAAGAAAGACGACAAGAACAAGTTGGGGTACAAGGCTAATTGGAAGTTTGACCAAAAAGGGGAGCCCAAAGGAGAAGGGTCTTCATTCAAGGGGACTATCTGTAGTCATTGCAAGGCCAATGGGCACAATTCTGATAGATGTTGGAAACTTCACCCGGAGCTTCGCCCGAAGGAGGAGAAGGGCAAGAAAGAGAAACGTGTACTAGCCGCAGCGATTGTGGATCTTCCAGATTTAGATAAGCCAAATCCTAAGCTTGCTCTAATGTTCAAGCAACCTCTACTTATCGACGAGGCGAGTCGGGAAGAGCTTTTCTTTGTCAGCATTCAAGTGAAGCAGAGCTTAGTCGAGGCCATTATTGATCTGGGTAGCCAGAAGAAATTAATTTCTGAGGCGGTGGTGACGAAGATGGGTTTGGCTACTGTGGCTCATCCTAAGCCATATGGTTTGGGTTGGATTCAGAAAGACGCGGAGTTGAAGATCACTAAGCAGTGTACTGAGAAGTTTATTGACGAAGTGACATGTGAGGTGGTTCCGTTGGACGTGTGTCAAGTCATCTTGGGTAGCCCTTATCTTTGGGACCGAGATGCAATCCTTTACCGTCGTGCTCGCAAGAATCATTTGGTGAAGGATGGGACTGAGTTTCATATTAATGGGTACAAGGAGCATATCACTACCAGTAATTTGGTAATGACGACTCAGGCGAAGAGGTTGGTTAATGCGAGCGGCAAATTTGTTTTGCTGTTGGTGCGACCAGTTCAAGAGGGTCCGTCGGCTGCAGTATTGTTTATTTTGGCAATATCTCCTAAGCAACAAACCGATATGGGGGAGTTGCAAGAGGAGTATAAAGACTTGTTTCTGGGCATAGAAGGGATGCGCGCACAAGAGGGATGTGAAGCATAATATCACCTTGGTGAATGGTGAGCCACTACCCAATTTTGGGTTATATCGGACTTCTGTTACTGAGTCTGATGAGATAAAGAAACAGGTACATGAACTCCTGGAGCAAGGAGTTATTAATCCGAGTTGCTCACCTTGTGGTTCGCCGGTGTAACTGGTGCCGAAGAAGGATGGGTCTTGGAGGATGTATGTGGATTATCGGGCGTTAAGCAAGATCACGGTGAAGAATCGTTATCCGCTTTTACGGATTGACGAGCTTTTAGATGAGTTGCAGACGGCTCGGTTTTTCACCAAGTTGGATCTTAAGTTGGGTTACCATCAAGTTAGAATCCGGGAAGAGGATACTTGGAAGACAACGTTCAAAACCAAACAGGGCTTATTTGAGTGGTTAGTGATGCCTTTTGGGTTATGCAATACTCCGGCGACATTTATACGGCTAATGAATGAGGTACTTCGTGCGTTTATTGACGATTTTGTGATTATGTATTTGGATAATATCTTGATATATAGTCGTACATGGGAGGAGCATCTTGGGCATTTACGCAAAGTGTTGAGCGTATTGCGATCACAACAGCTTTTTCTGAATGGGAAGAAGTGCGAGTTTGAGAAATGGGAGTTAGTCTATTTGGGTTTTATTGTTGGTAGCGGCGAGCTTAAGGTCGATCCAGAGAAGGTCTCGGTCATTACTAATTGGCCTAGACCCCGCACAGTGACGGAAGTGCGGAGTTTTATGAGTTCTTGTCAGTACTTACGGAAATTTATTCGTCATTTTCACAAATAGCCGCACCGTTGCATTCTTTGACGAAGACTGGGGTACAGTTTGTGTGGGAAGAGCACCATGAGAAGACCTTTCTGTTACTGAAGCGGAAGATTACGGATGCACCAGTGTTGTTAGCATTGCCTAATTTGCAGCCTTTGGAGGTCGAGACAGATGCGTCAGACTATACATTGGGGGCAAGCCATTTACAGGATGGGAAGCCGGTTGCTTACCATTCTGAGATGTTTACAGAAGCAGTACGCAACAATCCTTCCTACGATAAGGAGTTCTACGCGCTATATCAATCAGTTAAGCATTGGCGGAGTAACTTATTGGGAAAGGAGGTTGTAGTATATTCCGATCACAAACCGTTACATTTCTTATCTACGCAGTCCAAGCTTCAGCAAGCTCGCCATATGAAGTGGATGTCGTACCTTCAGCAGTTTACCTTATTGATCAAGTATAAGAAAGGAGTGGACAACAAAATGGCTGATATGTTATCTCGACCCCCATTACCAACTATTTCCGCTTTGTTGGTAGCTATGCGTTATCTCGACCCCCATTACCAACTATTTCCGCTTTGTTGGTAGCTATGCAGATACAGTCGATTGTTCCTTGTGAGTACGTTTTAGGGTATGACGACAACAAGGAGCTCAGTGTTATTAACGAGAAGTTGTTGCAGGGTAAGATGTGCGAGTATGTTCTGAAGGATGGATTGATTTACAGGGGCAGTCTACTATGTATTCCTGAGGGTGGAGACCGTTTGCAGTGGATTCGAGAGGCACATTGTTCCCGGGTGGCAAGTCATTTCGGGGTTGAGAAAACCCTTTTGAATTTGCGGCGTTATGTCTATTGGCCGAAGATGCAGGTGGATGTGGCTCGTGTGGTTCGTGGTTGCGTGCTATGCAACACATCGAAGCCCTCCAATAGGAAGATAGGACTGTACTTACCATTGTCAGTTCCTAGTCGACCTTGGGAGAGCATTTCGATGGATTTTATGGGTGGTTTGCCCATGACCAGGTGTAAGAATGACTATTTTTTGTGGTGGTGGATTGATTCAGCAAAATGATTGTTCTTATTCCATGCCAGAAGACGGTCACAGGGGAAGGAGCAGCGCGATTGTTTTTCAGAGACGTCTGGAGGTATTTTGGGCTCCCTTCTTCTATTATTTCTTATAGGGATAGCCACTTTTTAGGACATTTCTGGAGATCGTTATGGGGGATGATGGACACTAAGTTGAAGAGAAGTACCGCTTTTCATCCGCAGACAGACGGGCAGACAGAGGTCGTTAACCGCAATTTGGTACATTATTACGGGGATTCCATTCTAAGCATCCTAAGACTTGAGATGAGAGTTTACCGTATCTTCAGTTTGCGTTCAACCGAGCGATTTATGGTTCCATGTTGAAGTCTCCTTTTGAAGTTTGTTTGGGGTACTTGCCGCAAAGCCCTTTTGATTTGGCGTTTAGTCTTGGCGACAAGACGGTGTCAGGGAAGGAGGAAGAGGAGCAGGTTAAAGCTCAGCGTTCATTGAGAAGATCAGCAAGGTTCATGAAGTGGTTGAAGCTCAGTTGAAGAAGACTCAAGCGAAGTATAAGACTCGCCATGACAAGCATAGAGTTGAGTGTACTTTTCTTGAGGGCGACCTCGTTTGGTTGCATTTGGGTAAGGAACGGCTTAAGGGGGAAGTTAAGAAGCTCAAACCTATCCGTTATGGTCCATTTTTGATACTCAAGAAGATTGGTGACAATGCATTCCAGTTGGATTTGCCACCTTTCATGAAGATATATTCGGTGATTAATGCCGAGCATTTGAAGTTGTTTAAGCCGTCTCTTTTAGATGAAAACTCTACAAGCGACACTCCCCTACCGTCAGCTGATGACTTATGGATGGAACGAGAAGATCCGTTGCAGGAGGATGGTATTCTAGATAGGAAAGTTCATACTACAAGACGGGGTGGTATTGAGTCGTTCTGAGTTAGGAAGAATGATCAGCTACCTAGTAAGTAGAAGTGGTACAGCAGAGAATTGGGCAGAGCCGCATTCCCACATCTTCAGTTCTAGCCTGAGCAGGAGCTCAAGGCTCCTAAAGGGGGGGAGCCATGATCCAGGAGGATTTAAGTTTTTTTGACTTTTTAAAGTCTGTTCGAATACACCTTTTTGTATTCGAATAGAGTCTTTTCCTATTCAAATACATTTCAGCCTGATTAGTTTTATTCGAATAGACTTATGTTTGTTCGAATACAAATCAGCCTGATCAGTTTTATTCGAATACAAATTGTATGTATTCGAATACATCTTTGTTTATTCAAACAGAAACTTGTTTTGTTCGAACAGAGGCGCGATTCAGCCTTTCTCTTTAGGCGTTTAAGGGCATATTTGTCCTATTTTGTAACTAGGACTTGTAACCCTTATAAAAGGGGCAAGGCTAGGCATTGCTAGGTTATGTTAGATCTAGAGAGAAGTTCTAAGGAAGAAGCTTAGGGTTTAGAGTTTATTTCATTGTAATTATTGATTAATACAATTGAATCTCTTATTTTTCCCATCGAATTTGGCGTTCTTCATACTTTTCTACTAAATAGCGCTTCTCAATCGTATTGTGGATTAGAGGCAGAGGCCACGGGGTTCATCTAACAAATTTTGGGACTTGTATCTGAAGCAACAGGTTCCAAAATGAGCCAGATATTGGGAGTGCTAGGTATGCACCACAACATCAAGGATATGGGCAACAGGGATTCGGATATCACGAAAACCTGGAGAGTCGGGTAGCAAACGCGATTATTTCTGCATTTCATAACATGAATCAGGACGTTAAAATAAACGTCCCAGAGTTTGATGAGAAGACAAATAGAGATGGATTTATTGACTGGCTGAACCGAGTTGATCGTGTATTAGCATTCAAGCGTTGTGGGGATCCTTGTGCTGTCACACTGATGGAAACTAAACTCATTGGTGGGAGGGTGTACAACAACTTTGGGTAGCAGCTGGAGGTGATTACATTAGTGATTTGGATATGATGCCGCGTGAGTTGATGGCAAAATTCAGGTAATTATGAACATGAGAGTTTTGCCAAATTACAGAACCTTCGCCAAATTACAGAACCTTCGCAATCAAATTGTTGACGATTATACGAGCGATTTTTATCTATTTTCATCTCGAGTTGCTTTCTCCAAGTCCGAGACACAGAGGATTAGTAGGTTCAAACTCGGGTAGACCAAGCGCGTACAGGATGAATTGGTATTGTTCAATGCACATAGTTTGTCAGAGGTCGTCGAAATGGCCAAACGTGCAGAAGCAAAAATCAAACCAGCTGTTTATTTCACTTTTACTCTTCCGGGGACGACTACCATGACGACCAACATAGTGACTCCAAAAGCCACAGGAACGGCAAGTTAAGCAATATGTTACAATTGTGGTTAAACAGGGCATATGAGAAAGGAATGTCCAAATCCTAAAAAACATATCGCCATTCTTAGAGCATATCCTAAAGTACCTCACTCACTTAGTTGAAAAAAAGAAAAATCCAACTGAGTGAGGTCCAATTTCATCTAGCAGTACCTCAGTTAGTTTTTTCAAAAAGTAAATATGTCACAAGGTTTTAAAGAGGGAGAGGAACCCACAAAATTGGAAATTGAATTAAAGTTAAAGAAATTAGGTGAAAAAACCACGTGTCGCTTTGTAATTGATTTTTTTCAACCTCAAAAGGCAAGGTTCAACCTTGGAAAGCAATGCTCAACCTTGCTTTTTGATGATGAAAACCAAGTGAGTGAGGTACTATTGGATTGAGAAAATCTTGTGGCACCTTAAAAACCAAGTGAATGAGGTACTTTAGTTAATGCTCTTACTCAACATCTTCACGACCACATTGATGAGGCACTTCAGCAGATATGGGGCGATGACACCGAAGAGAAGAGAGTCAGTGAATTCGTGGACGAATTCATCTTAGAGGGGGAGAGTTGATAGAAATCGTGCTCGTCATACTCGTCTCGACCACGACCCATCATCTCCTACGTGGCGCACTCTTTGTGGGACCCCTAATTAGTTTCCTAGTTTGCATTCTTCTTTAGTTAGATATATTTCCATTATCTGGATAGCGCTTTAGAAGGTGGGGGATCCCCTTCTATAAAGGAGTCTTGGAAGAGAAGGTAAGACTAGTTAGAAGTTGAGAGGGAGAACCCTAGTTAAAGAGTAGAGAGAGAGAGAGAGAGATCAATTGTCTTTTCGTTTCTAGTAATTTAATCAACGAGTATTACTATTTCCGTTATTTGCTTCCGCTAGTAGTTCTTATACCATTAAGTCGTGTAGTGAGGTCAATTTGGCAATATTTCAATGACTGACTATTCATTTATTTTATTGTCAATTAGGAGATACGGAGAATTAACTGATGGTTAATTCAGGGAATACCCTAGTTCAGAAACAGTGGAAGATTTTTAGGAGAATTAAACTCCTTACCACAATGTCAGGATTGAGTGGCATTTGATTGATAAAGACCTCTGCTTCTTTAAGCCGTCCAGCACGAGCAAACAAGTCTACCACACAAGAACAGTGGTCCCTTGTCGGTAAAATCCCGTAATCGGCTTCCATGGTTTTGTAGTAGTCTAACCCTTCCTCCACCAATCCGACACGGCTACAAGCAGTAAGAACCCCAACAAAGGTGACATGATTTGGCTTAACACCAATACTTCTCATCTTCCCAAAATGTTTTAATGCTTCCTCTGCATCACCATACTGAGCAAGCCCCACAATCAAACCACTCCATGAGACTACATCGGGGTTTTTCATAAATTCAAATATTTTTCGAGCATTAACAAGGGCTCCACATTTTGTATATATGTCAATCAGACTATTCGTAACGGTAATCTGAGTGTCAAACCCAGTTTTTACAACATAGTTATGAACTTGATACACCATCTTTAGAGATGCTAACACCGAACAAGCGCTCAACACAGTAGTCAAAGTGATGTGATCAGGCTCATATTGAGACGACAACATCATTTTTAATAGAATAAAAACTTTGTTTGCCTGGTTGTGATGCAGACAAGCTGTGAGAATCGCATTCCAAGAGACTAAATCAACTCTACTTCTCATCTCTTCAAATATTTTGAATGCAGTGGAGAGATCAGAACACTTTGTATACATAGTAAGAAGAGTGTTAGAGACGGGAACGTCCAAGTCCAAACCCATCTTAATGACGAAGGAATGTACCAATTGGCCTTGACACAGTGTTGAAGAACTTGTAAAAGCTGAGAGCAAACAACGCACTGATATTGTATCCGGAATCAACCCTGAAATCCTCATCTGGCAAAAGAACAATGTTGTCTCATTGGCAACCCCACTGTATGAAAATGCCGCTATAATCGCATTCCATGAAACCAAATCAGGATTTTCTATCTGATAAAATGCTATTTTTGCATAATCCAAGCTACCACATTTGGCATACATGTCACTAACTGAACAACCAGCATAAGCATCTCCTCCAAACCCAAACTTAATACTAACTCCATGAATTTGTCGACCAATATCCAATTGTAAAACACCACTACATGCACTAAAAACACTCCCAAATATGAATTCATTTGGACGATAAATACCCACAGACAACATCTCTTTAAATAGTTCCAAAGCTTCCACCTCACGGCCCTGCTGTGAAAACCCCGCAATAATCGAACCCCATGAGATTACATCCTTCTTACTAATCCGATCAAACACAACACTCGCACTCTCCATTCTATCAAACTTAGTATATAACAATACAAGTGCATTTTGCGAACCAACTTCGCCCCCAAACTCCGATTTCACAACATTCCCATGCAACTGTCTCCCCAATTCAAAATCATTCACCCCCAAACACGCCCTCACAACACTCCCAAAGACATACCCATCGGGCCAAACCCCCGCTCTCGTCATCTCAAAAAACAACCCCACCGCATCCCTTTCCCTCCTATTCTGCATATACCCATTAATCATCGAACCCCAAGACACCACATTTCTCTCGCACATTCCATCAAACACCTCCCTTGCTTCATCCAACGCCCCACACTTCCCGTACATATTAACTATATGGTTGTTCAAAATGGTGTCTGGTTGAAGGTTGGATCGGTTGAGAATGTCGTGGTGGACTTGGCAACCGAAGGAGAGGGATTTGAGAGAAGAACAAGCGGAGATTAAGTTGGTGTAAGTGGTTGGGGTGATTTTAAAATGGGGTTTTTGGGTTTTTAAAAAGGTGAAAGCTTGGAGTGCTTGATGGAAGAGATTATGTTTGCATAAGGTGATAATGGAATCGTTGATTGAATGTTCTGTATTGAAGTTGGGTTGTGGATGGTGGTTTGAGAGACTTAGTAGCCGTTGGGGTTTTAGGGTTTTCATCATTTTAAACAATAATTACAGTTAAAACAAACCTAATATGAAATCTTACACTAGAAAATTGCCAAGGAGAGAGAGAATAAGGGCCATGTTTGTTTTTTTTATAAAAGTTAGCAAACTCTCCGACACAAAAAAAATAAATAAATAAATAAATATTAAAAACATCTAGAAATTATGTTAGAAGTTTGACTTCACTTCTAACCTCAAAACTTCACACCTAATTTTTTGGTTGACTTTTAGCTTCTAGTTTCCCTTTGACTTACATTTGACTCTTGTTTTCCCGCTATATCGTGGTGTTGGTCGTTTCCCACCCCGAGACCGATTTAAGTATGGGTATTTTAGGGTTTTCAACCCCAAAAACTCAAATCTGCCTAATGAAAACCTACCCCCAACTCCCCAAACTTGCCCCAAATCATAACCCCCAAAAAAAAAAAAACAAAGAGCTCATCTCCCTTACAGCGCCTCTTTACCCTCTCTCTCCGCCCTCTCTCCCGGCCATTATTACACCCCTCTCACCCCTCTTTCCACACCTCACTCTGCGCTCTCTCCCGCGCATCTCTCTGTTGCCCATAGTGCCTCCAACAGCGCCTCTCTCCACCCTCTCTCTACGTTTCTCCACGACAAGGTAAGTTGCATTCCCTCTCTCTCTCTCTTTCTCTCTCTTTCTCTCTCTCTATGTTTATTGGTTTATTGTGATGATTTTATTGGTTGAATTGTGATGATTGTTGGGTTTCATTGTTAGATTGTGATTGGTTTATTTGGTTGAATTGTGATGATTGGTTTATTGGTTGAACTGGTCATGGTTTATAGGATGGATCAATATGATGATTAAACATTAGAATTAGAGGTTGTTGTTGCGGCTGCAACCACTGCAGTTAACCTAGTATTATTGTTGGTTGAGGCCACCCAATATGGCAGAGCACCTTCTGTCAATAGGAGGGAGCACAGGAATGCAAACTTACTTAAACATGCAGCGCCTGACTTGTTTCTTGCCACTGGAAATAATCAGCATGCTTGGGCTAACACTTACGTGTTATTTGGTAATTTGTGTATTTAAGAGGAAAATGTGGTTTATATGTGTTTTTGGGGAGAAACTTCTAATGTGTGGTCAAATTAGATTGTTCAGCCAAACAGACTAGTAAAATGTTGAAGTTAGAAGTTAAGTTTTTAAGTAGAACTTCTAACCTTTAGCCAAATGCACTGAGGGAAAAAGATCGTCGCCTGAGAGATTCAAACTCTCACGGGGAAACCCCATGTACTTAGCAGGCACACGCCTTAACCACTCAGCCAAAGCGACTGTTGATGCTTTTAGTTCAAAATGTTCACATAAGTAGGGTGATTAAAGCTTGGATTTTGAGCATCACTCCGCATGTGCTTCCAACATTTTTTTGGTTTTGTAGGGATTACTAGGTTAAGTTCCTAATCTTATAAGTCGGACGAGAGATGCATAAGTCTTATGCGACCAGTTCTTTTGAAGTAAAAATGGAGAAAGTCTAAAATTAAAGGCATTGTTGGACGAAACGAGTTGGTTCTTAAAGTCCAAGCTTGGAAATGCTGAAAGACTTTCTTTAGTAGCGGTAATGACTATAGTGTTATTCACTTAGGCTTAAATGTATTACGGACTGTTTATTTTTTGTTGATTCTAAACAATTATTCTGATTGCTCATTCTAAGTGGTAATGCACAGTGTTATAAAAAATGTTGTGGCACAGGATTTGTAAGGGGCCCAAGGTCTATACATAATGAGGCTAAAGTAATTTTAATGGATCAAAATAATTTATTTTGGGTCATAATTTTGATCATTTTTTTGAGGGTTCATGATGTTCTTCCCCAGCTTTTCCTATCATCTATAATTCAAAATTTACCTTCAAGACTCAAAATTTGTAATGAACTTATCTTAAACTCGTTACTGGTGATGTTTTTCCAGAGCTTGGAGGACACTGTCTTGCTATAGTATTAGAATGAGTAGTAGTATCTGCTGGCCAGGGCGGCTCGGGGTGGAATTGGGCAATTGGATCTTCTGGCTTTGGAGGCCTTGGGGGCCATTTGGGCTTGGGCTAGGCTCACCCTAATCTTTTTATCAGAAATTTATCTTGGGCATGGGCTTGATTGTTTGGTCTTTGGTCTTCACACTCTTCTCCCCACAACAAATGTTAGAGACCTAATCTTTAGGGAGACACGTCTCACACGTTTGAATAGAGAGAGAGTCGTTGTTAAAACCTCTCTCTATAAATATCTTGTTTACCACCTTATAAAACACAAAGAGAAAAACCAGTTTCATCTATTGTTCTTTGCCTTTGTTTAAACTCTCTCTTTCTCGGTTTACTGAGGTGAGAAATAATCACTGTTGTTGTACATAGATTTCCAATACTGAAGCTACTGTATATGTTTGTTGTATCCTGGGAAGATCAGACCATTTACCTGTACCCGTGGTAGGTCGAAATACTCTTTAAAGAGAGTGCAACCCACGCCTCGAGCTGTTACTATTTTGTTACCGGAGGTGTTAAAACATTACGTGTTGTTTACAACCGCTGCTGAAACCTGCTTGTTCTTGTTGTTGTTTACTACCACTGCTGAAACCTGCCTATTCTTGTTGTTGTTTACTACCGCTGCTAATAACCTACCAGTTCTTACTACTGTCGTTTACTACCTTTGTAAATCAGACCTGCTGGTACTATTTTACTGTCCGGAATTACTTGCTATTAACTTGCTACATTATTGTTGTTGTTACCAGATTAATACTGTTGTAATCTAACTGTGTTATTGTTGTTAATTGCTACAAAGAAAACCTGATTGGTACTTGTTATTGCTGCCTATAACTCTGGTTACTGCTGTTGTTTACACTTGTTGTTATTCTACACTTCCTCTGCTAAAAGTTTTAACTTGGGGAAAGCTATTTTACAGGTCCTTTATCATTTTTTCAACAATTTTATAGAGTATTTATAATTTGTAATATGGATCTTTCTTCAGAAGTGTTAAAGTTTGATTCCAACAAACATTCTAAGTTTGATGATCTCAGCTTCAAGAGGTGGAAGAACAAAATATTATTTTATCTCACACTTAAGGAAGTTGCATATGTTATGGAATAAGAATGCCCTATTAAACCTCCCATTCCCGTACCTGCGGTAGACCCTGATCTTATTCTAAAAGAATATAACAAAACCTTATAGTCAATTTCAAACTAGACTGAGGCTGATTTCAAATGCCGTAATTTCATTCTGAACGGTTTAGCGGACGAACTGTACGATTACTATCTACAATCCGAATCTGCAAAAACCATTTGGGATACATTACAAAAAAAGTATATTAAGGAAGAGGCGGGCTCTAAAAAGTTTGACGTAAGCCGATATCTCAAGTTCACTATGGTCGACGATATGTCGATAATTTCCCAATCACATGAGTTGCAATGAATTGCGCATGAGATCGTTTCCGAAGGGATACCTCTTGATGAATAATTTCAGGTTGTCATAATGATTGACAAATTATCGTCAAATTGGAAAGACTATAAAAATATCCTGCGACACAAGTCAATGGAACTTACCATGGAGAACTTGATTACTCATCTAAGGGTTGAAAAAGAATCTAGAAAGCAAGACCTAAAAGAGGAAATCCTTTTGGTTCAAGCCAAAGGGACGGTCCATCTGAAACCTAAAGGGAAACCTTTCAAGGCTAAGAATGGTGGTAATCGGAATAACCGTCCAAACAGTGGTAATCTGAATAACCGTCAGAATTATGGACACTATAATCCTAATAAGGGATCGAACCAACAAGCCTCACCAAATAATGGAACAAGTTTTATTATGTGCTTTAACTGTAAAAAGCCTAGATACATATCTAGAAACTGCCAGAACCGCAGACCTATTACTCAGGCTAACGTTACCAAAGAGCCCTTTGTGGCTATGATCATAGAGATCAACATGGTCAGTGGAACCGGCGGATGGTGGGCTGATTTGGGCGCTTGAACGCAATTGGTTCAAGGCCTACAAGGAGACTGAAGACCAGAATGTGCTACTTGGGGATTCTCATTGTACCAAAGTGTTAGGCACTGGGGATGTCGAACTGGTATTTACCTCTGGAAGGACAGTGACTCTAAAGGATGTGATGCACAGTCATGAAATGGGAAAAAATCGTGTTTCTGGTTATCTTCTCAACAAGGTAAGATTTTAGCAGACCATTGGGTCTATCAGTACATTTTGACTAAGGGTGGGGTTTTTGTGAGAAAGGGTTTTGTTTGTAATGGAATGTTTAAGATGAGTATTGAAATAAATAAATCTATTTCTGCTTACTTATTATCTTCTTTCAATATTTGGCACTCTAGACTATGTTATGTTAATAAGAAGTTAGTACATAATATGAGTAAACTTGTCATAATCCCTAAAGTAGATTTAAATAATTTTGATAAATATTATTTTTATAGACAAGCTAAGATTACTAAAACCTCACATAAAAGTGTTGTAAGTGAATCACAACTTTTAGACTTAGTACACTCTGACATTTGTAAAATGGATGGAACACTTACTCGAAATGGTAAAAAATATTTTATAACTTTTATAGATGATCATTCAAACTATATTCATGTTTACAATGCGTCACAAAAGTAAAGTTATATATATGTTTATGACATATGTAACCGAGGTTAAAAATCAGTTTGATAGAAACATTAACAGATTTTGTAGTTGTAATAGCCTAATTCCGAGATTCGGGCTTAGCCTTTGCACCAAATGAATTCAAAACATTCAAGAACAGTAGACAATAAATAACAAGATGATTTAGCGTAGAAAACATTTGAATATGTTAAAAACTACGACCTCTCCTAAGGATTTTGAGAAAGTGATGATCTTATTGAGATTGCTAGTTTATTACAATGAGCGTTCTGAGAATATAGGATGATAGAGTAGGAACTTTTCTATGGTAAATGTTCCGTCCCTCATCTGCAGTTCTCCAGGTCTTTTTATAGGTACTCTAATATGACTGTTTGACGACCATAAAGTCTCTTAATGATGGACGTTACAAAGTGTGTGTGAGATATCCTTTGACCAGATTATGTAACGTCCTGACCTTTGCTACTGTACTACGGCTCTATTGCTTATTGTATGCTTTGCACAGGTCAAACTGTTGGTATAGAGGTCGAAAGTGATATCCCAAATAAGGAAAGTTTGGTCATGTCTTTAGTAGTACTTCTTGTATGTTGATGAGATTGAGGACGAGGCTTGAGTCTAAGATACGAAGTAAGCTATTACAAGATGGCTCTTAGCCAATAGCATGAGTATCGTCAGGGATAAGTGGTGTTGGTTGAGAAACTTTTGCTGTATATGTTTCTGATTGTGTCATGCGCTCTGTTGTTGAGGTCAAAAGTTTTTATGTAGTTTGAAGATGAGGCATGAGCTCGAGATGCAGAATAAGCCACTACAACCGCCCCCTCTCAACCAACAAAATGAAAAGCATTGTAGGCGAGTGGTGTTGGTTGAGAAGTATCATTAAATGTTATAGTTAATATCTAAGATTCATTTCCAATGATATTCATGAATCTCTATTGGTGTATGTTGGGTTTCCTAGAACCAATGACTGTAGTCAAATATTACTGCATGGGGAATCCTTTTGATGTTGGGAATTTGAAGAGTCTGCTTTAAATGTTGATTCTCGTATAAAAGACACTCTAAGTTGAGTGGTAGGAGAAAAACTTTGTCTTTGATCTCTGCCTTTTTTGTTTACTGTGGTAAAAATGGTGACGACTAGGACTCAAGCCCGAGAGTCTAGGATTCGAAGGAAGATAGAGAAATTGTGTATTAGGTACTTTGGTTATCAATCGTTGCATCTGCCTACTCCAAATCTTGTTTCTCTTACTTTTCATCATATGTCCTATGAAGAAGTGATGGAGGCAGGGGATGACCACTTCCAAATGGTACGTTTCCATTACCTATTGACATCTGAGGTGGAATATCGTAACGGTCTTCGACTACTGGCGGAGGAAGCTGTTACAACTGAAGATGAATCGGCAGGCATTCGGCCGAGGGAGTCTCATCGATATCCTGCTAATGAGTGGTTCTTGTTGAAGAAATGAGGCTTTCCGTTTGTCTCTAGCATGCGAGGAGGTGAGGAAGATTCAGAGGATTATTTTCTTCCATGGACCATAGCTTTTTGGCCATGAATAAGATCTTTCATCTGTGATGTCTGCTTCTAACTTCCCTGAGTCTTGCAGCATGGGATCAAAGTTTAGAATCTGCTTCTTCTGTTGACTCTTCGTGCGAAAGAAAATGTCGAGCTAATACTTGATGTAAATTGAAGTAATTTGTAAAATCTTTGTACTCTGTTGTAAAGTATTTTGTAAGAGAAACTTTTGGACTGAATGAAATATTTGTGTTCTATTATGATGATACTTTTTCTCGAGCTTGTTTGATCACTTTCTGCTTGTAACATAGGTGTTGGTAACATAGATGTTTATGCATCATGGGTATGAAGGGAAAAATGGTAGTGAGAGTTGAGGTAAAATTTAGAGGAGGACGAGGATGTGATGAGAGGGACGACTTGATGGGAATGCCGGTATAAAGGAGGTCGAGTTGTTGATGCGAACTTGATGTCAGATTTATGCGAGCTGTGAGACAGGGTTGATGTGTAACTGTGTGAGAAACTACTGGATTGGCTATCGTCTTGCATGTTTCCATTTTGATGTGTCCGTATAAAATCTTAGGAGATACGCTATGATATGGAAACAAAAAACTGTCATAATTTTTTTGTAACTGATGTTGATCTTCTGTAGTTCCATGAATATTGCTTGAATAATATGTTCTTCTGCTGAATCAGTGTGGTAATATATTCATAAATCTTTCTAGTGGCTATAAAATCAGGAACCGTGGCTGGTATGAGTTGTATCTTCTACGGGGATAATCATTCTCTAGAGGTAGTGTGACTAACCATGGTGAGGTCTCGTTCTCAATATGCGCGGCGTGCTCAATATGCAGTAGACAGTCATTTTCAGATCAAGGTTGTTGAACTTCGTGAGCACTATTTCGTCACTTTCCTTATGATGTCGTACTTCTGGAATGGCCATTGAATCTTGTTGGGTTAGACGATGAAGGCAGGTGTGCGGAACATGATCGCTTTGTGTGGTACAACATTTTTCGTAGGTCATTATTGGATTCCAGGGTATAAGAACTGACTGTTCTACAGCTTGCATGTGATAAGATCGTAGAAGATAATGTAAGGGCAGCAAATAGAGAGATAATTCTGTATGGGGAACCAAACCATCAGGGTTATTTTAGATGTAACTAAGGTGGTCGTTGGGCTCGATGCAAGGGAGATCGTGATAAGTATTCTATGTTTCTTTTTTGTATTCTGTGTTTGAATAAATCTAAGATGAAGGGTCTTGATATAATAAAGTGATGGGATGTTTTGATCTGTTTGAATAAAGTATTTTGTTATATTGATTGTGTACTGATACTGTGTATGACAGCTGTAGGATTTTAACAACTGTATGGATATCTTCAGATTTTTAATAATTGATCTATTTTAGAAATGTTTGTACGATCTTGGCAGAATATAAGTAAGATGATTGGTCGTTTGGTACAGTATTGAGAAGAGGTGCAGGATTTGTAATGGTGGATAACATAGATAAACATAATGGTGGCAAACATCGTCACAGAAGTCATGATGATGTTGTAAAATGAAAAGACGTGCCTGTAGCAACTAGCAACAGTGGGGATAGCTGACACGTGTCAGAAGGATCTGTCATTTTATAAACCGAGGAAGAGTATAAAACTCGTCTCTCTCTCCCTCATAAATTGTTTATAGTTTCAGAGAAAAAAAATGGTGCAAATATTATTGTCAAGGAGAGGAGACGTTTGAGTACTGATTGTGACTTGAGAAAGAAATCTTCATCGAGTGATAGGAGATTACCGGAGAGACGACGGGAACGCTCATTTTTGAGGAGACATCCAGGTAAAGTAGAGGATTATTGTTCTGCAAGTTCAGGTTGGTGATGGAAAACCATTGTCTGTTTGATTTGTGAGTAATCTGTGTTATATAGTAATCTGTAAAATTTAGTAATCTGTATAGTTTATAGAATCTGGGGTTTTGGGAATTTTGACAGTTCATTGAGAGAGGCCTATAATGTAGGTTGTATGGTATGTGTATGTTGCCTGAAGAGAGCGAAAATGCTTGTGTTGGAGAAGAGGAGGGAAATTTGAAATAATTTAATTTGTGTCTTTTTGTTTTGGGAATTAGGAAAATAGATGTGTTGACTGGGTAGAAGGTGGGTCTATTTTTACTATTTGTCGTGTATATATAATGATAAAATATGTTTTTGTATCTGTAAGTTTAGTATGCGTTCTAAACCTAATATTCTTGCTAGTAAATTTGTAATCTCGTCCGATTCTGAGGAAACATCGTCTTCAGGGAGGGGGGACAAGTGTAGTGTAATGGAGAAACTGTTAATAGTGTGGGGACGACTATAGAAGTGGTAGGGCCCAATAGATTTGGGGGCGTGAAAGAGAAGGAGGATAAAAAGGAGAAAGGGAGAGTCCATGTCATATACCCAGAGGGGTAGATATAGGGAAAGAATACTTGAAAAATATAAAGAAATGTTAAGGAAACTGGGGGAGTTACGTAGAGGACCAAGGTCTCTGGTTCAGAGCCTATATCTCTAGAAAAGGGGAGGAAGCAATATACTATCAAGTTCCATGTTTGGAAAGTGGAAGAAGGATAAAGGTATTAGTGAGGGGGTAACCTCTCGTATTACAATGGGCTTGGGTTATCAGGCCCAAGGGGAGGTTTTTTGTATTTCTTGAATCAGGTCGTATACCGCCTAAGAATTTTGCTGACCTACTTTTAGAAAGGGGTTATGAGTGTGTTATAGTGCTGCCCTGCCCAGTTGAATGGGAATGTTTATGAGATGATGAGGGTATGTGAGGCACTGAATAAAAAATAGATGAAGGAAGGAACTGCGAAGCAGCTCGTAGCTGAAGATGTATTAAATTTTTGCAAGTTTAAGTATGTGAAGAGTTTGAATAGTGGCTACCTGTATAGTGATTCGGCTAGGGTAAAATTCTTTGATTTTAAATCTGCGGGTAGACCATTGAACGACTACCTTGTGTGGGTAGAGGGTAAATTATTTGTAGGTTCCAGATGAACCAGCGCTCGAGCTGAACCATAGATATTATAATCCGAGTAACTGATGTTGACCAACCTTTGAATAGTCGATAACCATGTCTTCGTGTTGTGTAAATGATGTTTTATTCCTTTTTATTGGCAGAACCCAAACCGTTGACTACTCCAGATAAGACCAACCTGTTTGATTGTGTTGCTCGAGATCGGGGCGAGCTAACAGAGGTACTTAGTGAATTGGGTATCCGAAGACACAAAAGAGTAAATTCGGTAGCACCCAAAGTTTAGCGTGCTCAGGAGAAATAAGTTATGGCTAAGGGAAAAACTGTTGAGACCGTTGCTGACGTGCTTAGTCCTCCACTTCCTGTATCTCTGACTACCAAACAAATTACTCGTATGGGCCGAAAGCCAGCGCAGCAGAGTACCTCAGTTGCTGGGGTTCTGCTCACAGAACAAGAGATTGCAAAGCCTACTGCTGACGGTAGGGAAGAAAAAACCAAAGTGAGCGTGTCTGCTCCTGGGGAGGCTAAGAAGATTTTGTTTAAGAAAAAAATGGTATTTAGAAGAGGACAGTGACCGAACTAACCCTCTTGTTATGACTAAGATGAGAGAGTTGGAGCAAAAATATTATCGTATGGTCGGGACGAACTCACAGCAGCTCGAGGATGAGTACCTCGAGCATACGTTCGTGGTATGTGGTCAAAATTTATGACTTGATGTTACCTTTGATCTAAGTAAACTTGTTGACCTAGCTCTTCCTTTTTATTTGTACTGGCAGCTCTCAATGCTGATAAAGGGGGCAAGACAATGCCTGGACAAGAGGGGCCAAGAATTTGTCACTCTAACGGTAAAGTTTGAAGCTCAGTTAGCTCGTGTAAAAGAGCTTGAGGCTGACCTTCTGTTGGAGGGAGAGAGAGAGAGGAAGGCTGCAGATGTTACTGTAGCTGCAAAAAAATTTAGTGATCTGTCAAAGCATGAGAAGCTCATGACTGATGCGGTTGCAACAACCTTAATGGAAAGAGACTACTTTATCCAATCGTACTATTATTTTGGATTGAGTGCTGGTAATGTGGAGCTGATCCAGAGTGGTAGATATGAAGAGGTAAAGTTCCCTGCTGAGGTCAAGGAGAAAGAGATGGCTGGTGATGCTACTGGTTTGGCCAAGAAAGCGTCAGCCCTTCCTTTAGGCAGTACAGAGCCAGTCCATACTGTTAAGCAAATAGTAAAACTTGTGGTAGAACGTGCTAAAATAGTTCCCTCTCTGGGGCAGATGCTAAAATCTCCTTCTGAAGTAGACATTAGCAAGCACCTTTAAAGATTTTGTGGTATCCTGTCTTCTATTTTTCAGCTCGCTTGATTTGGATGAGATAGTACTTTGTATAATCGTACACTATTTTCACTTTGAGTGATGTTTTGAAATATGCTTTTCGCTAATGTTTGTACTGAAACATGATATCTGTAATCTGTGTAGGAGATAGAGTGATTGAGAAAAACAAACTCTGAATTGGAGAAGTCGTTGAGTAGAGCAAGGGCCTCCGTGGCTCGTATTCAACAGGTACTTAACAAAACTTAATATGAGAGAAGGCAATTTAAGTTGAATTCAGAGAAAACATTTAAAGAGTTATATGAACTGTAATGTAGATATGCTAAGATAATAGTAGAGAAAGACGAGGTATTAAGAAAGGAAGAGGAAAGGGGATATTAGTTTAAAAACCAAAGAAATTGACTTGTTTTAATGACCCAAGTGATAAGGTGAGATGTCAGAGTATGCTAGTTGCTTTGACTTTGTATTTTGAGGTTGAAGTAGATAGTGAACGGGGGTTAAAAAAAAGCTTATATAGAGCTTTTGAGGGAGAGTGGTGTAGTTTCAGACCCAACTCAAGTTATGTTTTTAGCTCAAGAAGCACGCCATCGTCATAGTTTAGAGGCGAAAAAGTGTTCTGCTCGAGCTAGTGTATCTGTTATATGGGGTAATGTAGAACATTTATCTGATGCATTTGGCTTTATATAGAATTTGAGGGCCATGAGAATTGTATTTTTCAGGATAAGAAAAAAGCAAATAGAGGTTTAAAAGTAATTAGAGGGTAAATTAAAAGGGTTATAGGATGAGTTATTGTAGCACGTGGAGCAAAAAATGTCTTTAGCAACGCGGCTGTCGAAAGAAGTAGCTGTTCGAATGAAGGTAGAAGGGGATGTGAGGGGTTTAGGTGTATTACAGAAAAACACGCACCAGCGGTTGCACAAAGTGCAAATGATATTGAAGGAGCTCTTCTATCCCCCACGAGCAAAAGTCGTTATTCGAACAGAGCATGAGCGTCACATAGACAATGTTATCAAGTTTTATGGGGGAGAACTATCTAGAGTAGAAAACAAATTTAGGAAGTTCGTGATAGGATGTGAGAAAGATTTTAATTCAGAGAATGCCAAAGTTGAGAATATGTGGTTTACCATTAGTGATGGAGAACTTGTCGACGAACAACCCATTCCTAGGTCATGGGAGGAGTCGTTAGAAGAGAAGGAGGAGGTTGAGAGTCTGATACCCCGAACGTGGCGTAAACAACGTCAGCAGGATATTGTGACCTTTACCACACCGGTTGATGTGCAGGCGTCGAATAGGAAGATAGTGAAAGACAAGGTGCAGTCGTCTCATGTCTGAAAGAGTCACAAATAGAGTACTTTTTTTTACCTTTGACCTGTCCTTCGTACTGTTTGATGATAAATGTAATGTGTTTGTTGTTATAACATAATGATGTATCTGACTTACTCAGATACCACGTTCTTGATGTAATCTTGTCAACTGTTATATGTACTCTATTGTTATGAAGAATTATTATAAATATAACCTGTTATGATAGGTGGAACTGGTTGTTATACAAAGTCAGTGTGATGCGTTACGTGCCAAGAATGAGTAGATGAATGTTGAGCTAAAATCGAGTCAGGGTGCCTAAAAAAGTGCTACTGAAACAGAAGAAAAATTGAGGGCAGAGATGTCGGAAAAACAGAATGTAGTAGCCCTCCTGACTGATACTCTTCAAGAGAAGGAGGCAGTACTAGCCGTCAGTGTAAAAAGGATAGAGAGTTTAGAAGAAGAGATAAGATAAAAGGGCGTTGAAGTTGGAAGTAGCTCAGAACAAGCTAGTCAACAAGATGCTGAATTGATGTATGTACGAACGCAAATTGCAGAACTGCTAGTCGCGTTAGAGGGGAAGGAAATATTATGAAGGAGTTACAGTTTCAAGTTAATAAGCTTGAGGCAGAGATAAGCGATGTTCGAGTTTGTGCTCGTAAGTACGAGGTAATGTTGTCGAAACAAAATAAAATCATAAAAAAGGATTGGAATAAAATATGTGAGCTAGAGCGGATTGTGCAGTCGCAGCATCTGGACATTTTAGAATATCAATCCAAAAATGACACACTTCGAAACGCGAATACGAAGCTAGATGAGGATTTGTTGCAGTTGGAGATACGTTACGACGGGAAGAGGGTAGAATGTGAAGGTAATGAAGCGCCAATGTCTTTGATTTACCATATGGACGAATTTATGGCAGTGCTAGAAGCTTGGAATTCGAATATGTATCATACAAAACGTCGAGTGGATGACCGTTATGAGTAACTGGAAACCACGTTGAAGGAATTGTAACATAAACTGGGCAAACTCCTTCTTAGTAAGCAGGTTAAAAATAAGGCAGGTGAAAGTCACAAGAGAGAGATGGTGGCAGTAACCTCGTTCTTTACAGCAGAATTGAAGAGATTGAAAGCTGAAAGTAAGAGGGTATATAATGGGTTGATTGACCAAGGTGTAGAATGTAAGATGAAGGTAATTCAATCTGAATATTTATAACCCATGATTACCAGAATCGGATCGTTTAAACAGAGCATGGTTAGAGAGGAAAAGATAATTGTTATGTGGAGAATGCCAGAATTCATGCGTCGGCGGATATCTGGATGTGTTGTACAGGATGCGACAGGCCCTTCTAATGCAAGTAATGAATTAAGTGATAGCTAAAGTGAAGAATGAGGAATGTGATTATGTTGTATGTATAAGAAACAAGGATAAAAATATAGATGTATGAAGCAATAGTTAAGGACGAAACAGTTAACTGTACTAACCGTGTGAGGTACCAATGATAATGTATGCAAGGCAGTGTAATATGTGATTGGTTTAGCCAAAGTGGTAAACAATCTGCGATGTATGAGATGATCAGTTTGGCCGAATCAACAAACGGTCTGTAATGTATTTGGATGGTCGGCTTGGCCGGAACAACAAATAATCTGTAATGTATTTAGATAATCGATTTGGCAAAAGAAACAAACGATTTATAATCTGTGTATAAAAGTGCTTGTTGGATATATTAGAAGAAGTACTGTAATGTAGGGCAATCGAGCACAAGTATTTCATTGGTGTAAGATTGACGTACAGCGAATGTGTTAGATAGATCGGTTTGGCCAAAGCAACAAACGATCTGTAATGTATTTAGATGATCGATTTGGCCGAAGCAGCAAATAATCTATAATCTGTGTATAGAAGTACTTGATGGATATATTAGAAGAAGTACTGTAATATAGGGCAATCGAACACAAGTATTTCATTGGTGTAAGATTGACGTACAGCGAATGTGTTAGATAGATCGGTTTTGCCGAAGCAACAAACGATCTATAATTTATATATAGAAGTACTTGTTGGATATATTATAAGAAGTATTGTAATGTAGGGTAATCAAACACAGGTATTTCATTAGTGTAAGATTGACGTACAACGAATGTGTTAGATAGATCGGTTTGGCCGAAGTAACAAACGGTATGTAATGTATTTAGATGATCGATTTGTCCAAAGCAATAAACGATCTATAATCTGTGTATAGAAGTACTTGATGGATATATTAGAAGAAGTACTATAATGTAGGGCAATCAGACACAAGTATTTTATTGGTGTAAGATTAATTAAAGGAAAGTACACTATAACAGATTTGTTATCTGCGATACAACTTCAATCTCCTTGTGTTCCAAGGATTAGGTATGTACTCTCCATGCTCAATGGCAAGGTCGTAGGAACCGAGGCCGCTTTTTTCGATAACGACAAAAGGACCTTCCCAGTTTTCAGATAATTTCCCTACGTTGAGCTCTTTGCCATATTTGAAAATCTCTCGAAGGACTAGATCCTTGATTTTAAACTCTCTATGACGAACGCGTTTGTTATAAGACCGGGTTAAAGCTAGGTGATACCTTCCTAAATTCATGATTGCTCTGTCCTGAGTCTCCTATATCCAATACATATTATATGCCAACTGGAAAACATTTTCTTCACCGGTCATGGTATGGTCGCGGATGGGGTGATGATACTGAGTGGAGATGATTACTTCTATACCGTAAGCCAAATTTGAGGTGTAGTTCGATAAGCCCATAACACATGTGGTAATTCTATGGCCCAATTGCCCTTCTTTTTTGTCATGTATTTTTTGATCCCATCCACGATAGTGTGATTAGTAATTTTGGCCTGACCATTCCCTTGCGGGTAATACGGATTTGAAGGAGAATGTATGATGTTGTGTTGATTGAGGAATTCGACAACTTTGGAGCCAACGAACTGAAGTCCATTGTCGATCCCGATGAGATGGGGGCAGCCGAAATGGATGATGATGTTTTCCCATATGAACTTGATGACTTCATCCTCTCGTGTGTAGCACAGAGGAACTGCTTCTACCCACTTAGTGAAGTAATTCGTTGTAACTAGCAGATGTTTCCGTTTTCCTGGTGCGGTAAGAAATTCACCGACAAGGTCAAGGGCCCATCTTTTAAATGGCCATACAACGTTGTTGGAATGGAGTTCCAAGGCTGGAGCTCGAATTTGGGGACCATGACATTGACATGCACCATATTTTCTTACGAGTTCAATTGCTTGAGCTTTTATTTTAGGCCAGAAGATGCCTTGGGTAAGAGCTCAGTTGGCTAGAGATCTTCCTGCTGCGTGGGAACCACGAGTACCTTCATGTAGATCGTGTAAGAATTTTTGAACTTCTTTGTGGGATAAGCATTCAAGATACGTCCCTGTGACCAAAATCTTGTATAAGAGGTCGTTGTCCACGATGTAGCGTTTAGCATTATCAAGTACGCATCTTCTTTCAGTGGGGTCTTGAAGGAGTTCTCCATTGAATTTGTTTTTGGTTCCAATATACTTGAGGAAAGGTCATCGCCAATCGTCCTCATCCTTTTTAACGCCCCCAGTATTAGCAAAATTTGAGCTTATGATGTTAATGCTGGGGGTTGATAAGACTTCGATCTTGAGATATCGAGCTTCTGAGCCAAGGACTCATGCGAGATATGCAAGGAAATCAGAATGTCTATTTTCTCCGCGCGGCAAATGTTTGATATAATTTTTCTTGAATCTTTTCATTTTGTCGGCTACTGTGGTTGCGCAATCTATCATTTTTCCATTCATCTGGAATTTTTCTATGTAATGGTTTACAATAAGTAAAGAATCTGTGTATATGGATAGTTTGGATACTCCAATCTCTAGAGCCATATCAAGACCATGAATCATTGCCTCGTACTCGGCTACATTGTTGGTAGCTTCAAAATTCAATTAGATTGCCTTTTTGATTATATCATTAGAAGTTGTGATCAGCACGGTTATGATGCCTGATTCTGTGGGTCAAGAAGATCCATCAGTTAAAAGTCATCATCCTTTTTGAGTTATCCAGTCTGCCCTTTCTTTGAGTTGTTCTTCATAAATTTTTGTGCTATCTTCTTCCCAATCAGGGTCTTCTACGGGGAAGTCTGCGAGGAAATCTGCTACGGCCTGACCCTTTTTAGAATGTATGGGTTCAAAACGGATGTCATACTCGCCAAGAGTGACTGACCATTGCTGGAATCGTCTGGATTTTTCTCGTTTGGATATGTTAGATTTCACGCAGAGGGTAGTTGGTCACGACTCGTACTGAGTGGGCTTGAAAGTACTATCTCAACTTTTGTAAGGTGCAGACGAGAGCTAAAAGTCGTTTCTCGATCTTGCTATATCGGGATTCTGCTAGAGTAAGAGTTTTATTGATAAAGTAGATAGGAGGCCTATCAATTTTATCATCAAGTCGAATGAGAACAAAACTTAATGATTCTTCAGTGACTGCAAGATAAATGGTGAGTTTTTCTCCTTCGCGAAGTGTACTCATTACTGGTGGTAAACCCAAGTAAAGTTTAAGTTGTTGAAAAGGTTCTTCGCACTCTGTTGTCCATTCGATCTCAGGGACCTTCTTAGGTTTTTGTTTTATCGTCCCCTCACGTAGTAAGTTGAATAGCCATCAACAGCGATCGGAAGACTTTGAAACAAAATGGTTTATCACGGCAATCTCGCCTACTAACTTCTAGATGTCTTTCTTCATTTTTGGAGAAGGCATAGATAATAATGTACAAATACGATCTAGATCAGCTTCAATACAACGCTTTCTGATTAAGTGGCCCAAGAATTTCCCTGATTAGACTCTGAACTGGCATTTGTCGGGATTGAGTCTCATCTTGTAGAGACGGAGAATATCGAAAACCGTGTGTAAATCTGTAATATGGTTTTTCTTCTTAAGACTTTTATACAACATATCGCCTATATAGACCTCCATTGTCTTTCCAAGGTGATTTTTGAACATTTGGGTCATTAATCGTTGATAAGTAGCTCCAGCGCTCTTGAAACCGAATGGCATAACTTTGCAGCAGTATAGGCCATGTTCTGTAATGAAAGCTATTTTTTCTTGATCGTCAGGTAATATAAGTATTTGGTAGCATAGGTATTCTGACACGACGTCCATCATAGACAGGAGCCCATGTCATAAAGTAGAATCGAGTAGATTATTTATGATAGGGAGTGGAAAACTGTCCTTTAAAGTATGTTTGTTCAAGACCGTGAAATCCACGCACACCCTGATCTTTCTGTTATTCTTCTGTACTGCTACAATATTCGATATCCATTCTGGATAATTGGCCTTTCGAATAAAACCAACTTCGATGAGTTTTTCGATCTCTTTGTTGACTTAATCCCGAAGTCGTGGTGCTAAAGTCCTTTGTTTTTGTTTGACAGCTTTGACTTTATCCTTCAAGTTGAGTTTGTGATAGACCAGATTTGGATCAATGCTCGGCATCTCGTGAAAAGTTCAAGCGAAGACATCACTATTCTCCTTAAGGAACTAGATGAGAGTATCACTCTCTGTTATGGGCAGATGAGTGCATATATATGTCCCACGCTTTGGTCTACTAATTTCAACGTACTCTGTGGTTTCTGCGCTGGGAAAATGTTGCCCTGTAAAGTTGACTGTATTATTCTCTCTAATGTTTCCTATTGTCCTATGTAATTGCTATGCGAGTTAATGTTTGGAAGGTTCTAGTCCAATGACCATAGAATTTTTGCATGCTCATGTTAATTTCAGACTTCCTTTGATCTCGTAAATGATACCTTCCCATTCAAAACGTAATGCCAACTGATAGGTTGACGGAATAGCGCGCATATTGTGTAACCAACAATGTCCCATTATCCCCAGATAACAGGATTTTGATTGATAACATAAAAGACAACGTCGAGTGTTACTATTTCGACGGTGATAGGAAGTACGATCTTTCCTACACGTTTCTCCTTAGATCCATTAAAACCATAGATATCAATGTCGCTTGGTTGGACCTTTTCGGCCAGACCCATCTGATCGATCGTGCTTTAAAAAAGGAGTTCAATAGTATTGCCGGTATCTTTCATCATCGTATAAAGTACCATATTTCGCATTTTCAACATAGTCACCAAAGTATCATGGTAAGGATAGTTAACGTGCCAAACGTCGCAATCATCGAAAGAAATCCTAGTTCGCTGAGATTTGGATACTGGAATTAAATGAACTTCTTTATCTTGCATGGATAAGTCGTGACATTGGCTGACACGCTTCTGTTTGCTCCTATTTGACTTTTTAACGATCTGTGTCTCCACGAAATGGCAGAGAGAAATATGGTACAAATGTTTTTCGGCTACTAGTTTCTCGACTTGTACAACATCTGTAGGATTTGTTTAACTCCCATTCTTATAACTCTTCACGTCCACTATGTAATCGTGCATTCGTCCATCTGCGAAGATGTATTCCAACAACCGTTGTAAGGCAAAACATTGCTCTGTCTCATGATATCGGACCTTATGGTGGATGTAGTATGGTTTGTTCTTGATCGGTTGAAGGTATTGTGCATTGCGAAAGAATCTGTCTTTCTGTAATATAAGGTAGATGTTGGCTATGTCACATTCATCTTCGGGAGATAAGGTTTCGGCAAGTTACTCCCCTTTTGAGGTTACTTGTCGTTGGATTAGGTTTGTTTCCTGTCTCCTCCCTGATCTGTTGTCTAATTAAAATTATAATGGGTTGATTGATCTTGAGCTATCAGTGTTGATTTATAAGGTTTCTGTCTGTCAGACACCATTCGTTCCAATTCGATGTATCTGTTAACCTTTTCAATCATGTTTTCTAATGTCGTCAGTTTGCTGAGGAAGAGGTATTCCTTCGCCCGACCATCAACGAGTAAAGCGTTGGTAAAAGAAAAAATATAGATCTTCTGGTCGAGTCGATCTACTTTTCAAGCTAACTCCAAGAACTTTTTAGTCAATGTCTCAAGCTTCTCTCCTGGAATCTGTTTGAGACTGAAATGATAATATAGGTTTTCCTCATTATCTCTGTTGTGCGAGTAATTCTTGATAAAGAGTTCGCGCAACTATTCGAAAGTTGTGATGGACCCTTCATGCAGTGTGTGAAACCACCGTAGGGGTTCGCCGACAAGCTGGTAGCAAAGAGTCAGCATAAAATGTGGTTGGATGTGGAATGTAGACCTAAAGCGTCCTAGAACTCATGAACGTGTTCCACTGGATCAGTTCCTTTGTACTTTTGAATCTTTAGAGTATGAAACCCGGTGGGGACCTCACCATCTAATAGATCCTGGGCGATCGGGCTCTTCTGTAATCTATTGTGGATCCCTTTAGTCGACGTATGGGCTTCAAGCAATTCTTTGATTCGCTTTTCAATATGTTCATGAGTGACATACTGTCGAGTTGTAATGGTTGGTCAAGTGATGCGTCCTTCTCCATGATTGTGGCCACCACTCCCTTCACTCAGACATTCCTTTATCGGGACTTGAACTTTTCAAGGTAGATTATCAGTCTGTCTGACTCCCACCAGGCCGTCATATACTTCTTGTTGGATCTCCTGGATCGGTATGGGCTCTACATCCTATTATTGATGGTTAGATCAGAGTGCACCTCCTGCGTGTATGTCTTTCGGAGGCAGTCCTATTCTGTCATGAACGGAAATCTGTGAGGCCTCAGGTTGTATGGCTTTATTCTTCTGGGTGGCGATCTGCTGACCCTGCAGAACCTTTAACGCGTCCTGAACACTCGCGAGCTATTGTTCCAGGGCTGCACGTCTTTCTATTTTAAAATTTAGAATGGCCCTCAAGTCTGCTAAAGCTGTGTTTTTTTCCACATGGACGATCGGCGTGCTCTGACCTGAAGGTGACAGAGAAAATGATAAGCGGCATTTGAGACAATGGGTTTGAGAACTTTGGTTCCCACATACGGTGCCAAATGTAATTGCTTAATTCTAGGATTCAGGCTTAGTCTTTACACCAAATGAATTCAGAACATTCAAGAACAGTAGACAATAAACAACAAGATGATTTAGCGTGGAAAACCTTTGAATATGTTAAAAACCATGACCTCTCCTGAGGATTTTGTGGAAGTGATAATCTTATTGAGATTGCTAGTTTATTATAATGAGCGTTCTAAGAATATAGGATGATAGAGTAGGAACTTTTATATGATGAACATTTCGTCCCTCATCTGCAGTTCTCCAGGCCTTTTTATAGGTCCTCTAATATGACCATTTAACGACCATAAAGTTCCTTAATGATGGGCGTTACAAAGTGTGTGTGAGATATCTTTTGACCAGATTATGCAACGTTTCGACCTTTGCTACTGTATAATGGCTCTATTGCTAACTGTATGCTTCGCACAGGTTAAACTGTTGGTATAGATGTCGAAAGTGATGTCTCGAACTGAGGAAAGTTTGGTCATGTTTTCAGTAATACTTCATGTATGTTAATGAGATCGAGGACGAGGCTTGAGTTTGAGATACGAGGTAAACTATTACAAGACGGCTCTCAACCAATAGTATGAGTGTCGTTAGGGATGAGTGGCATTGGTTGAGAAACTCGTGTTGTATATTTTTTTGATTGTGCCACGTGCTCTATTGTTGAGGTTGAAAGTTCGTATGTAGTTCGAAGATGAGGCATGAGCTCGAGATGCGGAATAAGCCACTACAGTAGTGATAGAGGCACAGAGTATGATTCACATGAATTTCAAAACTTGTATTAATACTTAGGAATTATACATGAAACTATTACTCCCTATTCTCCAGAATCTAACGGTAAAGCTGAACGCAAAAATAGAACTTATACTGAGTCGATAGTTGTTATATTACTTAGTTCTGGATCACCTAAATCTTTATGGGGTGAATCATTATTATCTGTTTGCCATGTTTTAAACCGTATTCCTCATATCACATATGAATTATCACCTTATGAAATTTGGAGGAAAAAAAACCAAATGCTAGCTATTTTAATGTTTGGGTCTGCTTAGCCTATGTTCGTAAACCTGATCCTAAATGGATAAAACTAGCTAGTAGAGCTTTAGAATGTGTTTTCATTGGTTATGCTATTAACAGTAAAGCTTACAGGTTTCTTGATATTAAGGAAAATGTTATTATTGAATCATTTAATATTGATTTCTTTGAGGATAAGTTTCCCTACTTATTGAGGGACAGTAGGGGTAGTAGTGGGGTTCTCAACCTTCTACATCTTCGACCCCTAATGTACTTCAAGTAAAAGTTCCAAGAGCTGTTGATCCTCATGATATAGACCTAAAACTTCGTAGAGGTAAATGTTTAAAGATTGCTAAGGATTTTGCTAATGATTATGTTGTACTTACCTTAGAATTTGACCCCAATACTATCAAGAAAATGTTAACCTCAAGTGACGCTGATTTGTGGCAAGAGGCCATTGATGATGAAATGGATTCTCTTACTACAAATGAAACTAGGGATTTAGTTAACCTACTTCCTGGTAGTCGTTTTATTGGGTGTAAATGGATTTTAAAGAGAAAACTTAAACCAGATGGTACTATAGATCAATATAATGCAAGACATATAGCAAAGGGATATGTGAAAAAGGAAAATATTGATTTCTTCAATACATATTCCCCATTTACTCATGTGATAACCATTAGAGTATTATTGGTCGTTGCTGCCGTGCACGATTTGATTATTCACCAAATGGATGTAAAAAAATTATTTTTAAATGGAGAGCTTGAAGAGGAATTATATATGGATCAACCTGAAGGTTTTGTGATACCTGGTGAGGAACACAAAGTCTACAAGCTAAACAAGACCTTATACGGTCTAAAGTAAGCTCCAAAACAGTGGCACAACAGGATCGGCCAATTACTTCTTTTAAATGGTTTTAAGATTATCGTTGTTGATAAATGCCTATATTATAAAGTACCTGGTGAAAGGTTTATTATGATATGTTTATACGTTGATGATCTTCTTATTTTTGGTTCTACACTTGATATCATTTTAGAAACCAAAAATATGTTTAATAATAATTTTGATATGAAGGACCTAAGTGAAGCTAGTATAATTTTAGGCATGAGGATCACACACACAGACACTGGTATTATTCTTGATCAGTCTCATTACATTGAGAAGATCTTGAAAAAGTATAAATATTTTGATCGTAGATCTTCTTGTACTCCTTGTGATCCACAAGTTAAAATGTTAAAGAACTTAGGAGAGGCAGTTAGACAGAAAGAATACACAAGTATTATTGGTAGCCTTTGCTACGCTACGGACTGTACTAGACCCGATATAGTTTATGTTGTGGAGGTTTTATGTAGATTCACAAGTAAACCAGGTTTGGCGCGCTGGGGTGCTATTGATCGAGTTATGCGGTATCCGAAAAGGATCATGAACTTGGGTTTACATTATCAAAAGCTTCCCACAGTCCTTGATGGATTTAGCGATGTAGATTGGAACTCATTTTTGGATGATTCCAAAGCTACCAGCGGAAACGTGTTTAGTATAGCTGGCGGGTTAGTTTCTTGGAGATCCAAGAAATAAACGATTCTAGCTCAGTCAACTATGGAGTCTAAGTTAGTAGCATTCGCTGCATCTAGTGAGAAGGCAAGTTGGTTGAAAGATCTCTTGTCTTATATTCCTTTATGGAGTAGGCCTATACCACCAATTCTGATCCACTCTAATAGTACTGCTGCGATAGCCAGAGTACAAAATAATTACTATAATGGTAAGAAGTTAGTGATACATCGCAAGCACAGTACGATGAGAGGTTATATCACATCTAGTACTGTTACAATAGATTTTGTAAGATCAAAAAACAACTTGGTAGATCCTTTGACGAAAGGACTGTCTTGTAATAAAGTTTGGAGCACATCCTTAGGGATGGGACTAAAGCCTATTATAGAATCACAAGTGGTGGGAACCCAACCTAAATGACTGGCAATCCTAAAAAATAGGTTCAATAGAAAAATAAATCATTGTGATATAGAATCATGTAACTAGGAGCTTTTTACTCCATAGTTAATCTCGTTGTATATATGCATAATATCTTGCAGCTACTGTAAGGCTGAGTTTCTTAAACTCTTAATGAGTTTTATATCTCATTCTTTGAGTGGGGTGTCTAGCTACAAGAACACTCTTAATAAACTCACCAAGTTGATTGTGAAAGTGTGGCCGCTTCCTATGAAAATTAGGCTAAATTCTCTAAAGCCTTCACCTATACTAGGATTAAGTACATGGCTGAAATGTGCTAGTATTTAGAACTTGCACCTAGTAGGGTTGTATGTAGTTTTCCTCACTATATAAAAATGAATAATAAGTTCAAGACTCTGATCACCTATTATTCTTATATGTTGAAGATTGTCTACTACGTAAATGTTCAAATCTAAGGACACATTTACTTAAGTACATCTCTATATATATCGAAACCATACTTTCATTTCTCTTCTTATTCATTTCTCTTTTTTGTGAAGTTTTTTAAAAGTGGGGGATTGTTGAAATTTTTCAAAACTTGTACCTCATTTTGAGCCTTGAACCCTTGACCTCTTGGTCATCTATTTTATGTGACTCCTAAACTATAGCCTAAAGTTTAGTCCCACATTATTTATAAACAATAGATGAACTAAACATATAAGGTAGTACTCATGTGACATGTGTGTAACATGTGACGTAGAGAAAGTGTATAGGTGTGTGAGTGTGTGAGATGATTTTATACCCTAGACACATTTGGACCTCTCTCGGACGGCCTGGTGGGCCGGGCCGGCTCGGGCTGGGGATTGGGCAATTGGCTCTGGAGGCCTTAGGGGCCCTTTGGGCTTGGGCTAGGCTCATCCTAATCTTTTTATCAAAAATTTAGCTTGGGCTTGAGCTTGATTGTTTGGTCTTTGGTCTTCACACTCTTCTCTCCACAACAAATGCTAGAGACGTAATCTTTAGGAAGACACGTCTCACGTTTGAATAGAGAGAGAGCCGTTGTTAAAACATCTCTCTATAAATATCTTGTTTACCACCTTATAAAACACAGAGAGAAAAACCAGTTTCATCTCTTGCTCTCTGCCTTTGTTCAAACTCTCTCTTTCTCGGTTTATTGAGGTGAGAAATAATCATTGTTATCGTACGTAAACTTTCAATACTTAAGCTACTGTATATGCTCGTTGTACCTGTACCCGAGGTAGGTCGAAATACTCTTTAAAGAGAGTGCGACCCACGCCTCAAGGGTGCTACTGTTTTATTGCCAGAGCTGTTAAAACATTACGTGTTATTTACTACCGCTTCTGAAACCAGCCTGTTCTTGCTGCTGTTTACTACCGCTGCTGAAACCTGTCTGTTCTTGTTACTGTTTACTACCGCTGCTAATAACCTGCCAGTTCTTGCTACTGTTGTTTACTACCTCTGCAAATCAGACCTGCTGTTGCTGTTTTGCTGTCCGGAGTTACTTGCTATTAACTCGTTGCATCATTGTTGTTGTTACCAGATTAATACTGCTGTAATCCAACTGTGTTACTGCTGTTAATTGCTACAAAGAAAACCTGATTAGTGCTTGTTGCTGCTGCCTATTAGATTATAACTCGTGTTACTGTTGTTGTTTACACTTGCTGTTGTTCTACACTTCCTCTGCTAAAAGTTTCAATTTACAGGTCCTTCAACATTTTTTCAACAGCACATTTTACTGACGGTCCATATTATGGATCGTGACAATTCAGGTCGATAAGTAATATTTTCCTACAGCACGATCAATATATAGCTGGATACAAATATGGCTTTTACCCGTTGTGATCATACTCTTTAGTCTTTAAATAAGGTCCCTTGAAGCGTGAAACCCGGTCACCTATCTAATTCTAACATCTATCACATTTGCAATGTGGGCGAGGAATGAATTGTCCAACCCTCCCAAAAAAGGGTCATCAGATTTGCACGCATAAAGTTTGTTATGTCCATAAAGTAACGGATAGCATACTGGTTTGCACGCATAAAGTTTGTTATATATATTTATAACTTCATGCTTTTGTGTTCTTTTATTTGATATAAGTCGAGCCACATTGTGTTTGACTGATTACTACCTTGTTCTTCAAGAGCTAGTAGGCTAGTAGACGACACATTCAGACAACAGGCTAAAGTGGGCGAACATGAAATCCTACTCAATCTTGGAATTCACGGCTTACAGATACAGCAAGGGCAGTCTCAACTGCCCATCAAAGTGGTCAATCTTTCCTTGATCATATGTTCACGCGAATTGGTTTTTACCGTTTAAAAAAGGTGTTACAATGCCAATTTGTGGGTTCATTTATTTATTATTGTTGTGGGTGTTGCAACTTGCAAGATAAGTTTATAAGTTAGGTTGTTGGAGTCAAGTTTTGGGACCATACAATGGATGATGTTGTAGATATATATAATGAGAAAGAATGATAGGTAGGTGTGAGGGCTTATTTCTAATCCCCGTGCTGAGTCCGATATTCGAACTCATATAACTCGAATAAACATACTGATAATCAATTAATGACTAAAAGCAAGGAGATCGTAATATAGACTTCCTCATCTACAGCTCGGGGATGACAAAACACCAAATAACATCGCGCTACAGAAGATACTCCTCCACTTATCAACAGTTCGAATACACGCGAACACTATTAGAGATCGCATCTTCATCAACAGTTCGGAGATATCAAAGCATCATGTGGCTTCGCGCTATAAAAGATACTCCTCCACTTGTTAACAGATCGTATGCACGCGAGCATCACAAGATCGTATCTTCCCAACGGTCTGAAGCTACAACTAAAGAATGTTAATAGATCCGTTACAGATCAACAAGTATCAAGACGTTATAAAAATCCACCATGAAGACTCATCAAAACCTGATATTGTAACATCCATCATCAATGTCACCAACGGTCATATTATAAGACTTATAAATAAGACTATATAGCTACGAATTAGAGAGGCTGCTCTGAGAACCACTAAAAGATTTTTTCTACATCTCTCTCTTTGTAATAGCTAGCAGTCTAAATATACATCTCTATTTTTCTAAAATCCTCAGGAGAGGTCGTGATTTTTAACCCATTCAAGGGTTTTTCACGCTAAATCTAGTGTTGTTTATTTCCCGTTCATAACTAAACATCATAGATTTCGAAGGTGTAAAGCGTTATCTTCGTGCAATACGAAAATAGGCTATTACAGTATCCATACTTGTTCTTTTCTCACCCTACAAACCACCTATATCTTCTTCTTTCATACTTGTTTTTTTTTTGGATTTTGAGATAAATTGTTATATGAAATCAATGACAATTTGGATACACCATCCATGCCCATACTTTATCTGTCTACTAGTCAAATAGTTGGGGGATAATGGAGACAATTATCCCCCAACTATTGGCACACATGACCTTTGGCATACTTAATACGAGTATATATATCTTGGTTGCAACTTTTACGAACATCAGAGGAATAATACTAGAGCGATCACCTCTGAGCTCTTGGTTCAGTGGCTGTGTGACCCTCCACCCCATAAGACGCCATGAGTTCAAACCACTATGGGGTAATAATTGGGGGACAATCCTTGGGTTATCTTGTGGGGCTTTGGCATCGGGCATCTTCGGAGCCTTCACCCTTTGGGATTTGGGCTTCGGGCAACCTTCCAAAAAAAAAAAAAAAAAACCCACCAGAGCGATCTGACCGTAATCGGGCGTGAAAGCCAGTTACACTACTGTGGCTTAGCACATTCCATTTTCAGAATACAAAGATAATGAATTAAACCTATTGTCTTTAGCAACTTATCCTGCAAACCATAAGTAAACACATTTCATCGAGCTCCGGTAAATTTAAGAATACATACAATAGCTAACAAAAATCATTTCCACAGACATTGATCTCAAATCTCAAAACCCATTTTGATTCAGAATACATACATGTACTATAAAAATTAAAGATCGCGCGAAATACAGAACACTGCAAACACCATGACCCCATACAGCAGCGATACTACATACTACTACTAGACATATGGCAAAATACAACTGACCACGATCACCACTACTACTACCAACATACACATAAGTGATATAATCTCCCCCTCTCTCGTTTTGTAGCTTGATTATCAGGACAGCTCAATCCTTGGCTTATCAACATCCTCCAAGGGACGGAACCAGGCCGTTTGTTCCAACACAGTCACATTCTGAGCACCCCCATCCGCTGATGGGGTATGATAGCTGCACGCCACATTAGCCGGTCCATTCTGCTCAGCTGCAGGTCCAAATACCCCTGTCTGAGGGTGCGGGGACCAATACTTATCCGACAGAGGGTGGATCAACTCGTCCGGAACATGGTTAGGACGAAGTTGATCATCCACATTCTTGTCGTAAACCGAATTATGCAATCCCCTCCTACATTACAAATAATCACACAATTATTATCGTAATAATGTAATACATTGGGTCAGAAACAAAATGGATCGGATCAAAACCAATCTAAAATCGTCGACACCTCATCAAATCCAAAGAAAAAAATCCTCGAGATTCACACTGTCATTTTGAACTCGTACGGACAAAGAAAGTCTGTGACAAAGGAATATGATTTCAAACTCACCAGGATCAACGATTCATCGCCATAAAGATTAAAGCAAGATCAAATCAACAAATTAGAGAGAGAGAGAGAGAGAGTACCTGAGATCAAAAACTGCATAGGAAGAAGATAGTCGAGTTGACTCAGCACTCCAGATCCGACTCACGAATCGCTTCCCCAACTCAGCCATTCTACGACTCTGTGAATTAATCGCCATATCATATGTCACACTATTAAATCTATATCAGTTTTTCTCTCTCTGTATATTTATAGACCAGTTTTTCTCCGTCAAAAACTAACCATAACTCACCGTTACGTCGGGGGTATAAAAGAGGGAATATTCTTATTGTACCTATAGGGGTTGCTAGGTGTCTGTCATTAAGAGAGTATGGTGTAATAGTAGAAATACGGTTTTGTCCTTTAGGTGGATAAGATTCTTTAGTGACGTGTAAATTAGATATTTAGATTGGGGGATAAGATGTTTAAAAGTTAGGGCTTATATTAATATTAAAGAGCTGTGAGATAAGTTTGATTCCAAAAGATTAAGAGGATTGGGTTTTGATTAGATTTTAGTTTGAATCGATAATGCAATTTATGCCATCCAAGTTTCTTCGGATGTAATTTTTTTCTTCTCCTCCTCCTCTTTTTTTTTTTGTGAAATAGTTAGTCCCAGGTTGGGTAGAAATTGTTGAGATACCACGTCGGGTATCCAATTCTAATAGAAATGTAGTCCAACCCAACAACCAATGAACAACATGTAATACGTTCTATTATTCTAGTTTATACTAATTTGCTTCCCCTCTTGCTATTATTACTAATAATGACCAAATTATGTGGGCATTGTTACCCACAGAGTCAAAAACACTCATATGATATCGCCCGTTGTATTAAATCGAATCTATGACCTCAAGTTACTATTGTATCTATTTCACATTAAAGATTTAGTGGTCAAACAAGAAGCTTGAGCTCTTAGTAAAATATTTTCTCTAATGAATATGAAACATCCAGCGGTATCTATAAAGTCAAAATTAAATTAAGTTAATGTAGATCCTATAAATGGCTAAATCAGAATATGCGGAAAAAAAAATTTAGCCCCTTTTTGTAAATATCTCAGAAAAATCACAAATGTATAATTGCAATTTATACATTGCCGTCAAAATTTATTTCATTTTGAAATGGCATAATGATTTAAACAGAATGATAAACTCTCGAAAGAATGGTAGTTAGATTGATTAAGTAAAACATGAAACGTACGTTCTCAATGTTGTTCAGCTCTATTGTTTAATTTGTTAAACTTCAAAATGGCATATTTTCTTTGCCTAAGACTTAATACATTATGCATGCTCTTATTTTCAAATAAATATAATATGTATGACCATCTAACGGCGTTAGAATAGTGAGATCGTCCTCCTCGATGGCTCTGAAGTCTGAAGTCAAATTATTATTATTTCGATTTTAGGAGGGCATGGAAAGAGGGATGGAGCTGCATTTCTTCCATCCTGTGTAGGTGGATGCTGTGTAGGTAGATGTTGTGTAGGCGGAGATACACTCAGGAGACCTTATTACATTAAACACTTAGTCAATATTTGAATTTATTTATAGGCTTATCTCAGCACCAAATGTAGGAAAATATATTAGATTTTTTTTATAAAAACTTTGGGTTAATTGTCAATATTTTTTAGAGTAATGATGTATAATTTTGTTAAACTGCCGTCGCCAGGCCTCTATGTTATTTCCTGCTTGTCGCCAGGCCTCTATGTTATTTCCTGCTTAACAGATGTGGAAGAAACTCTTTGTTTATGGTCCAAGACAGAGTGCCCTCTTTAACGTTCCTTTCTGGATATTGACATATTGTTGTTCTTCTCAGTTTATGTCTTGCACGATAGGAATGATAATTATGATATCAGACCAAGTTATGGTCTCGATTAGAAGGTGCTTTTCCGAGCATTTGTTTTGTAAATAACAAGTGGTATATACATGTGGACGGAATGTTAAGTGAGCAATTGAGTTAATTCACTCTGGAGATTAGTCATGAAAGTTTGTGGTGCAATGTGGCCTTACAAAACTTCAAACCGATTTTAGTTTCCGAGTAATGTGACTTTACAAAATATTATTGAGTCTTTCTATGTAAACGAAGAGAAAGTGGGAAAAGATGAGTTAGGTAGAGCTGTAAAATATATGCAAATTTTTTTTTTTAGAAGATGAGCTAGGAAAATAAATAACTTGTTTGTAAGCATTTCAGATACTAGTAAAGAATATGTATTTCTTATCACAAAATATATCACACTTCACAATGTCTTAAACAATATATTGTTGATTAAGGCTTGAATCTAAATTGTCACTTTTTATAGGAGTCGATAATTTAACAGTTACATAAATGGTCGATCACCGTTTGTCGTCGACATTTTAACAGGTATTTAAATTGCCGATCACAACGACAATATAACGGTTCATGCATGTGTCATCGACATGGATTTTCGATAGTGGTCGACATTTTACCACGAGCGATAATTTAATATAATATAATATTGATATATGGGGGACATATCCAAACCAACAAAACAATATTATTATCATTATAAACTTTGGCAGTAGTTTTTTGACATTTTTTGGGGACTGAGAAACTTATGTAAATATGATTTTAAATAGCCTTTAGCCCGTTCGTTCTGTTATGTGCCTTGAGCCCGTTCCTTTATGTGCCATATTCCGTTCTAAAAAATAACACAAGTTATTTACTGTTATGTACGGCTATTTTATGCTACATCGGTTGTTGTAACCATTATAACACGTTATTTTCAGTATATTTTTTTACATATTGATTAAAGTTATATACATTTATTTACCGTTATATACCGTTATAACATTGTTATTTGTAAAATAACGACCGTTCTAATTGACTTGTTATTTGGCTTTGAAAAATGTAGCACTGTTATAACACCGTTATAATGGTAACGGCCTCTGTCCGTTACACCGTTATAACATAGCATTTTAAACCTAGTTGTAAATTGGCATGCTCTTTGGACTTCTTTCTCTTCATTTAAATGAGGCAATATGGTTTCAACTTAGCTTTTTATCAAAACTTGTTTGTTCTACAAGAGCAACAAGTAGGGCAATTTAATGAAGGGATTCTTCAAATCTCAAATTGTCGATGAATGCTATTTTCAACAGTTCAAACTATCGTATTAATTATCAATTATACCTATGCATTGACATTCGACAATCTCACGGGTTCATCTCTGATTTGGATAGTGTTACAAAACCATCATTCATTCTATACTTAACACCTGTAAGGACTTATTCCCGCCCTCGACCTGCTAGAAGTTTTGATATCGACCCCTATACAAAATAGTTCGACTCCATAAACATACGACATCATTAAAGAAGCCGTTACATAAAAGAAGGATCAGACCGTTACACAGCCATTATGAAGACTCATTAAAACTATGATTGTAACGTTCATCATTAAAAGAGATAATGATCATAATATGAGACTTATAAAGAGGACCAAGGAAGAACAGATGAAGAGGAGATTTTTCTATCGACAAAGTATATATTTAACGGTCCATAATACTCATTGTAATAGGTAGTCACTCAATCAATAAAATTACTATTTCAAAATCCTTAGAAGAGGTCGTGGTTTTTACCTATTCAGAGGTTTCCACGTTAATCCTTGCATATTGGTAATTATTTGTTATTGCTAGTGTTCTGATCATATTTGGTGTGAGATACTAAGTTTGAGATCTGAAATTAGACTCTTACATTTGGCTTCGTCTGTGGAAACTGAGACAATTAGCCACAATTCTCAAATACAACAAATACTTATCATCTTCGCAAAATGTCGAGCCCAAGTCAAAATCCTCTAGTTGGACAGACAGAAGGAACTGGCGTGGGAGCGAATCAAATGACAAAATTACGTGCTACTCTGAACTCTGTGATAGAAAGGTGAACTATTCTAGAACAACAATTGATAGAAGTACGATAAGCGTTGAAAAATCTTCAAAGAAAGCATATGATAACACAGAGGGCCAAAGATGCGCATCCGGCTACATCAAGAATTTTGGCTCGTGACAAGTTAGAACCTCCCAGAGGTATTAGCCAATGAGCTAATATTCGAGACCTGATCATAATCAGCGAGGACCTGAAATCATACTATTACCCGTTGTTCCAAGAAGTCGATAAAATCCCTATTTACCTCAAACAAGCAGAAGAACTATAAAGGGGAAGCACTCGAGTCCCTGTACGCGAAAGGATCAGTAAAGGGAGCCACAATCCCATGGAGGGACGTCTCCAATGTCACATTGTAGTAGCATATTCCACATATTCGATAAGGACAAGCTAATAGAGTCAGATCGAAAGTAGCTTGTCATTCGAGAAGGTGTCAAGACTATAACGGCAGATCTCGACCCTCTATAGTAACCGTTATACTTGGTCAAAAAGAGCCGTGACACATTATCCGTGAAATTCGCCCGCTACCCATTAAACCAGGAGACCAATTATTTTGTAACTGTCTATATCCATTATAAATACAGGCAAAGCATAGGTCAACAAGGGGATCTTTTTGGGGTATCATTCTTAACTATACTTATCAAATCTCTCTGTAATTATAATAATCTAGCACATATTATATTTATACCTTAAAATCCTCCTTGAGGTCATGGATTTTCTTAGGTTTTACTGAGTTTCTATGTAAAATCTAGTGTGTTCTAGCTTTATTTGCAAAATCATTATAACTTCATTACTAAACATATTGGCAAAGTTTACCAACCAGAAAACTAGCCATTACACACATAATCACATCTCGATAGTTCGTTACTCAAGAACACATGGACAAGCGCATTAAAGAGCTTTTAAAGCGTATTAAGATCAAGTCAAGGCTAGCGATATAGATATCAATGGTTTTAATGGATTTAAAGAATAACGAGTAGGCAATATCGTACTTCCCATTACAAAAGGACCAGTAACAATAGACGTAATATTTTACGTTGTAAATTCAAAATCACGTTATCTGGGAATCATGGGATGATGTTGGTTGCACAGCATGAAGGCCATTCCCTCGACTTATTATTTGGCGTTATGTTTCGATTGGAATGTAGAAATATATAAAATCAAAGGCAGTCAGAAGTTAACTTGAGCTTGTGAAAATACCGTGACTATCGTAACAAAACATTCTGAGGAATACAAAGTGTAGGGATCTACCCCCCGATCTCACCCAAAGTCGAGCTCACCTAATTTGAATTACCTCCATCCCAGACTCACACATTTTTAACACATTTCCCCAGTCAACATTCCAACCTACCCCACGAACTGGTCAAGAACGTGGACCAAACTTAAACTGAAAAACCTTATCCAATAAAAGATACATGTCTCTCACGAACTCATTAGTTACTCAGTCAACCGCCACTAACCACATTGTTCGGAGAATGTGCTCTAGCATGATGAAGAGCTGCGGAGAATGCCTATATAAAGAAAAAGTTCCATAAGAGACAAGGACCTGAAAATCACACAAGAGATTACCTAGAAACTACTTGTTCTAGATTCTCGATAATCATCAAAAAATCTTAAGTTACAAGATTCAAGCATTTTTATTTTTAGAGATCACTTGTAATAAGATATCCACCTCAAGCAATAAAGATACTTTTTAACAAAAATCCTTCACAATAGGTCATGGTTTTTTTTACCTATTCAGAGATTTTCCACGCTAAAATCACATGTTTCATTTCTTACTTTTCATTTTAATATTGTTACAGGTTCATTGGTGTGATAGCAAATTCCAAGCCATTTCGAGCTTACAGAATTTGGCCATTACATTTGGCGTCGTCTGTGGAAAGATTACATTTCCACAATATCCTAAGGTAGTTTTTCACTACAACTTTTAATCATGGTTACTTCCAGACGACTGGCTACAGGAACTCAGCTCAAAGTTTCCATAGAGCCGGGGCAGCTCACAGAGTTACGGGCGAATCTCAACGCCGAGACAGAGAAGCACACCAAACTCAAACTTTAGTTAACAAAGGATCGGGAGCTCCGGGAAAAAGAGCTCGATACAGAATGACAAGCTCATTTGAGAGCGCTCAAACGGCATGAAAATCTGGTGACAATAATGCATACTGCCCTAGAGGCTCTACAAAATACTCAGCAAGCTCCTCCAGCCAGAGATCACGATCAGCTTCTAGAGACCAACCGCGTCTCAGCAAGTGAATGATTGGGACCTCGGGGAGCCGTCAGTAAAGCTATTTCCAGGAATCTACAATGCGAATCACAGCCCTCCATACATTTGGGGGGGAAGTTCAATCCGAAGCCAATCGAGGTCACTGAATTTCCATCCACTAGGAGGAAAAGCAGTGACCTCAACATCAAGTTCTAGTATGGGATCGCCTGAGTGAAGGTACGGGCACTGATCATCCACAGCCAGCTAGTCTTGCAATTCAACCAACACGTCATTACATCACAAAAGAGCATATGAACCAACAGATTAAGGAGTTGATCGATGCACAGGTTCTGGGTACTACCAGCGATACCACAAAGTTACAAGGAAGTCTGATTGCCATGGAACTATTCGATATGGAGATACCAAAAGGTTTTCATACTCAAAAAATTTGCAAATACAAAGGTACTGACCCAAAGGAGCACATTCAACAATACCGTGATTCATTAGGGTTGTACTCCAATCTCAACCACATCATTTAACGTCTGTTTGCCACAAGTCTACAGGAGAAGCCACTCCGACAGTTCCATTATCTCCCAGAAGACTCCATCTACACATTTGAGTAGCTGCAGAAGCAGTTCATCAAGACGTATGCTCACAACAGAGATAAAGAGGAGAACTTGTATTATCTTATCGGTCTTAAACAGTCGCAAGGAGAGAAGCTCAAAGATTCCTGATAAAATTCTTAGAGCTCCCACAAAAAGTGGATAACCTCAATCAGAAAATGGCTGTTACTGCTTTCACCAATGCTTTTCGGCTAGACTGCAAGGCCAAAGAATACCTCTTCCTTAACAAACCTACGACCTTGGAGGAAATGATCACCAAAGTCAACAGTTACGTCGACCTAGAGAGGATGATGTCTGAGCGACAAAAATCTACTAAATTCATCCTCTCCACCCAAGGCCCATCTACAGATCGAGCCAGTGAACCCAAGGAGGAACAAGGAGATTAGAAGCGCACCCAAGGGCAACGCTGGTTACCCTGGGAAAGGCGGTCCACCAAGCAAACTGATCCTCCCAAAACTGAATGTCCGAGTCTCAATAAATTTTCCACTGTTATTAAAGGATCCACTCTACCGTGTCTCTCAACCACTGGAACCAATCAATAGTTGACCATATTGCCTACATCATAAGGTAAATCATCATACTACTGACAATTGCTATGTTCTACAACGGTTGATTGACTACATTTTTAAAGAGGGACGGATGCTCGAATACATTGTCGATCTGAAGTCGTACAAAGATGGTAGCTATAAGAAGCAACTCGAAGTTATTCAGGTCAATGATCGAGTTGAGGAGAAGCATCTCTACTATATACACCACAGCAACATGATCAAAATCAATCAGATCGCCAATTCCAGCAGATCAAAACGCATGAGACTATCAAAATGCTGCTATCTCACACCTCAAGATAAAGAAGCCAAGCTTCATCCCGAGTCGAGCAATCGCCGACTCAGGATCTCCTTCGATGATTGCGATACTAGCCATGTCAAGTTTCTACATCATGATGCATTAGTCATAATGCTCAAGATGAAGAAGTTTGTCATGCACACAATGATGATCGATACGGGAAGCAGAATTGGGATTCTTTTTCAGAGTATGATAGACCAGATGGGTTTGACCGACCAAGTTATTCAAAATGACACCGATATTAGTGGGTTCAATGGTTCTAGGGAAAAATGAATAGGCAAGATCATCTTACCTATTACCGCAAGACCAACCACTATCAACGTCATTTTCTATGTCATTAATGTCAAATCTCGTTATCTCAGGATTATGTGTCGTTGCTGGATACACAACATGGAGGCAATCACTTTCAGCTATCATCAAGCACTCTTATTCAAACACGACAATGGTATTTATGAGATCAGAGGTAGTTAGAAGCTCTCTTGAGCCTATGAAAATATCGTCTCTGCTACCTTAGATACTTCAGACAGATTTGCTGCATAGCAATTACAGGAAGCTGATCACCTCAACGATCAACCATCCACAGATGAGCCCACATAATATATCAACATTGATGGACCTAGCAGAGGTACTTTCATTGGTACTAAGCTGGTTTAGCACAAAAAAGATGCTCTCATTCAGTTCCTGTAACTCAATCGAGATATTTTTGCATGGTCTTTCAAAGAAATGCCAGGGGTCGATCCAGCCATGGCCTATCACAAATTAACTATCAATATCAACGTTGCAGCGGTCAAACAAAAATAACGATGACTTTTACCTTTTCTTTGAGATGAAGTTAACCCAGAGATCGAGAAATTGATCAAAGTAGGATTCATTCGAGAAGCAAAGTATCCAGACTAGATATCCAACATTGTCGCTGTCCCAAAAAAGAACGGGAAAATTCGAGTTTGCGTAAATTTCACAGATTTAAATAAACATACTCCAAAGGACAGTTTCCTTCTTCCTAACATTCATCAAATCTTCGATTCCATAGCAGTCCATGACCTCCTATCTATGATGGACGCTGCTTCGAGGTATAATCAAATTCCACCTTTAGAAGAAGATCAAGAGAAGAAAACTTTCATCACTGAAATAGGTCTTTATTGTTGCAAAGTCATGCACTTCGGACTCAAGAACGCGGGTGCCACATATCAACGGTTGATGACTACTATGTTCAAAGCATACCAAGGGAAAGTTGTTGAAGTCTATATCGATGATCTCTTGTACAAAAGCGTATAGTCAGCCAATCATATCTCAGATCTCAACACTATATTCAACATCCTTTGGCCTTACAGGATGCGTGTCAACCCTGATAAATGTTAGTTCGGGGTATATTCTGACCGCTTTCTAGGCCACTTCATCAGTACGAAAGGAATTGAGGCCGATTCGGATCAAATTCGGGCTCTTCTCGACATGTCCTCTCTAAAAATAACAAAATACGTTCAAAAACTTGCTGGCAAGATTCATTATCAACTGTTTCATTTCTAAATCTTCAGACCGCTGCCGATGGCTATTCATATTACTCCATGGATGTACCAAATGTGGAAAAGTTTAGCCAAATGCAGAGGTTACATGGACACCAGAATGTGAAGAAGCTTTTCAGAATCTCAAAATCTATTTGGGGAGGTCTCCCATAATGAGCACCCCATTAGATAATGAGGAACTGATTATCTACCTAGCAGCCATTGATACTTCTCTCAGCTCAGTTCTCATTCGCCTGGAAGGGAAAATAGAGAAACTACTCTTCTTCATCAATAAGCCCCCCACACCAGTGGAAACAAGGTACTATAAAATTGAGAAACTTCTTCTCACTCTTGTTTACACTTCACAGAAACTCAAGCACTACTTCCAAGCTCATTCAGTCAAAGTCATAATGAACTACCCACTTCGGGAAGTTCTATCCAAGAAAGAAAAATCAAGAAGAGTGCAACAGTGGTCAGTCAGTTTGGGAGAACATAATATCAAGTTCGAACGTCATTCCGAAAAAGGTTAGGCCATTGCCGATTTTATAGCAGATTTTTCAGTGAAAGATCTCGAGTGGGAAGAGTACGACCCTGATCTTACAGAAGAAACACCTGAGGATATACCCCCCAAGCCATTCGATGAATAAACTGAATGGATCCCTGTATCAGGGTAGAGACTTCTCACAGATGAATCAGCAGAACCCGAACTCTCAGTTTACACAAATTCACTACTCATTGTACGTCTACCACTACTTAGAGCAATACAAAAAGTACGGGAAGATGATAGAATAAGCAGCCCTCGTTGCAGATAGGATGAGCAAGTTTGCGAAAGCAACTCTCGATTATTTTTCTTGAGGTGAAAATAGGCACACCGATTCCTTGGCATATCTAGCCGGGGTCTTGGGTACAGAAGCTTGATATCTCCAGATCGAAATCATTTCAACCTCATTGATCGCATTTCTGTATGCATGATCAATACTGGAGGCGATAAAGGGGGTGATAGCGATTGGCAAAAGCCTTTTTTAGCCTACCTCGGTGTCAACCGCAATTGCAACGGACCACTCCCAGCTGATCCAAAAGGGCGCCGACAGCTGATCCAAAAGGGCGCCGACAGCTGATCAATAACTCGAAGCACTACACTAATCAAAATGGTATGCTATACCGCCTTTCTGTCATAGGGTCTTACCTCAAGTGCCTCTCCAAATCAAAAGCATACAAACTGTTCCGCGAATTACATGAAGGAACTTGTGGCTCCCATGTCGTAGGTCGATCATTAGCAAACAAAGTTATCACTCAAGGAGTATTATTTCCCGGCATGTACAAACAAGCAGAGGAGTACTCCCGCAGATGCGATACCTGCCAAAGACATGGACGCATGATACGCGCCTCTGCGCTCGAACTCCATACAAGTAAGGTTTTATGGCCATTCAAAAGATGGGCACTAGATCTCATCGGCGAATTCCCTAACTCTCCAAGTAACTGCCGTCACCTACTCGTAGCTACCAATTATTTTACAAAATAGGTAGAAGCAGTTCTACGATGTCAAACCAGAGAAGAAGATGTCATCTCTTTTATCTGGAACAATATAATCACTTAGTTTGGGTGCTCCCACCTAATTCGTATCGATAGCGGGCACCAATTTATAGAAGAGAAAGTAGTAACCTTCTTAAACCGCCACAATATCATCCACTCACCATCCAATCCTTACTATCCTCAAGGTAATGGCTTAACCAAAATCACCAACAAAACTATCGTGGATGAACTCAAAAAGAGGCTTCACTCACAGAAGAGGGATTCCCCATTTCAAATCCTTGGAACACTAGACGACTGAAATGGCACTATCATTAAGCGTCTTACTACTCTATTTCCTTCCTCGTTTTTGTTATTTTGTTTTTTAATTCCAAAAGTGAGATTTTCATCTCTATCCAATGTAAATTCTAATCTTATTAATGAAATTCCAAGTTTATCACAATATCTCTCTACTTATATAGACTCTACCAAATATCAGATAGGGCAAAGATAATACTAGCCTTCATCTACTTCAACTTGTTTGGGTCACTTATAATGGCTAGTTCAAGGATAACATTTGGTTCGGCTGACACTATTAAATCTCTGCGATGGAGCAAATGTAAAAACTTGTTTCATAACAAAGACTCTACCAAACATCAGATAGGGCAAAGATAATACTAGTTTTCATCTACTTCAACTTGTTTAGGCCATTTATAGCGACTAGATCAAGGATAACACTTGGTTCGGTTGACTCTACTAAATCTCGCCAATTGTAGCAAGTGTAAAAACTTGTTTCATATCAACGACTCAATCAGGCATAAGATAAGGCAAATGTCATACTGGCCTTCATCTCTTTCAATATGTCTGCAACATTTCTATAGTTTAATCAAGTTTTAACTTTGTTTAACTCAACCCAATTCTGCGATTGAAACAATTGTAAAAGCTTTTTTTATATCAAAGACCCCACTAGACACAAGATAAGGCAAATGTCATAGAAGCTTTCATCTATTTCAATCTGCCTGTGGCAGATACTATTTATTTTCAGGTCAAAATCATATTACAAGGGATTCTTTTCTGCTGATGGGATGTCAGCCATATTTTCCCCTATAACAAGAGGTCGAACATTCAGTTAACAGATTATAGTAACTCTACCCCTCTCTATCTGGTTAGCAGGTCGAGGGCCCCAATCGATTTCCATGGAGGCCATACAGTTCACTTGATCTATGTTAATTATGCAAATACATCCCTTGTCCGACAGACTTTTTCTAACTCAAGTCTTTTTACTTCCTCAACAAAATACGTAACAATCGACTTTAGCAGGTCGGAGCGCGATGCATCGGGTGTGACCATCGTTATAAATTTTACTCTCTCATTCTTGAGGCATGACTCCAATCTAGCATACAAATTCTTCTGATGAGTCATTTCCATATCGACTTTAGCATCACGAGCTACATTCCCTTCCAATTTTTTATATATCTAGTTTATTCAGCCAGGTTCATGGCCTCTAGGTCTACTACCTGGGCACAAAGTCTCTTGATTTTCGTATTCAACTCTTCCCTAACCGAAATCTTCTTTCCTCTTCATCAATACTTCATTTGCCCTGATTTCCCCTTCTAGGACCTTCTCCCTGATAAGAGCAGCATCCAACTTCTGCTGGCATTCCCTTAAGTTCACATTTCCTCTCTGAACATTCCCCTGAGTACGAGACACATTACTCTCCAGCTCTCTAATTCAACCTGAGAGACTAACTACATCCTCTTAGACTAGAGGAGCCTTAACCTCATTTCTACTTCCCCTTGAGCGCTCTCTATTCTTGGTACGCGGGGTGGCTTACGCCAGTTCGGTCTTCAATCATGCCACCTTCTCATTTAAATCGTTACACCTTCGTTGCATTTCCCGAAACTCTATATCCTTAGCAGATAGGGCTATATGCAAGTGTTCAGTCGTAGCTTTCGAAGCTGATTGATTTTTTCGAATTACTCTTAGCTCGTTGTCTTTTTAACCATTTGTTGTTTTAGTTGCTCCAGCTCGTTTCTACAATTCTGAAGATTTGATTGAAATTGTCCCTCCGATCTTTCTAGCGCCTGAATACGGTATTGAGCCATTTCAGCCTGCTTACACTTAACCATCAACGTGTCAACCCGACTTTGAAGCTTCGCAGTGTACTCTGTTATCTCCGCTAGTTTTTTTAGCCCCTTGTTTATTTCGGCGTCTTTCTCTTCGACCCTATGAGTGAGGTTGGAAACAGCCTGGGCTGCCTCCGCAAGTTTAAAATGTACATTTACGTGTTGCTCTTCTCTGTTCTCATTCACCTCCATCATCCTATCGAACTTCTCTGCAAATTCTTGGTTACATTGGAGTATATTGTCCTCACGCGAGCGAGCTGAATCCAATTCGACCTGTACAATATGAAGATATTAATACATTTTGATTCAGAACACCATCAATATGCATATATATATATATATATATAATCTTACTTCTAAAATTATATATGATTTCTAACATTTGCGGTGTGCAAATACTTTTAGACTAAAAGGTCGGGGTACATTATCAGATAAATGCTCCATGAGGTATATTGTGAAGTCTAAGGTATATGCTTTCGATATGCTACTTTGTATAAAGAGCGTTGAATTTTTCTATGCACTATATTAGTGTTATTTTCCTAAAGCTAATAGCAAAAATTTATAATCTACATCTACATCTACATCCTATTTACTTGGCAGCTTTAGGTCGATATAACATACAAGTCGAAAGACCAATTCTGATCTAACCTGCAGCTCCGCCCGTGAAGACAGTAAGGCTGTAGAGGTCTCTCTTTCCCTGACAAACCCGGCCTCTAAATCTTTTATTCTGAGACTCATTTCTCTAAGTGCCTACAAGAGGTTTATAACAAAAAGAAAAATCAACCTACAAAAGTCTCCTCCATACACACAATCCAATAGTTTACAAATATTCATTCAAAAGCACATTTCTACCCTACGTTCTCAATATCACCCTTTGGGAGGTCGGCGTCAACCCCTTGATTGTCAAGCACCATCTGACGGGAGACACCGTCCAGACCATTAACGACCCCTGTAACTACCTTCCACTTCTTGGTCATCTTCCTCCTTAACATAAGTGTCTGCCTAAATGACGTCCACTTCTTCCTCGGAATACCCCTTCGACATCAGGTGGCACCCCAACCTTTCGCGCTCTGCCTCCACCTCCTCAAGAGTTACCCTGGCCTCTGATTGAAGATGGCTAATCACTACTGTATGAGAAGCCTTTAGGGTCTCCAGCTTCTTCGTTTCCTTAAGAACATCTGCCTTCGATTGAGTTAACTTCTTTTCAAGCTCAATTTTTTCTTTTTTTAGCTCGGATTTCTCTTCTTCAATTCCGAGCCAAACGCCCTTCATCAAACGAGCAACCTGCAAAACACAATTTGACCTTAACGTGAGCTCGAAATGCAGGACATAAACATATTTTACATGATAAAGCATAAACGACTTACCATCTTGTTTATGTCCTCTTCACCTTGAAGAGCTGCCAGCCTAGCCCTTTCCTACACTGCTTTGAGATCGTCCTCAGCAGAAGGTCACTCTTCAGCGACCTTTTCCCCTGACCTCCCTGAAGGTTCGATCCTTCTCCTTTTCTCTTTTACGACCTCACCACTTCTAGTGGTACCAGAGGCCGACCGAGTCTTTAACATCCATTTTTTCCGGATATTTTTGAGCTATTTTGCATGACGTAATGGGTTCCGGCTGAACTAAGCTATCTATCCCCAGGGTCTTGGCCAAGTTGGTTTGACCTTCCCCACCAAATATTTGCTTCTTCCCTTTGTCAACACCCGCCATCAACCTGGTCGACTGATCTTTTTGAACTTTCTTCGACCTGCTATCAACCATCTTTTTTCTACTAAGTCCAAGTCCTTCCAACACAAATTCGAGCTCAACCTCCTCCTCTACAACTTTATCCAACAATGGCTCTTTCCTCTCCACGGGGGACTTCACACCTGCCATGCACAATATTTTTATTATCAACTACAGGCATCAGTTCAAATATAATAATAATATTATTTATGCTTGGCTATACTTACTTTGTTTTATAGTTCTAAATCGAAGGTCCAAAGGTTCTTCGTCATCTCTCTGAAGGCAATTACCCTTTACCCATATGAGGTTGTCATTCCAGGTTCGACCTGTTGAATTCAGATTAAAAAATCGACGCCGAGTTGCGCTTGAAGAGAATTATGCCCCACCACTGGCCTTATAATTCTTCACCCTATAAAACTGCAAAACGTCCTCAGGGGTTATCCTCCTCACTTTCCCCTCATTTTCCCATTTTTCATTCAGGTGATTGTAAATAGTTATTATCTCCCACATATTCCCGTTCAATTGAACATGACATGCCCCAATCGTATTCATAATCCCCTTTGCCAAATTGGTAAAGAGAAGACTCAACATGTACTCTAATTGAGATAGGTAACACAAAAAACCCTCTGGGAGGTCACTCCGAACACCCCCACCAAAATATTCTAACGAGGTCGATTCATCTATACCTCTAACTTGTTTTTCTACTTCCAAGTCAGCCAACAGATAAAAATACTCTTCCCCCGCCGCTACCATACAACCCCTAAACTGCCTACCGATGTATTCTACACAGTTACCCCATATCCCTCCTACAGCCGCCTTAGCCTTACAAAATTCTCTGAAGGCATCAGAACTAGAAGGATAGGATATTAATTGACCAGGAAAACCTAAAAATGGTTCTAATCCTACTTCGACCTCACTATTAGACTCAATTATCTGACCAGAGGTCGATACCTCATTAACAGGTGAACTATCCATCTCAACAATAATTTCTACGGGCAAGCTTTCAAACCTAGATAATTGCCTCTCACGATCGACCTACATACAGGTTCAAGTATCTATCATTATTTCGTATACATCGATCATTTACGTACAACATATATCTTTAGTATATTCTGTGTATATGTCAAAATTATATAGATTGCCATAAATAGTTATTTTTATAATTTGCTTAAAAAACAATTGCGATTTGCACAAACACATATATACTGCATACGTTTCTACTAACCTTCAGTATCCGAATAAGAATCTGCAGTAGTGCCAAATCTTTCTTTCACAACGCTGCTGTATAGCCACTTGTGTGATCCAGTATCTTTCGCTCTCTTCAACCATTGATCACCTTCAGATAACTCCTTATCAAATCCCCTGTAATCTTTTCGCGTCGCTCTCTCTGTGCTTTCTAAATTTAAGAAGTTGAAAAACGCTTGAATGATAAGAAAGAAGTACTATTTATCCTTTCTCTTTCTAGCGGTTGGCAGTTATTGTACCTCGCACGACTCGTCTTCGGTTTTGGAACTGAGGTGTCCTTTCCACTATCCATGTCAGACGTCTTGTACCTTTTCAATAAAGCTACATTTCTATCATTACCCTTCCCCTCATATTTTAACCTATTTTTCTCTCCTATTTTCATATAGTTTTTTTTACTTTCAAACACTCATGATGACTCACCCTATACGATATCAAATTTTTGTAACTTTATATACAAAACAAAACTAGAAGGTTCTGTATTTGCTCATTTTTGTTTCTCTGTCATTATTTATCATACTTATAGTGATAATAACGTCATTTTCAAAGGTAAATTTTTTTTCTAAATTATTTGCCGCAACAGCCTCAAAATGGCATTTGCAACTATAGAGGATCCAATTAAATTATATCTTTTTTGTTACATTCAAACTTATTTTTACTTATGATAAACACTTTACCATAACGTCTAGAACAACCTTAAATAACCTGAATGATAACATCCGATCACATTATTCGTCAGTCCTCCAATCTTCAAATTCGATCTAAACCTCAGCAATCAAGCCAACTATCTCTTCTCGATCTTTCGGATCCCTCACCAATTCACGAAAGCAAATCTCATAAAAATAACGGCCATACTCAAGTTCCATACTCCTTACATCTAATCCTTCGAGCTGACACTCCATCACTGGTAACTTGGCATCATAGCCAAGCAGACCAAAAATCATCTCCCGCACTTTAGCAATCTTTATAGCCAACCGTCCTTCCGCGGCATGAGGAATCATCTAAGATCGAGTTCGTACTATCCTAATATTTTCTCCATTTTCACAAATCATTCTACCCTTATTTATACATTTTTCATACACTTTCCCCTTAAAACGTGATTTTTACCTTATCCTCGTAACAGAAAATCCCAAAAATCTTGAAATAGACTATTTGAACTTATCCCTTCACTCCAGTACATACATTGCTTTATTTATCCTAGTCGAGCTTATTCTACCAAGAGTTGTATTTCGATCGACCCGCAGTAGCTCAAATTTCTGCGTTACATATTTTTTACAATTTTTTTCCTCTACATGTTTAAACACACAACAAAATCATACTTACATCATAATGTCAATATCAACACGTATTTATCTCAGTTCGAGTACCACAAAAATAGTATTTTCAATACTTATAAACTCCTATTCACTTCATACATCCTACATAATTCAGTTCGATTCTAATAAACATTTTCTATCTACATGACACAAGTAATTGAATGACAACTTTTTATTCATATCAAAAATATTGCATACGATTTTACAAATAATAAAATTTTCAGTACATCAGTCTCAGGTATACAACAAAAACATTATCCGTCCAGCACTGAACTCCAGGTACTTTACAAATAACAAGTTTTTTACTGTTTTTAAAAGTCTCGGGTCATTCAGGCGCGTTGATCCATCTACTCTTCTAGTTCTTCTTACTTCAATGATCTTTCATCCTGATATAAAGCAGAAATTGGAACCAACAAAGAACTTTATTAGCATGAGTTTGGTTGAAGTTTAATCGAACTTCAAATAGAAACTATGCAAGCAGTAGACTCAGTGCTAGAACCAAATTCTCAAACTAAAGGTCTTCTAAGCGCCAAAACATGATGGAAATGTAGATGCAGACTCCCACTGGTTATCTCCTACCTCCACTACCATCACCCCTTCCTCTAAAACTGCCACCACCAAAAAGTTGGTAGAGATGAAGAGGGCCCGACCTTAGAATCCATGATGATACAAGAAATTAGCATAACTGCCCTGCAGTTATGCCTATCCCTGCATATAAATCCCTTACCCTATCTTCCGCAAGAGTACAGAGATAGGCCCACCGGTTCTCGCCTGTCAAGGCGATAACATGAAACCTCCACTTGCAGTAGAACTCTTCCTCAACTTCAATCACTTCGTCTTTCGACATGCCCTGCTGATACATCGGAGGAACAGGAACGGGTATCGACATCTCCAAGGATTGATCACCGAAGTATTTCAACTTCAAGCATTGCATTTCAGATGCAATCCTCTCCTCAAGGACCATACTGCGAGTCTTTACCATTGTTAAATTCTTTTTAGGGAATTTTACAAAGGACAAGAACACTCTGCTTTCAAAATCTGGAGTAGGTATCATTTATATAACCCTATATTTAATATGCAGGTAAATTTTACCAAGTGCTATCATTCATTGCAGATGCAACTTTTTGCATCATAACCGTCACATACATCAGTATCGACATCCTCAATAAATATACGTCATTTTCCATATCACGCGGAAGTTCCACACAATCAATACCATCATTATTCCATTTCAATTATCAAGAATTTCAATCGAGATTACACGTTGATCATTTCTCAACCAAAGCCACTCGTTACATCAGTTGCGAGGGGGCGATTGTAGGGACCTATCTCTCGATCTCACCCAAAGTTGAGCTCACCTAATTTGAACTACCTTCATCTCAGACTTACGCATTTTTAACACATTTCCCCAGTCAACATTCCAACCTACCCCACGAACAGGTCAAGAACGTGGACCAAGCTTAAACTGAAAAACCTTATCTAGTCAAAGATACCTATCTCCCACGAACTCGTCAGTTACTCAGTCAGCCGCCACTAACCACATTGTTTAAAAAATGTGCTCCAGCACGATGAAGAGCTGCAGAGAAGGCATATATTAAGAAAAAGTTCCATAAGAGACATGGAACTGAAAAATCACACAAGAGATTACCTAGAAACTACTTGTTCTAGATTCTCGATAATCATCAAAACTTCTTAAGTTACAAGATTCAAAAATTTCTATTTTTAGAGATCACTTGCAATAAGATATTCGCCTCAAGCAATCAAGATACTTTCAATAAAAATCTTCCACACGAGGTCGTGATTTTTTACTTATTCAGAGGTTTTTCACGCTAAAATCACCTATTTCATTTCTTACTTTCCATTAGAATATTGTAATATGTTCATTGGTATGATAGTGAATTCTAAGCCATTTCGAGCTTAAGGAATTTGACCATTACATAAAGTATAATAATTACATAATACTAAACCCACAAATAACCAACCACTAAGCGCCAAAGTCACATAATACATCGAGATCAACGAAGAAAAGCGAGGCACATATATTGGGACTCGCCTATGATTAACAGAATGTGACACTCTTATTTAATTTTTAAAGGAAAATATCGATGTGCTTGCATCGACATTCTACAAAATTTCAGGAGTCGATCCCACTTTAGCTTGCCATAAACTCTGTTTAAAAGACAAGGCCATGACAATTACACAAAAATAGAAGACGTTAGCACCTACACTTTGAGAGGAAGTGAACAAGGAAATCGACAAACTTATTGAAGTCAATTTTATTAGAAAGGCAAACTATCCCAACTGAATCTCAAACATTGCAGCTGTCCCAAAGAAAAATGGCAAGATCAGAGTCTGTGTAGATTTCACTGACTTAAATAAACATACTCGATCTGAAAGACAGTTAGTTTCCCTCTTCCTATAATCAATCATTTGCTAGATTCTTCCGCGGGACACAAACTTCTATCAATGCATAATATATGCTGTATCATGATATAATCAAATACCACTCAGGCCCGACGACCAGGAAAAAATAGCTTTCATCACAGAATATGGACTATACTGTTACAAAGTCATGCCTTTCGGACTTAAAAATGCGGGAGCTACTTATCAAAGATTTATGACCCAAATGTTCAAATACCATATCGGGAAAGAAATGAAAGTCTACATCGATGACGTGTTGTGTAAAAGTCTAAAAAAAGAAAATTATCTCGTAGATTTGCGCACAACTTTTAAAATTCTTTGGTTATACATGATGAAGCTCAACCCTGATAAATATCAGTTTAACGTCGAATCAAGAAAGTTTTTGGGGCATTTCATTAGCAAAAAGGGAATCAAAGCTGACCTCGATCGCATTCGCTCTCTATTATCAGTGCCTTCACCAAAAACAAATAAAGATGTATAAAAATTGGCCGGTAAAATTGTAGCAATTAATCGATTTGTATCAAAATCGTTAGATCGATGCAGATGGTTATTTAACCTATTACGTGAAGAAATGTGTCGAATATGACAATTTTGATGTGATGGCCTATAATAACTATCTACATTTTAGATTTTGATTTTGATGTGATGACTTAAAAATGGATCGGACCGATATAGATGACCTAGAATGAGGGCACAGGTCATCGAGTATTCGAAGAAATGTGGTGTTTGTCAGCGACATGGGCCCAAAATTTATGCTCCAGCCCTAGATCTTCACACTAACAGAGTATATTGGCCTTTTAAAAAATAGGCCCTCAACCTAGTGGGGGAATTACCAAACACCCCCAGGAAAAGAAGAGATCTTTTGGTAATAACCGACTACTTCACCAAATGGATAGAAGCAGTCCCTTTGTGTCGAATACAAGAGAAATAGGTCATCCAGTTCATATAGGAAAATATCATCACAAGGTTCATTTGCCCACATCTTATCAGAATTGATAATGGACCACAATTCGGTGGTGAAAAGGTGGTCATATTTCTCAACAAACATAACATTATTCACTCTCCTTCAAATCCTTACTACCCACAGGGGAACAGTCAAGCAAAAATTACTAACTAAACTATAATTCATGGGATAAAAAATTATTTAAAAGAGAAGAAAAGAAATTAGATTCAGGAATTACTACATGTATTATGGGCATATCGAACAACCCCACATATATCTATGGGTTGTACCACTTTCTTGTTAACATACGAAACTGATGCTGTTATCCTAACTGAATATCATCACCCTATATGTGACCATGAAATGATGGTGGATGAAGAAAATAAATTTCAGTTAGCATGCAATATAAATTGAATCAAAGAAATAAGAGATCAAGAAATTATGAATCTTGGATGATACTATCAGACATTGGCCAAATTTTACAACAAACGAGTTCATAGCAGAGAATTCAACATTTAAGACCTCGCTCTACGGGAAATACTAAAACACATAAAGGAATTAAACAGTTCATCGACATTCAACAATCTCATAGGTTCATCTCTAATTTGGATAGTGTTACAAAACCATCCTTCATTCTAAACATACCACCTGTAAGGACTTATTCCCACCCTCGACCTGTGAGAAGCTTTGATATCGACCTTTATACAAAATAGTTCAACTCCATAAACACACGATATCATTAAAGAAGCCATTACATAAAAGAAGTATTAGGTTGTTACACATCCATTATGAAGACTCGCCAAAACTATGATTGCAGTGTTCATCATTAAAAGAGATAATGGTCATAAAACATTCATAATATGAGACCTATAAAGAGAACCAAGGAAGAACAGATGAAGGGAAGATTTTTATATCTATAAAGTATATATTAAATGATTCAGAATACTCGTTGTAATAGGTAGTCACTCAATCAATAAGTTTATTATTTCAAAATCCTCAAGAGAGGTCGCAGTTTTAACCTATTCAAAGGTTTCACGTTAATTCTTGCGTGTTGGTGATTACTTATTATTGTTAGCGTTCTGATCGTATTTGGTGTGAGATACTAAGTTTGAGATCCAAAATTAGGCTCTTACACTACCAAATTCAAAAAAATATAAGAAATGTATCCTCATTAGGTGTAAAACTCATCTCCCATTCTATACATACCAGCTAAACATCATTTTTGAAGCAAATCAAATAGATAAATTTTGACTTTAGACCCCAGTAGAAATCTCAAATTAGCCTTTAAGCCCCAACTTCCTTACATATGCAGTTCTGGACCCCAACCTAGTAATTTCCCCATCTTTCCCTCTTTTTCTCTTTTACCCCTCACGTGATTCTTTAAAACCCATAAAATCAAAAGAAAAATCTTCCTCTTTCCACCTCATCGCTTCACCTCAGCATACCTCCATGTCACCACTCCACATCACCTCTCCATCCTTACGTGAGACACATGTACAGCTATATCCCCCCCACACACACATACAAATGTTTCCCCTTTTTTTTACTTTACTTTTATAATTACCAAATTCGTCTGTGAACTCAAATCCTAGAAATTAGATTACGAATCTCTTCCAATAATCCCAACTCTGAATGTAAGTATCCACGATCCCAACATTGGTGTAAGTTAGGGCTTATTAATTAGGGTTTTGTCTTTTATTTTTATAAATTACATAGACTTTAGAGTAATGAATTTTAAAATCAGGGTTTTATGTTTGAGATAAAATATTGTTTTGTACTTTATATTATCACAAAAAAAGGGTAATCGTTCCAACAAAATACCTATATTACGCAACAAATAGGAAATCCAAGTAAGATCAGCTGTTACAACAGCTAAAGCTCGGAATTCAACTTTCATACCTGAGCGGGGAATCGTTGGCTGCTTTTTAGCACTCTAAGATATAAGACTTGATCCAAAAGAAGATCGTAAACCCAAATGCCGAGTGTCATGTATCGGGGAAACCTCCCCAATTTGCATTAGAAAAATCAACTAGACGATGATGTCCAGATGCATAAATTGAGAGAACCCTTAAGATAGCGTAAAATACGTTTTACTGTAGCGAAATGATCATTAGTGGGCAAATGCATGAATTGGCACACAACATTGACACTATAAGTAAGATCTGGTCGTGTGAGAGTGAGGTATTGTAAAGCATCTGCCAAACTCTGATAAAGAGTTGGGTTATGAAACAAAGATCCAGATTGCTAAAATTTGAAGTTGGGGGATAAGGCTGTTCGTACAGGCTTACAATCAATCATATTCGCTCGTTTAAGAAGATCACAAGCATACTTGTATTAACTTAAGAAAATTCATGAAGAAGTAGTTAAAACTTCAATTTCCAGGAAGAAATGAAGAGGACCCAAATCCTTCATAGAAAATTGGCGACCAATGTCAAAATAAAGTTACGCAGGAGATCGCTATTATTACCTGTTAAAATTATATCGTCCACGTAGAGAAGAAAAATAACCCGTCCATGTGATGAATGGAATAAGAACATCGAGTAATCAGCGTGACTATAATAAAATAAGAACAAAAGGGTCTGTCTCAAAACCAATTGGCAATAAGAGGAATAGCCTTAGGATCTTATATTTTGAAGTATAAAGCTATATGTACCCGATATGAGACTATATATTTCAACACGCTCCCTTACGAGTTACGTATGGCATAATTTTTGAGCTTAACATGTGGACGAATAGATGGGTAATATGGAGTAGCACGTGGTCCCTTGGGCTCGACACGTGGAAGAGATGCCAGCTCTGATACCATATTATAAATTTGATTGAGGGTTTCACATAATGTGATTTACCCTTAGAACTGAGTTACATTTATAATACAAAGAGTCTATGTTTTCAAAAATACTTCAACAAGATGTAATCTTATATAGCTGTTAGGATTGAGATAAGGTAGTCTTTAGCTTTACTAGATCATTAGTTGATTAATTTTTATCTTTAACAGATAGTCACACCTTCACTCTAAGGGAAAGTTTAATTTTAAACACACATGTTCTAGGAGAACTGGGTGTATCAACAAGATGACAAATGCATAGTAGGTGGCAAATAAAGTTGAATAAGTTATGAGGGCAGTGAGGACCACTAGACCAGCTAATATTATTGACTAGATTAAAGAGAGGTATGGGGTAGACATATCATACTACACAGCTTGAAATGCTTGGACCATTTGCATAGAGAGGTTTGTTAGGTCATATGATGAAGGTTACATTCTACAACCTAAGTTGGTTAGACAAATCTTGTTAACAAACCCTGAAAGTATAGTATATGCAGGCAAAGACATAAACACTTATGAGTAGACTGGAACATGTGTGATGTATAAAGGCAGTATTGCTAGATTTTTGAATGGGTGTAGACCAATACTTGTATTAGATGGTTGTTTTTTGAAAGGAAAATATGGAGGCCAATGTCTTTCTGCAATTGGAATTGATGGAAATAATGGTCTATTTCCACTGGCAATCTATTTATGCAGATTTGAATGGAAAGAAATATGGCTCACATTTACATTTCTACAGATGGTTCAACCTCACCTCTCTCTTCATGCTGCAAAGTTGATATTATTCTCAAATAGACAAAAGGGACTCATTGAAGCTGTTAATCAAGTATTTCTAAATACAAATCATTAGTTATGCTTCATCATATGTTCAAGAATATGAAGAAAATTAATAGGCATTACACCATATGATTGAATTTGCCACAACTTTTGTCTATGGTAATTATCAAATTATCACAGATATAGTCCGTAGTCGAGGTCTGTAGTAAAAAGGGTGTGGCAATAATTTTGCTACCGTCTTTATCCAAGATAATTTTAGCGTACTGCCATAGATTTAGGCCATGGTATTTATATTTTTGTTACAAATATAGTCTGTGGTAATTTGCTTTTTGCTTTAAAAAAAGGCCCTCTAGCAATATGGCTAATCTCCACCTGCAAAGCCTAAAAGTATCGAAGTATCCAAGTACTTATAAACAAAAGACGGTTTACAAAAACTTCATTCTATCATGAATAAAGGATAAAGCATCCAAGTATAATTATTCAATATGAAATTTGGAAAAAAAAACTAACAACATTATAAGATTGAAAAAGAAAATGGTGAGACTTGAAAGAGAAATGTAGCTTGAGATCAAGCCATATTTAAATCAGACGAAGTTCTGGACTTAAGGATAGTGCCTGCAAAAAAAGAAACATATCAAATCAATTGTAAGCTTAAACCTTTTGTAATCTTAGCATGTTACTTAATGTATGGCAAGAAGATTTTCTAAAGGTCTATTAAAGTCTAGAAGGACAATTACCTAATTAGATAAAATGTGGCATGATAGCGGTATACTTGATCTTGACGTATGTTAAAAGATCGTAAAAGAAATCTCACAATGGCTAAACACCGTAACAACCACCAATTGAGTTTTGCCTGCAATAACAAAACAACATAATTGTATGTTCTTAGTTATTAGTAAGAATTAAGATAAAGAAAAGTACGTCCAATATAAGATTACAAAAAATAAAAATAAATAAATAAAATTGAAGAAAATATACATGAAATTTACTTACCTTTCAAATAACATCAGTGCCTAATCCACATGCATGCTTTTGGGAACACTTAGGACAAGTAATTTGACTACATACTAAAGAATAAATGAGCCAATGAAAAGAACTTAATGAGAGTGCATGTCAAACAAAAAAGAAGATATTTATAAAATACTAAAATAAAAGAGATTCAATGAGCAACCCTTGTACGATATGAACTGTGTTGTGGGATTATAAGACAAATCTGTGATGGATCTTAAAAAAGATTACCAAAAAAATCAAATAGGTAATTCTTAAGGACCTTTGTGCTTCAGATCCAACAAAACATTCATTACATCATAGTAAAGAATACTCTCATATGCCATGTTGTTAAAGAGTCGATCTCCAGAGTTGGTTGTCACTATATCCTATCCCGCCATCTATGAGAGAATTAACAATTCAACTATTGGTTAAACTTTGAGATATGAAGTTCAACTATTGGTTAACCTTTGAGATAATTACCTCTTTGGTGTTGGGCTAGTGGTTTGGGACCACCTCTTGGAGAGAGAAGAAAGAGGTCACGAGTTTGAAACCCAATACCGGGGGGGTCATCCGTTAAGATTTATCTTGACTTAAAATAGAGTGTGCGGCTTGCGGAGGTACCGTGACGAGCTCCGGAAGACTAGTTAGGAGAATGGTGAAAACTGATGAACCCGACAAACTTTCGGATTCCAAAAAAAAAAACCTTTAAGATAATTAATTTTTCATGTTGTCTCCCTTTGTTTCTCATACATCAAAGTAGATGTTCTTTGAAACCTATGTAGTATTATCTAATCAACACAATAACCAGTTCAACACCTCCAAAATTTCAAAGCGCATCTCCTTCACCATCTAATAATCCCATTGTTCATCTTTATAAATTAGATATAAAATTTTAAGGAAATGAACATTTAGAACTATATTCACAATTGTACTCTTTCGTTAAATAGAAACAAATAAGAAAGAATCATCTAGTTACCACGAATTTTGTTGTTCTAGGAAACAAATGCATTGTCCACATACATGAACCTTATGACGAAACACTAAAGCTGGGTTGTTTGAATTAAAAGTTGTTCTTATATTAGCAATCAAATATCAATAACATGAACCCATTGTGATTAGAAAGCGTCAAAAAGACTTCATATTGCCCAATCTATAATGCCCAAACTCATCACAAGGAACAGATAATGGAAATCATAATTAATAATTTGAAGTGACATTAGCGATTGAGGAATCTGAATCCACTTATTGTTTCAGAACAACATTTAGTCAACCCTTTCCATCAGTTGTTAAAACTATGACTAAAGACGAACTAACATGGGAATATCAAAATCTCAGATCCCAGATTCCATAATTATGGTGTGCCAAATTTCTAGCCCTAATAGCTGGATATGATAATACTATATAATTTTGCCGCGTCTTTTCAAAAATACTTTTAATAATCAAGATACAACTATAACTGATATACGTATGTGAAACCATTCTAAAAGAGAACCAAAGAATATGTATAAGAGTAGAGTTAAATAATAAAAATTAGAAGAGGCTTACCAGATCCACGGGATTTGTAAATTTAATGAATATTTTGGTAAGTCCTAGATAAGAAATAAATAGCTTAAAGCACACAGTTAAACTTGCATTCATAAAAGTAGGAGCTATAGGATAGCCAGCTAAACATTCAAATGAACCAAATAAACATATTTCTTATTAATGGTTCCTGATACAGGTGAAAGGCAAATGAGGAATTTATCATTTAATTAACCTTTTACTTTATGTCCTTTAGCAAATAGCATTTGGGTTCCTCATCACCCATCAAAATGATAAACATTATCGCGCCAATAAGTGGTAGTTGTTACAAACCCTCATCAACCAAGTATTGGATATGGGGTATTTCATTTTACCAACTAATTAATACTACTTTGACAACATAACATGAGTTCCTCTTATAAATTAAAAGTCCAACAAAGATCAAAATAAAGAAATTTCATAATATATTTTTCAAGTAGAGCCCTAATTTTCTCAAGTTTCATTATTATGTGATCTTGTAAGAAAATTAACTTTCACAATTTTTTTCGGGTATTAATAGTTGGATAAAATTAGGGTTTCTTTACCTTATAGCATTAAAGTTAAAGTAGTGGTCTTGCATAAAGTTTAGTTTCCTTTTGGTTGGTATTATAATTCTAATATGCTGAGTTACAATACTGAGATGTTTGTATGATTAATATTTGGGTACTGTTCTCATACAAACCACAAATACTCTTATGCGACAGTTAGGTCATCAAAGTGACCCAACTCTTATGATTACATGAATATTAAACCGAGTACGTAATACGATTTATTTATCTCAAAATATTATGGATTGGCCTAAAGGCGGATCGACTTTCGCGGGATTTATAAATCGAAATAGGGTAATTGATATGTATTCTAGTTTCTGTAACCCAAAGGTGAAGGTCCTTACATAATATTGGTGTATCCATTTTATTAGCCCTATTAAATTAATATTATAACTATTTGAGTGAACACTTTATATATTGCAATTTAGACTCAAAGGTTGAATTGTGATAATATTATTAGTTCATCATCATAATATAATTTATGTTCATTATTTTTATATATTCAGACTCTTGGTTTAACTTATCTATAACTTGAAGCATTAATAGTTTTTGAGCTTTTAATTATTTTGCATTACCGAACCCTATTTTGTTAGATTCACATGCTTCGTTTGCTCCAATTCTTTATGTTTCAGACTGGAGTGAACAAATTTAGTTTTACTTAGGTGTTATGGATCTTGATTTAACACTCTTGGCTAAAAAACCTGCTGATCTTTCTACTGAGAGTACGATGAGAAGACTTTCCAAAACTGAAGTCTTCTTCTTCAACGAGTGAGAGTGAGATAGATGTTGAAGATTGTGAAATTTTGTAAGTGGGTCTTCGAGAAGAATAAAGATCCGGGTAGCACGAGCAATTCATTATTGAAGATCTGGAGGGTTATGGTAAATTCAATTTCAAGTGGGAGAGTTCGTGGGACGAGTGAGGGTCAAAGAAAAAGATCATACCGTTGATTTTTTGGTGTTTATGTTCAAACAGGGCTTTAGCTTGTTCAAACAAGATGTTACAGGAATCGATTTGTTCAAATAGAACTTTATCCTGTTTGAACATAACTCGATTTACAGCTTTTGTAAAGTTGTTTTTTGATCGTTTGCTTGTTTCGTGATTCGTATTTTGGGCCCTAACTCATTTAATGCCCTCCCAAGTATATAAGTATACTTAAAGTATTTCTTAGGTATGATCTAATGTGAGTTTAACTCTAGTGAGAGAAAGCAAGGGTTTGAAAGATTCCATTAAAGCTTTAAGAAATCTTGTGAGAGATCGTTGTAACCTTGATTAATTCATAGTGAATTATTCGTCAGAGAGCAATTTTCCCACTAGGGTTTTCCACTTCCTTCGGGTAAATCGTTGTGTGTGTGTGTGTGTATGATTTCGTTATTGCTTAATTTCTCAATTGGTGTTTTCGTATATAGTTCTTGGGCGAGGGATTGAGATTAGCTACCCTAATTCCTAACAAGAGAGACAAATAACAATCTTTCTTAATTTTTCTTCCTTCTTGACTGACAGAGATAGTGTAAGACTGTAATTTGGGTAGTATGAGACTGCAATTTGGGTTTTTCGTTATTCGTCTTTATGAAGTAGAGAGAGAAAAATAAAATAAAGAAAGAAATAATCAGATTTGAGTGAAAGAAAGAGAAGCTTGGTTTTCAAAATTTAAACTACATAGAGGAGAAAAAGATAGAGAATGTGTCTCTACCAACTCATTTCCACCTTCTCTATTATGAGGATCGCCCATCTCTAGAGATGTATGGTTTTTTTTAAGTGAGACTTGAGTGTCTTGTTTTGAGTGTCCACGAATCCGCTCCTCCTAAGGTATAGTAGTAGATAAAAATTTCAACTTATGTACATTACCAAGATTTATTTGCCAGGGAAGGCAAAAACAAGAGGAAATAAACGGGCCCTAAACTGAAGAATTGGGATGGGTGCATCCATGGTTTTAAATATCGGTTAACACGTCGATATCTCCGCTTTTAGAAAGGAGTGACACCTAATGTCGCTAAAATATCGGACGGGGATGATAATGTTATGTATCACCTGATATATCCCGATAGATCGTAATATATCGAGGTGTATCGTGAGATATCGAAAGATGCCACCGACATTTTAAGATATGTCGGTGGAGACATAGCAACATTTTCGAGTTATCACCAAAATCTTAAATCATCTATAGTTTGTCCATTGCAAGTAGATATAATTGAGTTATCATCAATCTCACTATACGTATTTTCAGGCAACACTTTTTATAATAATTGGAAAAAAAAAATACATTCATTTAACTTTCTCAACAAATAAACGATCGTCCCGATAAATCACTGATATAACCGACATTTAGCCGATATATCAAATTTATCAGCCGAATATATCGGTCACAAAACCGACATTCTCTGTACTTTATATCGAATGTCATTTTGTGCAGATATCGCCGGATATATCGATATCTGCACAACATTTTGTGCTGACATCTCGAAAAATAAAATTACCAACATAACGATATTTAAAACCTTGGGTGAACCGGGCAGATCCGATTAGAACTTCGGATTGGGCCGTGTGATCCAAACCTTACCTGATGGATCGGCTTGGCTTTGGATATCTGATCCAGGTCCATGACAACCAACACCACCAGTTATAAACCCAACTTTAGCTCAATTTCACACAAATTTTAGGGTTTTATTTGGCAGAGTTATTAGGGTTTCAGTCGCCGTTTGATTGTTGAGCTACGATGGGTCACTCAAATGTCTGGAACTCTCATCCTAAGCAATACGGCCCTGGATCTCGTCTTTGGTAATCTCTTACTTTTGATTGATTGTTGTTATCTAGGGTTTATCATCATCTCTTACTTTTGATTTAATATCTGTTTTATGGATTTGATGAACTTTTAGAGGATTTATTTGATATTTTGTATCTGGGGTTGTAAAATTAGATCTAAATTAGTGTGGGTAACTATGAATCATGTTAGTACAGTAGTGGGAATTATGTTAGTGTCTGCTTGAGAGTTGATTGTTTGAGTTGTTAATCCAGCTAAAATCCTTGATTAGGGTTGTATTAGTTTGGGGTTTGTACAGGATTGAATGATTATGTGAATGGAACAGGTTAGAGTGTGGGTAGGAAAAATTATGTAGTAGTCATTACTACTAGAATATTGTACTCCCAGGGTGGATGTATATTGCAATTTTTCTTGTTGCTAATGGGTGATTTGGGGGTTGCTATATGCTTGACTAATCCCTAAGGTAAACTCGATTCCAGTCAACTTAAAATGACCCCTTTCTATGGAAGAAGGATTCATGTCAGGACCCTCTCTCCATGAGAGGCAATACAAATTAATGATCCAAATATAGTGGGGTTTGGAAATTTAAGGTCTAGGATAGTCGATAAATTGAGAGGAGCCTACCACATTAATTATGATTTATCCTTTAAATTCATCTAGTAGTTGGTTTAAGTGTAGTGATATTGTTACTTTCTTAGATTTACTTTGCATGGTTGTGCTATTGGTCAATGCTTGTTTTGCATGCAATATGTTCGATGTTAGGTTGTTTATCTAATAGAACAAATATTATGTATATTGACAATTTTGCGGAGTTTTATTTCATAAGACTAGGATATCTAGTATTGGTGTTATTTGTGATTACTGACTGTTCCAATTATTGTGATACTGTAATATGTCAGTATCGTAGTGTTTGAAAAATTAGTCTGTAATGCTGCTTATATGTATCACTTAATAGGATACTGTATTTGCTTTTTCTTTGATAGAGTTCTATAATTCTCAACTTGTTTAGAGCTACAAGAGAGGTTAGGGGGTGAGAGATTTGAAATGGTGTGAGGGAGGAGAGAACGGTACGATGAGAATGTGAAATGATTAAAATTAATTGAATGGATTCATTTTGTAGCAATGTTAGCTTATTATAGCACTATAGTTTGATCTTCTAGACATTAATATGATCAGAATTGCATTGTGAAAATTGATTGTTGTCCCATTTTTTTTCTTTCTTATTCTTACGTTTCATTGTCACTGATTTAGTCTATATATTTCTTTTGTTTTTTATGTTTGTTTAATAGCCGTGTTTGTGGAAACTCCCATGGGTTGATCAGGAAGTATGGTCTCATGTGCTGCAGGCAGTGCTTTCACAGTAATGCCAAGGAGATTGGCTTCATCAAGGTCAGTCTTAATCTTTATGCCCCATAACTTAAAATTATCATCGTTGTCCCTTCATTTGAATTGGCCTACTTGCTCACTGTTGATAAACGGGACCTACAGTTTTCCTGTTAATATAGTTGTTAATACCTGCTAATATTTAGACTTATGTTTTGTTTGCAGTACCGATAAGTCTTAATCTTTATGCCCCATAACTTAAAATTATCATCGTTGTCCCTTCATTTGAATTGGCCTACTTGCTCACTGTTGATAAACGGGACCTACAGTTTTCCTGTTAATATAGTTGTTAATACCTGCTAATATTTAGACTTATGTTTTGTTTGCAGTACCGATAAGTCTTAATCTTTATGCCCCATAACTTAAAATTATCATCGTTGTCCCTTCATTTGAATTGGCCTACTTGCTCACTGTTGATAAACGGTACCTACAGTTTTCCTGTTAATATAGTTGTTAATACCTGCTAATATTTAGACTTATGTTTTGTTTGCAGTACCGTTAAGGATCAAGAGAAAGGAAGATGTGATATGCCCACCAGTTTACTTGTGCTGCAACTTGATTTTGTGCTCTTTTTATGTTTTTCTTTTTAAGGATTCGTGACTTAATGTAGTCCTTGTGTTAATTATCATGGTTTTACCCATGTGGTTACTTTTTTTGCTGGACCAACTTGAATTTGGTGTCTTCTGGTGTTAGTGTTCCCATTCTGTGAACTATATTAAAATTAGTATCAGTTGTTGAATGTTTTGTTTTGTATTTTCTGTGTTTCACTGGAAACTGTGGAAGTGTGGCCCTGTGTTTGACTGATAACAGCAGAAGCAATGCTTTTGTTGCCAGTTGAAACTGAAATAACTTATTTGTAGAAAGTGGCCATGGAAGACTCAAGGTTGTTCTGGTATTTTTTTTTGGAAGAATGTTGATAATCCATTATTTTAATTTTGTAATCATTGTTCCTATGGCTTAAATTCAAAGAATGTAGTTGGGTTATTTGATTTTTTTTCTTCTTCCTGCCGACTAAGTTGGATGGCAAACTATATGGCGTATCTAGGCAAACTATTAAGCTCCAGTTTTGAACACCAATTATACTATTACCGCTTCATGCAAAATTTCAAATAAACTGATGACCTTTCCATTTTATAACATTTAAGAGGGGCTTATACTCGGTCTCAGTCTACCCGTTAATTTATCCATGCCGGAAGATCAAACCTAACCTAACCTAACCTTGGACGGACAATATAAAAGATGGTTAGGGAAACATCCATCGCAAAAGAAGCTAGAAAGTTTCATATCTTGGAGGGACAATATAAAAGATGGACAATTGTTCCATGGCACCTATGAACAAAAATTCCTATCGTGAACATGTAGTGAAGATATTCACTGTACGGTCAACTAGCATAGAATTTTTTTGTCCCAGATATTCCAGAAAATAGATAACAACTACATTTTCTGATATATATTTATAACTTTCAATTGAGCATTTGCATAACTATGTGAGTCACAATAATGACGTGGCAAGCAAAATTATGCATGAATGCATCTAAATGAAAAATTAAAAATATACAATGACCAATTTATTTCCCCAGTTCTTTTTTTGTTAAACCAAATACTCGTTCAACTCGTATCCTCCTTTTCAATTTCCGCTTTTCAAAGATGGGTACGTCGAAGATTCCTCAAAATAAATAGGCATGTTTAATTGTCTGATTCATGCTTAGAGTTTGGTCTCCCGTCTCTACTCTCCTTTGATATCTTAGGCAACCCTCACGAATGGACATGTACCACTACCTGAAAGTAAAACACATACATAAGTCAGCATTTTTTCACTGTACAAAATTATAGACAATATATCTTTTTGTGTTTGTAATATTATAGAAGCATTGAAAGGAAAGAAAAGCCTTACGTCTCAATGTTCAAATTTGACGTCTCGTTTTTCTACAATAAATAAGGACATCTTTACCTCAAAAACAAGTGTCTTCCTCGGAAATGCTTCAAACACTTCCGGCGTACCGCCACTGTAATGGCCTAATTCCGTAAGCTTGAAGTGGCTTGGAATTAACTCTTACACCAATGTACCTGTGACAAAAGTCTAAATAGAAAGCGAGAAATGACACAGGTGTTTAGCGTGAAAAACCTATGAATAAGTAAAAAACCACGACCTCGAGCTGATATCTTATTATAAGTGATTTCTTGACTTAGAAATGTTCGATCTTGTGAATAAGAAGTTAGAAGTTTTGAGAATCTAGAAAGTATAGTTTTCTTGGTGATTTCTTGTGTAATTTTCTGGTCCTTGTCTCTTCCGGAACTTCTTATTTATATAGGCCTTTTCCGCAGTTCTTCATCGTGCTGAAGCACGTTCTCCGAACAATGTGGTTTGTGGCTGTTGACTGAGTAACTGTTGAGTTCGTGAGAGACATGTGGCTTTGACTTGTTTAGGTTTTTCTGTTTGAGCTCGACCTACGTCTTTCATCAGTTCGTAGAGTAGGTGGCAATGCTGACTGAAGAAGTCATGTGGAGAATGTGTGGATCTGTCATGGAGGTAGTTTGAACTGGAGATAGCTCGATTTAGGTAAGATCGAGGGGTAGGCCCCTACAATCGCCCCCTCGCAACCGAAGTCATGAGTGGCTTTGGTTTAGAAATATTTTTTGGGTATATGGGTATTCAGATTGGAAATTTGAATAATGAAAGAAGTAATGATGGTGTTTGACTGCATGGAAACTACGCGTGTTATGGGGGGATGTACGTGCATTGCATGTTTGATTGGACTATTGATGCACGCGACAGTTAGGGTTTGAAGAGTTTCGTTTGTATTGAATGATGACGCTTCAGAAAACGTTCCTGCACAATAAATATAGGGTTATATAAATAGTACCTATACTGAGATTTTTGGCAAAGTACGCTTGTTCTGTTGCAATATTCTCTGAAATTGTTGAAGATGGTGAAGTTCTGTAGAATGGTTCTTAAGGAGAGAATTGCTTCTGAAATGTACTGGTTAAAGTTGAAGTATTTTGGGGATCAGTCCATGGAGAATCCTACTCCTATTTCTGTTCCTCCGATGTATCAAGGAATGTCGAAAAATGAAGCGGCTAAAGATGAGGAGTTTTATTGCAAATGGAGGTTTCACTACGTTGTCTTAATAGGTGAGCAACGTTGGGTTTGTCTCTGCATTCTTGCGAAAGACAAAGTTGGAGAGATAGATATAAGGATAGGCGTGACTACGGGACAGTTGCGCTGATATCTTACGCTCGAATGGATTTTAAGGTCGGGGCCCTCTTCATCTCTACCAACTCTGCGAGGGTAGTAGTTATAGGAGAGGCAACGATGGTAGTGGAGAAGAAAGATGGAGAATGGAATTCTGCTTCTGCACTTCCATCGCAACTTTGCGCTGAGAAGACCTTCAGTTTGAAGAGTTGGTTCAAGCACTGAGTCTCTTGCTGTCATAGTTTCCATTTGAAGTTTTTCTGGACTTCAACCAAACTCATGGGAAGGAGGATACTCGCTGTTTCCAATGTCTACTTTGCTTCAGGGTGAAAAATCACTAAAGTAGAATGAGCTGAAGGATTTGATGTTTCAGAGGGCCTGAAACACTTGTTAGCTATAAATACACTTGAAAAACTTATTATCTGTAAAGTACCTGATGCTGAGTACTTGAAAGACTTGTTATCTGTAAAATGCTTGATGTTGAGTACTTGAAAGACTTGTTATCTGTAAAATACCAGATGTTGAGTTCTTGAAAGACTTGTTATCTATAAAAGTACTTATAATTTATTTCGAGATGAATAAAATGTTGTTATCCAAACTCTGTGTTGATATAGAATAGAATAACTCTAGAAATCGAGCTGTATGATCTGAAGACTTTCAAATATTGTATGAAATGAAATGCATGAGATCAGAAAGAACATTTGTTTGTAAAATGAAAATATTTGTGTAAGTGTCAAATATGATTTGACCTGTATGTTAAAATTGTGGGGGAGAGAAAAGTATACAAGTTTCAGAATGAAGAATCGATCTTGGAGAGGTCGTTTTAGAATATTAGATTTAGAAAGAATAAACTCAACTTAGAATAGGAGGAAATGACGGAGGTCGATAGGGAGATATATGTTCAAATAACTTTTCTCAAGATATTAGGGTTTCTGTTATGAGATAATAAGATTATATTACGACTTGTGGGGGATTGGTAGTAAAAATATATAAATAAGAGGGGGATGAATTCTAAGTAAGGGGAAGGAAATAAGAATGGTTTTGACTCAATTTGAGAGAATTTGTTATGCCGCTGAGGGGCGATTGGCGATAAAAATTGCTGAAGTGCGGGAACGAATTTTTGGATTATTGGATTATGACGCTGTGTTACCAGTGAGGGAGGTACAACTAGAAGGTTTAGATGGGATTGGGAGGAAACGCGAGTATAAACGTCATTTTTATGAAGAGATATTTTAAGAAATTGTGGTGGATTCTGCAGCTCGAAAAGTTTATATGAGAGAGCTTACTATAAAAGAGAATGAACTGGAAGATGTGAGGATTGCTGGAGGATATGTGATCGGATCTGGTTCCCCTAGTCATCAAGGTTGCTTTAGGTATAATTATATGTGAAGAAAAGAAAAAGAATAGAAGTAGGAGTAGAATGTATGTATGTAATCATATGAGTTTGAATAATTTTGAAGAAGTGGAATGAGAATAAAAGTTAAATAGATCCTCTATTGTTGCGAATGCTGTTTGTGACTGTTGTGAAAAATGAATTTGAAAATATTCAAAATTTGGTTATTAAAAATTTGTTATGAGAGCTTCGGAAATGACGCCATTGCTGCTATAAGTAGAAGAAGCAAGCATAGAAAAAGTAGGGAGCTTTTAATTTTGTCCCTTGTGTAAAAGCTGTAAAAACCCGATTGCGTGTAAGCGTGAGTCATCATGAGTGTGGTTAGGTCAGAGGGAGATTTAGAAAAGAGAAATAAAAATAGATTAAAATATGAGGCAAATGGCCATGATGGGAAAGCATTTTCACCGAAAAGGTGCAAGACGTCTGACATGGATAATGGAAGGGATGCCTCGGTTTTAAAACTGAGGATGGCTCATGCGAGGCACAATAACTGCGAGCAGTTAGAGAGAGAAAATATAAATACTGCATCATCTTTGTCATTCAAACGTTTCTCAACTTCTAAAAACTTGAAGAACAGTGAGAGAGGATGGAAGAAGAAAGGCAAAAATAGTAGAGACACTCGTGAGGAGTTAATCAAAAGTGATCAATAGTCAAAGTATGGGAGAGTTGCTGAGACTGATTCACGTAGGTGGTTATACAGCGGCGTTGTGAGGGAAGGATTTGGCGCTGCCTCGGATTCACATCCCGGCATAGAAGGTTAGTAGAGGATTTGTGTTGCACGTATGTGTTTTTTTGAAGATCATACTATGTATTTAGGCAAATCTAAAAATTACTATTTATAATAATCTATGAAAATCTGTGTGGTATATGATGTATGCAAGATATTTGTATGTGAATGATGTATATGCAAAAGATAATGATAGATACCTAGACCTATATGTAGGTTGATCGTAAGGAGAGTTTGTGTAGGATAAAAAATCCTTTTTCTGTAGTTGATATGGTGAGTTCCCTTGTAAATGAGGCATCGACCTCAGGTCGGTCGGCTCAGTCTAAGACTGAAATGTCTAAAAGTAAGGAAGAAATAGGTGTTGATCAATTTTCAGATTTCCCTGGAAGATTGGTATCTTATCCTCCTCGCTCGGATATATTTAACGAGTTTTGAAAAACTAAGGCTTCGATAGGAGGTAGATGGGGTAACTGTATAGAATACACCGGTAGGCAATTTAAGGGTTACGCTGTAGCAACGGGAGAGGAATATCTTTATTTGTTGGCTAATCTGACGAAGGAAAAAAGGGATAGGGGTATAGAAGAATTGATCTCTTTGGAGTATTTCGATGGGAATGTTCAGAGTAAACTTTAAGAAGGTTTTTTATGTTACCTATCTCAGTTGGAGTACGGGTTAAGTTTTCCCCTTAGCAATCTGGCAAAAGGGATTATGAATATCATTGGGGCATGTCCCGTTCAGATGAACGGGAACATATGGGATGTAATAAGTATTTATGAATCTCTAAATACACGGTGGGAAGGTGATGGGAGAAGGAGGAGAATATCCTCTGAGGATGTTCTGCAATTTTATGGGGTAAAAAACTATTATGCAAGTGGAGGGGCATATTTCTTTGTGAGCTCGACTTGGCCTCGCTTTTTTGATCTGAACTCAGCAGGTCGACCATGGAATGATAATGTGATATGGGTGAAGGGTGATTGCCTTCAGGGAGATGATGAAGAACATATGGAACTTTTGTTTAGGACTATAAAACAAAGTAAGTATAACAATATATAATGTATAAGATTGATAGTTGAAATTGTATGATGTTCTGCTGATGATAATGTTTTGTGAATGACAGCTCCCAAATCTCAGGTGGCGAGGAAAGAGTCGTTGCTGGATATAGTTGCTCAAGAAGAGACAAAGCTCGAAGTTGTGTTGGAACAACTGGGCATTAGTAGGAAGAAGTGTGTTAACAGTCGAGTAAAAAAAGTTCAAAAATCTTACTCGACGAGGCTAATGACGAGTGCTGACGGCAGTAAGAAGAAGGGAACTGATGGGGAAAGGTGAGTCAACTCGCCTAAGCTCCCTGGAGTGGACTTCACAGGGTTACCTGAGTCTACTATGTCGAGCAAATTAGCTCAAACATTTCCCAAGAAGCAAATGCTAAAGCGTCCTTCGACCTCTGGAACCACAGGAAGTGGTGTGGCCATAAAAAAGAGAAGGGTTGAAGCTTCTGACATGTCAGGGGTGAAGGTCGTAGAAGATCAACTTGTTGTCGAAGACGATTTAAAAGAGGTGGAGGAAATAGCCAAGTTGGCAGTTCTTCACGGGGAGGAGGAGATGAGCAAAATGGTAGGTTCATATGTTCGAGTATGTATTGTGATAACTTTGGTATTATGATTCGAGCTAATTAATGAGGTCGATTTGTTTGTTTTTGCAGGCTGCTCGTTTAATGAAGGGAATATGCCTCGGGGTCGAGGAGGAGAGAGCTGTGCTGAAGATGAAGAAGGCCGAGCTCGAAAGGAACGTAGCTCGATTGAAAATGATCTGCTCATGGAGGGAAAACGGATGGAGGCTTTGAAGGCTTCGCAAGTGGTAGAGATCAACAATCTACATGCGGAAGAAAGAATGAATTTGGAGGAGGTGGTAGCTGAGCGTAACAGACTTGGGCGCCACCTTATGTCAAAAGGATATTCCGAGGATGAGGTGGATGCCATTAGGGCAAATACCTATGTGGAGGAGGAGAAAGATGAAGAGATCAAAGATGTTGTTGTTGGCGTTTTGGACGACTAGGACGGTGTTTCTTCTTAAATGGTGAGAGATAATCAAGGAGATGACAACGAGCGTCCAGAAGGGGAAACTGAGAAGGTAGAGTAGTACGATGGTCTTGTAACTGTATAATTATTTGGGAATGTTTGTAAACTGATTGGATATTTTTTGTTGGATAGAATTCTGTAGGCTAAGTTGCTTTTGTAGACCTTGCTGTAGGAACTTAAGGATATACGCCTCAGAATAAAAGATTTAGAGGCTGAGATTGTTTAGGAGAGAGACGCCTCAGCGTCCCTGTTGTGTTTGCAAGCGAAGCTGCAGGTTAGAACATAGTAAAAAATATTTAATTTGTATGCTTCATTAGTATAAAGCTACAAAGTAATAAATAGAGCGTAGAGATGGATCAAAAACCTATTATCGGCTTAGGGGAAATGGTACTGAAATGTCGCATAGGAAATATCAAAGTATTGACAAATTTAAAATTCAGAGATATGTACCTTAGACTTGGAAGTATATGTTATGGAGTATCCTTCTGAGATTGTACTTCGACCTTAAGTTTAGAAGTAGTCTTACACGGTAGATGTCAAAAAATATATATCTTGTTAGAAATGAGTCATATATGGTGACTGAGTGTTCTGAATCAAACTTGATATAATGTATATGTAATGTGTAGGTTGAATTGGAGTCAGCTCGCTTGTGTGATGGTGATGCACGTCAATGTAACCAAGAATTTGTGGAAGAGTTTGATAGGATGAGGGAGGCGAATGAAGACAGATAAGATCAACATGTAAATGTGCACTTCAAGTTTGCTGAGGCAACACAAACTGTTGTCGACCTAGCTCGGCAAATCGGGGAGAAGGATGCCGAAATTGAGAAAGGGAAAGAAAAGCTCGCGGAGTTAAAAGATCATGCAGCAAAACTCAAAAGCTAGAATGATGCGTTGATGGTAAAGAACAGGGAGGTTGACATGGCTCGTTACCGTATACAGGCGCTCGAAAGATCTGAGGAAGGTTTAAATCGGTTGGTGGCCGGTTTGAAGAATGATTTGATCAAGACAACTAACAATCATGAGCAAACTCGAACTGATCTAGCGAATAGCAAGAGCGAGCTGGAGCTATTTAAGAAGAAATTGGTTTATTAAGATAACGAGCTGAAGAGAGCTCGAGACGATTTATCTGCTTCTGAAGTTGCAGTTGAACAATTGTCTACAGCTTTATCTGCCAAAGATTTTGAATTTCGGACGGTGCAGCGTAATTGTGATGAGTTGAACGAATGAGTGGTGCAATTGAAGACCGTATTGGCGCATGCCAATTCACGTGCCAGATACGCCGAATTCTGACAGAGCTCGAGGAAGAATAAAAATGATGCCAAGGCCTCCCTTGTGCAAGGATATCTAGCCAGCTCGAATAAGAGAGCCAGAGGGGGATGTTACTAGAATTCAAGGTCATGTGCAGAAATGAGTTGAGTGGTTGAGGGAGAGCGAAAGGAAGCTGGATGCTGCTCGTTCCAGGGAGCAAGGGTTATAGTGGGCAATCAGAGGGAAGGATATTTTGATACATCAGAATGACGAAATGTTACAGAAGATTCTGGATGTGGAAAAACTGAATTGGAAGATTGAGGTACTTCGAGCTCAGGTGGCCGATTTGGAAGCGATTAATCGAGTTGAATAAGAAAAAGCCGACAAAAAATCAGAAGAGAACATTGCTTTTACAGATTGGGTAGATAGGGAAATAACATGGCTAAAAGAACGGTATGCGATGTCGGGAGAACGCCTTCAGAAGGCTAGAGCAAATTTCTCTAAGTCGGTTGTAACCGAGGCATTGCACTCAGAATTGTTGAGGGAAGTCATTGCCTATTTTGTAGAGGATGTTAAAAGGATTAAGTCAGAAAGAGATACCTTGTTCAACAGTTTTTCAGACAGGGATGCATTTGTAGAGCTGATGTAGATCGAGGAAATTATATGTAGTCCATAGAAACGGATCTAGGCCCTCGACCTACTGAATTGATAGAGCATGACAGGATTGTTATAACTGCTCGAGCTCGAGAATTTTTGGCTGATCGACCTCCTGTTGCAAGGGGAGCACAAGAATTTTTAGCTGACTGACCTCCTGTTTTTGGGGAAAGCGTAGCTGACATCCCAAAAGTAAAAAAGGATCTATTGTAGATGTTGTATATGTAACCTGAAATAAAAAGTAGTTATTGCAGACAAGTTGAGAGATGAAAGCTAGTATTACCTTTGCTTTATCTTATGTTTGTTAGAGTCTTTAATGTAAAGCAAGTGTTACCTTAGTTTTAATCGCAGATATTTAGTAGAGTCAGCAAAACCAGGTGTTATCCTTGATTCAACTGGTATGATGTCTGGTAGAGTCTTTGATGTAAAACAAGTGTTACCTTAGTTTTAATCGCAGAGATTTAGTAGAGTCAGCCAAACTAAGTATTATCCTTGATTTAACTGGTATAGAGGTCGATTGAAAGCTAGTATTATCTATGCTTTAATCTATGTGTTGTCTATGAAGTAGAGAGATGTATGGGAGAAAAAATTGTAAGTTTCATTGAATAGAAAAAGATTTACATTGGATAGAGATGAGAATCTCACTTTTGGAATGGAAAAGGCAAAAATTTGAAATGGAGTAGTGAGGGACTTAACGATAATACCGTTTCAGTCGCTTAGTGTTCCAAGGATTTGAAATGTGAACTCCTTCTTTCATGAGGTAATATGATCCTAGGCCTGAGAGACCTATGATAAGGAATGGACCCTCCCAATTGTCTACTAGTTTCCCAGCATGAGGCTCTTTGCGGTGTTGAGGTATTTCTCTGAGGACGAGATCATCGATTTGGAAGGTACGGCTTCTGACTCGTTTATTATACGAACTGGCCAGCATATGGTGATATCGACCTAGGTTAGTGTAGTAGTCTACTCGCAGCCTTCTAGCTCCAGTCAAACACTCGAAGGCTATATCGAAGCCTACATGAATACCTCGAGGCCCATTCCGTTAATAAGCCTTCCAAGGCTACAAGAAGATGAAGCCCCGAAGACAAAACCTCAACTTTGAACAAGCCTCGAAGATGATGGCAGATCCGTCAGCACACGAACTCCACATCAGCATCAGAAATACTTTGACCATATTCATACGTGGTCGAAGGCAGACATGTCAGACAACCAGCTCACCAGACAAGAACGGAGGCGTTGTTGGTCTAGACAGCTACAATAACAGAACCAACAATGGCTACAATGTCAGAGCACAGTGCCATACCCGATATTTACGGTGTCAATACCAACTCCGGGATACCCGCCTGATACCCGAAAGGAACCCGGAGGGTATACATACAATTTGATCTCCTATGGTGACTCAGCCCTTCCTATGTTCTATAAATAGGAGGAAGGGGGAACCATAAAGAGGTTACGAAATCTCTCCCTAGAACCCTTGCAGTTTACCTTCGATCTCTCTGTAAATTACCCCGTGCTCGAACCTTCGACTACTCGACAGTAATATCAATACTCTTAAAAATCTTCATCAGAGGTCGTGGAGTGTCCCATTCTAGGCCTCCACGCAAGTATATTTCTAATAGCTTAGTCATATTATTGATTATATGCTTGAACCCCTTTGATAGAAGATAAACCCCTTGGTGTAAGAGCCGATTTTCCCTCCTTGCGAAGTTAGGCCCCTACATTTGGCACCGTCTGTGCTTCCCCACCCTACTAATCTCCCCTTACCTTGTACTTTCTTTTTCCAATTCCTGCAAAATACTTCCAAATGACCCCCACCCTCCGCTCCACTTCCATCCATGTCGGCAACTCCACCGACGGAGTGGCTGCCCTGCTAGCCCTTCTTACCCAACAATTCACACAGGCTGAAGAGCGTCATCAAATGCAATTGCATGAGGAACGCGAAGAGCACCGGCTAGAGAGTTTGAGGCTGAGTGGGAATACCGTTTGGATGATGACGACAGGCAATATCGTATTATCGATGATTTGCGCAACACAGTCCGTAAGCTGCAACGACTATGACCTCTAGACGCTCCTTCGCCGTCCCGAGCACCCGCCTCGTTACGCGTCTCTGCTCGAGACCGATTGAGGCCGCTACAACATCTCCAAGTACCCCCGGTCCATCTTGGTGCCGAGGGCACTGCCCCTACTGTCCCTCCTACTGACTTCATCCACCTTGGCATCCACCCCACGAAGGATTCCTCTAAATCTACCTTTCGCTCCTCCATATACCCCAAACGCTGCCCTACTCGAGATCGTCTTGGAGAGCGCAGCGCAGAACACATGCCGAACACTCGGCCTCATCAGCCTCGAACCTATCGATCCCCCTAGTCGCGCCTATGGTACACAGTAGGATTTTGACTGCAAAATCTACCCTATCATCCACGTCAGCGCGAGCCCAACGACATACTCATGGAGTCGGTTGAATAACCCCTTCTGTCCCAAGCTCCTCGCTATCGAGGTGCCTCCAAATTTCCGAGCCCTAAAAATCAGTAAATATTACAACACCGATCCTCAATCCCACATTCTAGAATTTCAAAATGCTCTAAGCCTTTACTCCATGGCTGGCCACCTGATTTGTCAACTTTTCCCCACCAGCCTCACAGATAGCCCTCTTCATTGGTATCATAACCTTCCTAATGGCTCGATTCAAAGCTTCGAGCAATTATCCAGCCTCTTCATAGCCCAATTTTCCTTCAACAAGGACCGCGAGGTCAGAGTCGATGCTCTCACCAATTTCAAAAAATCCCCAAGTGAAACCCTTGAGGCCTTCACTAAGAGGTTCCTCGACGAGTCGCGCAAAGTCAAAATCCTCGACTGCGCAAATGCCGTACTCGCGTAATCGAACGCCTTGCCAGATAACAATCGTGTTCCACCGATCCAGGCAGACCCCATATGGCGTATGCCTATCCCCATTGAAGTCAAACAAAGTGAACCTTACTGCGCCAACCATAAGTGCAATTGCCATCATACCAAAAAATGCTTCGCCCTACAACGTTCTCTCGAATAATTCTCAAAGCAGGATGTCTTCATCAATACATCGCCAACCTCCCTAGTTAACTCGATTGGTAGAACCTAAAACCTCAACCCGCCCCTGTTGTCGACCCAGCCGAGGTACACATCTGCCAACTTCACCTCATCGAGTTTAATAATATCGATAACGTCCCTTCTGAGAGTAAGCGCAAGCGCGTCGAGGAATGCTATAAACTCACTTACCAGGAGAAGCTTCATGTCCTCCTGCTAGAATCAAGTCAATATCCTCGACCCGAGGGTATCTCTTTTATCGATTGTGACACCTCTCATATTCGTTTTCCCCATTCCGACCCTTTAGTCATCATGAATAAGGCCAACCACCTCATCCTCCATACCATGCTTATCGATACAGGAAGTGCAGCCGATGTACTTTTCCTTCAGACCGTCCAAGCCATGAACAAAACAGACCTCATTACTGCCGCCAATGTCGAACTGAAAGGTTTTAATGGGACCACCGAAGTTGTTGTTGGTCGAATTAGCCTTCAAGTTACCACCGGCCTAGTCATACTTCAAACCAGCTTTCATGTCATATATAAGAAGTCTGAATACCTTGGTATCCTCAGGTGCAACTAGCTCCATGCCATGCGCACCATACCTTTGACCTATCATTAGACCCTTCGTTTAACTACCCCCTGTGGTACATGGAATCCTCGCCCGTTCATGTGAGCATCCAGAGATCGATCTAACCCAAAAACTCGTCAGATTCCCATAGCAATCACTGTTTCCATACCCTCGACACCCGCCATCTTACCCATCGAACCCACTGTTTATATTGAACTCGACGGTCCTGGTTGAGGTACGTTTATTGGAACCTTTCTAGATGGGGCAGAGTGCCTCGAACTTACAGACTTCCTTCGAGCAAACAAAGACGTCTTCACATGGACGTTCTAGGAGATGCCGGGTGTCGACCCCAGTTTAGCATGTCATCGCCTCGACCTCATTCCCCACTCTACAGCAGTAAAACAGAAGAAGCGTACACTAGTGCCACGACTTCGAGAAGCTGTGAACCTCAAAGTTGACAAACTTATAGGCGCGGGTTTCATCAGAGAAGTCAAGTATGCTGACTGGATATCCAACATTATTGCAGTTCCTAAAAAGAATGGGAAGATCAGAATTTGTGTCGACTTTACAGATCTTAACAAATACACACCGAAGGATAGTTTCTTCCTCCTGATCATTTCATTACTCCTCGATGCTACTGCTGGACACGAGTGCCTATCAATGAGGAACACAGCTTTGGGTTACAATCAGGTACCTCTCCTCCCCGAAGATCAACTTAAAACTTCTTTCATCACCGAACAAGGCCTTTACTATTTTAATGTCATGCCCTTCATCTTTAAGAATGAAGGTGCCACCTACCAACGCCTCGTCATAACCATGTTCAAACCCTTGCTTGTTAAGTCGATCAAAGTTTACATCGACTATATGTTATGCAAGTACCTCCAAGAACAGACCCACATCCAGGACCTAACCGAAGTCTTTTTGATACTTTGAACATACAACATGAAACTTATCCCAGACAAATGCCAGCTCGGTGTTTCATCTGGCAAATTTTTAGGCCATCTTATCAGCAAACGAGGTATTGAGATCGACCCTACCCATATCCGAGCCCTCATTGATATGCCTTCCCCCCGAACCAAAAAAAGATGTCCAAAAAGTGGCTGGTAAAATAGCGGCCCTCAACCGTTTTATTTCCAAATCCTCAGACCTCTGGGCTTGGCTCTTTTCTCTCTTATGCGACCAAGGCGTCCATAAGGCTAAAAAGAAAAACAACTCTGAGATCAGCTAGACACCCGACTATGAACAGGCCTTCCTCAAACTTAAAACATACATTGGTCGACTACCTATCATCTGCGCCCCTATCGAAGGCGAAATACTCTCCTTATACCTCACGGTCATCGATACCTCTATCAGTCCAGTCCTCATTTGACTCGAATCAAACATCAAGAAACCTATATATTTTATCAGTAAAACTTTGACGCCCACAGAATCTCGATACACGAAACTTGAGCGTTTGCTCCTCACCCTCGTCTACACTTTCGACAAACTCAAACCATATTTTCAAGCTCACCCTACCCGTGTTATAACAAGTTATCTCCTTCGAGAAGTGCTCAGCAAGAAAGAAAAATCCAGACGAGTATAACAGTGGTCCGTCTATCTTGGAGAACACGATATCACATTCGAGAAACAAGTATCCCAAAAATGACAAGCAGTTGCCGATTTCCTTGCGGACTTCCCGGTCGAAGATGTCGACTAGGAAGAACATGAAGGCGACCTACCTGAAGAACAGCCCGAGCCAACTGATCTATGGAACCCTAATAAAGGCTGGCGTCTCTTCATAAACAAATCCACTGGACCTTACAGTTCTGGGGTTGGTATTGTACTGGTCACACCCACCAATGATAGAATTGAAAAGGTAGTTAAGTTAAATTTTGAATGCTCAACGAGGCTGAGTATGGGGCCTTGATCCATGGCCTCGACCTCGTACTCGACCTTGGCATCCCTAAACTTGCAGTTTCCACAGATTTCCAACTCGTTCAGAGATAATGCACAGGTGAAAATTAAGCCAACGGTCGCATGGATGAATATGGTGTTCTCATCCGACAGCGCATGGACCGTTTCCCCAAAAAATCTTCTATCATTCACTATCCCCGAGGCAAAAATAGATACGCAGATGCCCTAGCCTACATAGCAACTATGTTAGGCTAGTTCGAATCTCGAACTCTCCATATCGAAATACTCGAATACCCAAGTATCGACCAGATGGAAGTCAATGCCATCAATACTGGGGGTGAGAGTCTCAATTCAGACGACTGGCGAACACCATTCCTCGATTACTTAAACAATGCTACCCTCCCAGATGATCCTAAAGTTAAAAGGTCATTATTAGAAAAATGTCATAGATACACCATCCTCAAACGCGAGTTGTATCACAAATCCCCAAATGGCGTTCTCCTTCGATATATTCCTCAAAACGAAGCTTCTTCAATTCTAAACAAACTCTACGAAGAAACTTGAGGTGCTCATATCGCTGGTCGATCTATGTCCCTTCGAGCCGTCTCCCAAGGTTTATTCTGGCCCAATATGAAAAGCAAGCTAAAGAATGCGCCCAACACTGTGACAAATGCCAATGTCACGCACACGACATCCATAGCCCTTCACAAGACCTCCATTTAAGTTAAGTCTCTTGGCCATCAAATGGTGGGCCATTAATCTCATAGGACCCTTCCCCAAAGCAACTGGTAGCTGAGAGAATATTCTGGTTCAGCAGACTATTTTACCAAATGGATCGAAGCCGTACCTTTGTGTCAAACCAGAGAAGAAGAAGTCATCAAATTTCTACGAGAAAACATCATCACACGCTTCAGCTGCCTTCATATAATTTGTTGTAACAATGGTCCACAATTCGTCGGGAACAAAGTCAGAAATTTCCTCAAGAAATGTAACATCATCCTCTCACCCTCAACACCTTACTACCCCCAAGGGAATGGCCAGGTCGAAGCAATCAACAAAACCATAGTCAATGGTCTCAAGAACCGTGTCGATGCAAAGAAAGGACGACGGGTTCAGGCTTTACAGCATGTCCTCTAGGACTATCGAACAACACCAAGAAAAGTAACAGGCTACACTCTTTTCCTTCTAGCCTATGGTACTGAAGCAATACTTCTAGCCTATGCTATGGATCGACGAATCCAAAGACTAGGCCATCGCAAACCTTAGCCATTACCATCTATCCCTCCAGAAGTCATATAGCAAGCGAGTTTGACCATGAAGTTTCAACATTGGAGATCTTGTACTTCGACGTGTCAAATAGTCTTCGAAGTCTCGAAATATTGGCAAGCTGGCCGAATCCTGGGAAGGACCTTATGTCGCTTACGATAAAACTGACAAGGGTTCATATTACTTGATGACAGAAGCCGAATAACCTCTACCAAATCCATGAAATACAATGTAGTTAGTGTCATACAACAGGTCACGACCTTCACCTTGTTCCATTGATGTAAATATACTATAAATCAATGAACATCTTTTCCTCAAAAATTCATCTCCTGTTTTCCAGTGAATTTCTAGGTTTACCCTAAGCATCACGTCAACCCTTTGACTCGACTGATACTTGGGGGCAACTTAAAAAAATTTCAAGTCTTCAATATTCGAGCAAACTCGAGGGGCATGAATGGTCGAGAGACCGGACCCTCGAGAATGTATTAGGGGCAAACACATTCTACTTCGATCAGACTTAGGCCTTCGAAGTCTTGTAAATTTCTTGGTTCACCCTAAGTATCATGTCAACCCTTCGACCCGACTGATACTTGGGGGCAACCTTGAAAATTTTCAAGTCTCTAATATTCGAGCAAACTCGGGGGGTACGAATGGTTGAGAGACCGTTCCCTCGAGAATGCATTGGGGGCAAACATGTTTTACTTCGATCAGGCTCAGTCCTTCGAAGTCTAGTGAATTTCTCGGTTTTCCAAAGTATCATCTCAACCCTTTGACCCGACTGATACTTGGGGGGGAACTTGAAAATTTTCAAGTCACCAATATTCGAGCAAACTCAGGGGGGGGGGAACGAATGGTCGAGAGACCAGACCCTCAAGAATACATTTGGGGCGAACACGTTCTACTTTGATCAGGCTCAGGCCTTCAAAGTTCAGCGAATTTCTTGGTTTACCCTAAGTATCATGTCAACCCTTCGACCCGACTGATACTTGGGGGCGACCTTGAAATTTTCAAGTCTTTAATATTCGAGCAAACTCAGGGGGAACAAATGGTCGAGAGACCGGACCCTCGAGAATGCATTGGGAGTGGACACGTTCTACGTCGATTAAGCTCAGGCCTTTGAAGTCTAGTAAAATTCTTGGTCCCACCCATGCGTCACATTCATCTCTTGACTGATACTCAGGGAACCATCTCGAAGTTTTTCAGGGTTTAACAATTCTACAAGCATTCTACACTTACAGTATATGCAAATACAAGTAGATAGGAATATCAACAACTCTACTGCATACAGGAAGTTTTAGTGCAATATATATCAAAAAATCAAGTTCAACACAAATTAATTCAAACAAAGTTCAGAGCATACATCAGGATTCTTGCACAACAACTCAGTACAAATCAATCGCAACACAAACCAGTTTCAGTACAGCTTACATCAACAATTCAAAACAATCACAAGTTCAGAACTTAAGTAGGAAGCAAGCTCAATATTGTTCAAATATTACAACACAACAAAAAACTTAGAAAAATAGCTTGGCACTCCCAATACAATACCTCATATCAGAGTGGCTACACAATCTCCTCCTGCAGTTTCCTCTTTGCCAGCACCCCTAGTACCTTCAGTTGCAGTATCAGCAGCAACTCTATCTACCACAGGAGTCTCCATGCCATTTCCCACTCCTACACTCACACCAGCAACATCTACTTCTACAACCTTTGTCTGAACAACCTCATCAACAACAAGATCATTGGTGATGGGCAAGCATTGTAAGGTTTCAGGATCATACCCCAAATCTTTGATGAACTCCTTGAGCCTAACATTAGTCTTACATTCATCATCAAATTGCCCTTGGAAGGTCTCCTTCTGTTATGCAATAACCCTATCCTTCTCAGCCTATTTTGCATTCAAAACTTGTGTATGAGTGTACCATTGAGCTTCGAGCCTCCTCTCGCATTCATCACTGATAGTCCCCTGATCTCGCTTCAAAATGCCAATTTCTGAAACCAGCGATGCTTCGATCCCTCGAGAAAGCTCCAGATTGTCAACCGTCTACTTTAGCTTCCTTATTACTACCATCTGCGCCTTGTTGAAAGCCTGCGCCCAAGCATCTGTCTGCTAGAATATTCGAGCCATCAGTATCTCTCGAAGCATGGTGTACTTAAGAAAATTTCAGAATTCCACAAAAAATAAATAGTTACCTGATACATACTCTTCTTCATCCGCCTCAAAGCTTCGTTCGGATCAGTGCCACAAAGTTCCACCACCGAAGCAGCTTTAGCTTGAGCCTGCTCCTCCCGTTCGAACATGGTAAGTTCTTCGTCCATATCCTCTGTATCATCCTTCCCCAGTGCTCTACGCCCCTTCCGCTGAGGTCCCTTTGGCTGCTGTACCTTTGGAGATTCAGGAAAGACCTTCCCTTTCCCTTTGTCAGCCTACATCAACGCCTGCTTTGACGCCTTCCTTGAAACATCATGAACTACTTTGGGCACTAGCGCTGCCTGCTGCCCCTTCGACACATAATTTACCTTCCTCGACAATTTTACTTTCTCCATTCCTTCGACACCTTTCTTCCTTGATGGCTTCGGCGTAATAGGTACATTTCGAAGTAGGAAATCTGTCTTCTTCTGCCTTTTTCTCTTAATACCAAACCCCTTGAACACAGAGTTCACCCACTCCTCGTCCGAGTCGATTAACGCGTCAATATAATCCCTCAGATTTACCCAAGTCCGGGTATTAGGATCTACAGAACAAATTAAAACACGATTATCAGTCTATTGGATCAATACGTTAAAAAAAATCTTCGACAAACTACTTGCTTGGATTATAGACCTTATGTTGTAACTTATAAGGATCATCTCCTTCGATATTCTCATAGCTACCCCGTACTACAACCAAATCTTTATCCCACCCTCGACCCGTCGAGCACAGATCAAACAACCAGGGCTTATCCTTGTGACACTGGATGTGATAGGTGTCGACCTTCTGGTTTGCTTTCTTGGAGTAGAACGAGACAATATTGTACCACTCAATTAAGCCCCTCCCCACAACTCACAGTTTTACCTTCATACCCTCAATTACCTTCATCATTTCATAAAAGTTCCCATTCATCTGGCACGGGGCCACTTCCCAAAAGTTCAGCACCTCCTTCACCAGCCTTCGAAGGGGTAGCTGCATTCCTAACCAAATTTGGCCTCTATATGCCATAATACCCTCTCGAGGTTTCAACTGGAAGCTGTACCCTGACTCCGTAGCATATGATATTACCCCTACCTTCGACAACTCAAATTTAGCCACAAATCGATCTATTATCTGATTCTCTCTAGCCGAGACAGAACCAATGGCCTCATCCAAATCAATCGATTCCTTACTATGATCACTTTGCTCCCCCTCTCCCCTTTCATTACCCGAGGGCTCAACAGTACCTTCGAGTCTCCCTCTTTCTCCTTCCTTCATCTCTCCCTCAATACTCACCTCGGTCACTCTGTCTTACGACGTTTACTACTTGAATCCCCCAAATTCAGGGAATACCATTGCTAATAGGGCATCTTTCACAATATCTAACTCTTCTATGTCGCTGCCCTCACCCATTGGAGCATGACCAGACACACTAGCCTTATTTTCTTTGATCTCCTTGTCTATTAGCCTCAGTCTCGAAGATCGGCGGGTACACATCTTATCCTATAGAAGAAGAGGCATGCAATTAGATCGATATATTCGACTATTCCGTGTCAATAACCTATTTTTACCTACCCTCTCCAACTTAGACCATCATATTTGAATGCTAGACCATAATCCCTGCTACACCATCAATACCCTCAGAACCCAAAAGACTTGACCCACAGATATATGCTTTCCCTCGGTTCTCGGTCATATCATCACAACTATAAACCCTAGCAGACTCTACACTACTATGTGCTTAACTTACAAAAACATAAGACAAAGCAACAAGACAGAAGTAAGAAGGACATACCTGTTTGAGCAAAGTATCTCACCTTCCTTTCAGTAATTTAGACGATCCCACAACGACAACTGAGTTCTATGGAATAATGGCGTATGTTTTTCTTTCTCTCACTCTCTGGTTTTCCTATAAGTGGGTAACCAGAAATAGTAATAATGCCCTTACACTATATATACCTCCTCGGAATACCAAAAATCACCTCGATTCCTAAAACTGCTATCATTACCACTACCCCACTACCCCTTCTTTTCGGCTACGATGTATTTTTTTGAATTTACCCACCATTATCCCACGTGTGCGTCTCACGCACATATTTCCACAATTATATATATATAAAACAACTCGAAACTTCTGATCCCCACTCAAAACTATCAAATCATATCCTCACATCAAATCAACCTTTTTTCCGTAATCTAAGGAAGCATCATGATGCTTGTAAAACACTTTGCCCTAGGCTTCGTACAGTTTCTGACATGCCAGCTGTTTGGACATTCAGTTTTACCAATCGAACCCAATCGACCTTCGTCTATATCACCTCTCGAAAATGCCAATAATGCATGACTCGAGCAAATTATTTTTGCGCCTAAATTACTTTCGAGTATTATATTTGTCCTATTTACACAAAGACAGTTCAATATCTCACTTCGACAGTCATCTCATAAATTGTCAAGTTCATTCAGGCAGACGCCCGTACACCGAAATACAGAAGAAAATAATCAATAACCAAAAGAAACTACAAACACTCCTACCATCCTATTTTACCCCACTAAAGCAGCCCCTATTTACAGACGGGACAGTTCTTCAAAGTCTCAGCCTCAGCATCTTCCTTGTTTGCCACCTCCTCAGTAAAAGACTCCAGGAAGGCCAGCCGGTCGCTGGAAAGTGGGCCCATCATTTGTTGTACCCTCCATCAATAGGCATAGGGTATCCTACTAATGGGTTCCCCTGGCTCTACTTTAAAAGAATCCAGCATAGCCCAATCTAGGCCTCGATCGCCAAAATACCTCTGCTTCAGTTCGAGTGTCTTCTCCCGTATACGAAGGACCCTTGCCGCCACCCAGTTTTGGTACTTGGTGTTAGGAGCATTTATGTTGCTTTGGGACGAAGACGCATACATTTTTCTCAGAGAAGAAGGAACAGATGTGTGAAATTCTCCTAAACACACCCTACTTATACTTGAAAGCATGTACATTTAAACCCTCCTGAATCAAAATTACGTTTATCACAATCTTCAAATGTTCCCCTCAGAATCTCAACAGTCAAACCTTTTTAACTTCCCAGACTCAACCGTTTTATCAGAATGCGCATCCAATACCTATTTCTAGGGTTTTACAGTTGCCACATCCGCAGTTTCGAACCTTCAATCCCTCCATGCCTCATCCTACAACTCTTTTATTATATACATCAAACTTCGAGATTTCAGAGTTAATTACTCATTCTAGGTTGAATAATAACCATTGTCTTCGATACCTACATGTCATGTCAAGGCACTTTTCCCCTCGAAGATAGTTTTTTCTATTATTTACCCTTCGAAGTTGGATGTTCGATTCTGCGCCTACAATCTATTCGTCTACCATATTTTCCAGATACAAAATTACGAAGTTTTAGTAAAATCCTGTTCTCATTCCATTACGTTGATTACAACAAAGAGAGGATATAGGAAGAAGAGGAAAATCTACAGAAACAACAACATAAAAAAAAACCCTTCAAACATAGCAATAATGAAAATTACAGTCGTACAAGAACAAAACCTATCATCACCACCACCCTTCCACCACCTTATGAAGAACCCACCCTATTTTTAGGCGGGCCAGATCCTCCTATCGAGCCCTGCCCCTCCACCAACTGATCTTCTTCCTGAACAAGAAGTTTGGCTAAACCTTAAAAGCCCTATTTATAGCTTCATTAACAACATTTATTACTCCGTAATCACCATAACTTCGTAATTACCCTCTTTTATTACTTTCCTCAGAAATCAAATATGCCCCAGTCAAGCGTTTGACTTCCAATAACCAACAGTTTTTTCTCAGCAAATGCCTCTACACCTATTTTCGGGACCCTTGCTGAGAGGGGGCGAATGTAGTAGCCTAGTCGTAGCCTTCTAGCTCCAGTCGAACACTTGAAGGCTACATTAAAGCCTACATGAATACCTCGAAGCCCATTCAATCCGTAAACAAGCCTTCCAAGGCTACAAGATGATAAAGCCCCGAAGACGAAGCCTCGACTATGAACAAGACTCGAAAGACAGATCAGTCAGAACACGAACTCTACATTAGCATCAGAAATACTTCGACCAAATTCATACGTGGTCGAAGGCAGACATGTCAGACAGCCAGCTCACCAGACAAGAATGGTGGCGTTATTGGTTCAGACAGCTACAGTAACAGAACCAATAATGGCTACAGTGTCAGAGTACAGTACCAGACCGGATATTTATGGCGTCAACACCAACTCTGGGATACCCGCCTGATACCTGGAGGGTACATATGTATTTTGATCTCTTATGGTGACTTAGCCCTTCCTATGTTCTATAAATAGGAGGAAGGGGGAACCATAGAGAGGTTATAAAATCTCTCCCCAGAACCTTTGCAGTTTATCTTCGATCTCTCTGTAAATTACCCCATGCTCAAACCTTTGACTACTCGACAGTAATATCAATACTCTTAAAAATCCTCATAAGAGGTTGTTGAGTGTCCCATTCTAGGCCTCCACGCAAGTATATTGCCAATAACTTAGTCATATTATTGATCATATGCTTGAACCTCTTTGATAGAAGATAAACCCCGTAGTGTAAGAGCCAACTTCCCCTCCTTGCAAAGTTAGGCCCCTACAGTTAGCGATGGCACGTTCCCTGGTTTCATCGATCCAATTGAGGTTACAAGCCAATTCAAGCTCATTTTCCTTGTCAGTTAACTCGTGATATTTGACTGGATGATGGTATTCAGTGGTAATGACGGCCTCGGTGCCATAGGCAAGGAGTAATGGAGTGCAGCCTGTCGACCAGCATAGAGTGGTACGATATGCCCATAAGACATAAGGAAGTTCACGAAGCCAATTCCTTTTTTTCCATGTGTGTAGCCTTTTCTTGGGCCCATCCAAGATAGTTTTATTGGTGATTTTGGCTTGGCCATTGCCTAGAGGGTAGTAGAGATTGGATGGTGAGTGGATGATGCTGTATTAATTGAGGAAAACTACGATTTTTTCTCCAACAAATTAGGGCCCGTTATTGATATAAATTAGGTGGGGAACCCAAACCGAGTGATGATGTGTTTCCAGATAAAATAGATGACCTCTTCTTCTCTGGTTCGACAGAGTGGATCTGCTTCTACCCATTTTGTAAAATAATCGGAAACTACAAGTAGGTAGCGGCGGTTACCTGGAGAATTAAGGAATTCACCGACAAGATCGAGTGCCCATCTTTTAAATGGCCAAAACATCTTGCTTGCATGGAGTTCGAGCGTAGGGGCGCGAATGATCTGTCCATGTCCTTGACATGCGTCATATTTGCCTGAATACTTTTCAATTTGCTTTTACATGCCAGGCCAGAAGACTCCTTTTGTAATGGCTCTGTTTGCCAGTGATCGACCTGCGACATGAGAGCCACAAGTTCCTTTATGTAAATCGCAGAGCATCTTGTCTACTTTCTGCTTGGAGAGGTACTTGAGGTAAGACCCCATGGCTGAACGGCAGTATAAGGTACCGTTTTGATTAATGTAGCACTTTGAGTTGTCTATCAGCTGTCGGCGTTCCTTTGGATCTGTTGGAAGTGGTCCTTCACATTTGCTATTGATTCCGAGATTAACTAAGAAGGGCCTTCGCCAATCGTCATCTTCCCCTTTATCGCCCCCAGTGTTGACCGTGCATATAAAAATACGATCAATGAAGGGGGTTGAAATCACTTCGATATGGAGATATCAAAATTCTGTGCCTAAGACCCCGACTAGATATGCCAAGGAATCGGCGTGCCTATTTTTTCCTCGCTGAAGATAATCGAGAGTTGCTTTTGCGAACTTGCTCATCCTATCTGTATTGAGGGTTGCGTACTCGATCATCTTGCCATTCTTCTTGTATTGCTCAGAGTAATGGTGGACGATGAGCAGTGAATTCGCGTAAACTGAGAGTTCGGGGATGCTGAGCTCAAGAATGAGGTCGAGTCCTTGAATGAGAGCTTCGTACAAGGTGACAATTTTTCATGCCTCAAAATCCAAGTGAATTGATTTCTCAATTCTGTCGCTGGAAGGGGTAATCAATACGATTCCAATTCCTGACCCTGTAGGTCCTGCTGATCCATCTGTAAGAAATCTCTACCTTTTCCTTGTAATTCATTAAATTCGCTCTTTAAATGCTTTGGGGGTAGATCTTCTGTAACTTCATCTGCACGGTCAGGATCGTGCTCCTCCCACTCATGATCTTCTACTGGAAAATCCGTGAGAAAATTGGCAATGACCTTACTCTTTTTGGAATGACGTTGTTCGAACTTGATGTCATATTCTCCCAAACTGGCTGACCACTATTGCACTCTCCTTAATTTTTTTACTTTTGGACAGAACCTCCCAAAGTGGGTAGTTCGTCTTGACTTTGACTGATTGAGCTTGGAGGTAGTGCTTGAGTTTTTGTATAATATAAACAAGAGTGGGAAGAAGTTTCTCAATTTTAGAGTACTTAGTTTTTGTTGGAGTGAGGATTTTGCTGATGAAGTAGACTGGTTTCATGATTTTCCCTTTAAGTCGAATGAGAATCGAGTTGAGTGAAGTATCTGTAACTGCTAGGTAGATAATCATTTTATCATTATCTCCTGGGGTGCTCATGATGAGAGACTTCCCCAAATAGGTTTTGAGATCCTGAAAAGCTACTTCGCATACTGATGTCAATTGAACCTTTATATTTGGCTGAACTTTTCCTTATTTGGCGCAACTGTAGAGTAATAGGAACAACCAACGACAGTGGTCTAAAGATTTTTAAACGAAGCGGTTGATAACGATAATCTTGCCGGCAAGTTTCAGAATGTCCTTCGTCGTTTTTGGAGATAAAATATTGAGGAGAGCGGAAATCTGATATGGATTGGCCTCAATCCCCTTATTGCTGATGAGGTTGTTTAGAAATCGACCTAAATGTACTCCAAATTAACACTTATCAGGATTGAGACGCATCCTATAAGATCGATGAATCTTAAATATTATGTTGAGATCTGAAATGTGGTTGATGGACTGTATGCTTTTGCGCAAGAGATCGTCAATGTAGACTTCCACGACTTTCCCAAGATGTACTCTGAACATAGTAGTCATCAACCGTTGATAAGTTGCACCTGCGTTCTTAAGTCCAATGGGCATGACTTTGTAGCAGTAAAATCCTCTTTCAGTGATGAAGGTGGCCTTTTCTTGATCTTCATCCAAGAGTAGAATATGATTGTATCCAGAAGCAGCGTCCATCATAGATAGGAGTTCGTGACCTGCTGTTGAATCAAGGATTTGATGAATGTTGGGAAGAGGGAAACTATCTTTTGGAGTATGTTTGTTCAGATCGGTAAAATCTATACAAACTCAGACTTTTTCATTCTTCTTTGGTACAACGACGATGTTGGATATCCAATCTGGATATTTGGCTTCTCGAATGAATCCTAATTTGATAAATTTTTTGATCTCCATGTTAACTTCATCTCTAAGATGCGGTGATAGGCATCACTATTTTTGTTTGACCGCCGTGACATTGATGTTGATGGCCAATTTGTGACACGCCTTGGCCGGATCGACCCCAGGCATATCTTCGAAAGACCACGCAAAAACATCTATATTTAGTCGTAAGAACTGAATGATAGCATTTTTTAGTGCTGAGCCAGCTTAGTACCGATGAAAGTACCTCTACTAGGTCCATTAATATTTTGTGAGCTCATCTGTCGATGGCTGATTATCAGGGTGATCAGTTTTCTACAGTTGTTATGCAACATACCTGTTATAGGTATCTAGAATAGTAGAGACGGTGTTTTCGCAAGCTTGAGAAATCTTTCGACTACCCCTGATCTCATAGATACCATCGTTGTGTTTGATGATAGGTGGAAGCGATTGCCTCCATGTTATGAATCCAGCAACGGCCCATAATCCTGAGATAATGAGATTTGGCATTGATCACATGGAAAATGACATCGATTGAGGTTGGTCCTGCGGTAATAGGTAAGATGATCTTCCCTACTCATTCTTCTTTAGGACCATTGAATCCACTGATATTGGTGTCGCTTTGAATAACTTGATTGGCCAATCCCATTTGGTTGATAGTGCTCTGAAAGAGAATCTCAATACTGCTGCCAGTATCGATCATCAATGTGTGCATGACAAGCTTCTTCATCTTGAGAATTATGACTAATGCATTATGATGTAGAAACTTGACATGGCTAGTATCATAATCTTTGAATGAGATCCAGAGCCGGCGATTGCTCGAATCAGGCAGAAGTTTGGTTTTTTTGTCTTATGGTGTGAGATCGCAACATTTTGATAGTCTCCTACACTTGAATCTGATAGAGTTGGTAATTTAATTGATTTTGATCATGTTGATGTGGCGCATATGGTAGAGATGCTTCTCCTCAGCTTGATCTTTGACCTGGACAACTCAGAGTTGCTTCTTATAGCTGCCATTCTTGTATGATTCCAGGTCAACAATATATTTGAACATCCATCCCTCATTGTTAATGTATTCGAACAACCTCTGTAAAGCATAGCAATTGTCAGTGGAATGATGGTTTACCTTATGATGTATGCAGTACGGTCGGTTTTCAATTGGTTCCAATGGTTGGGAGAGACGGTAGAGCTTTTCCTATGAGAGGATTGGAAAAATGGTGGAGATCTGAACATTCATCTTTGGGAGGACCGGTTTGACTTGTGAATTGTCTTTCTAAGGGTTTCCAGTGTTTACTTTGGCGCGCTTTTGGTCACCCTGATCCTCCTTTGGTTAAGTGTTTCGATCTATAGATGGACCTTTCATGGTAAGGGTAGATTAGTAGATTTATGCGTTTTGGAGATCACCCTTTCCAGGTCGACGTAATCATTGACCTTGGTGATGATATCCTCCAAGGTTACAGGTTTGCTGAGGAAGAGGTGCTCTTTGGCTTTGTAGTCGAGCTAGAGCGCGTTGGTGAAAGCAGCAACATATATTTTATGATCAAGATTGTCTACTTTACGTGTGAGCTCCATAAATTTCTTTACAAAAGCCTCGAGCTTCTCTCTTTGTGATTGTTTGAAACTGATAAGAGAATATAAATATTCTTCTTTATCTCTGTTGTGAGCATATGTCTTAATGAATTGTTTCTGTAGCTGGTCGAATGTGTATATGGAATCTTCAGGTAGAGATTGGAGTCTTTGGAGCGGTTCCTCCTGCAGGTTTATGGCGAATCGATGGCTGAGAATGTGGTTGAATGTGCTCCTTCGGATCAGTACCCCTGTATTTACGGATTTTGGAGTATGGAAACCTCTTGTTATTTCCATATCGAATAGTTTTTTAACAATTGGACTTCCTTGCAACTTGGTAAGGTCGTCGGTAGTGCCCAAAACTTGTGCTTTGATCAACTCCTTAATACGCTGGTCCATATGCTCCTGTGTGACATAATGACGTACCAGTTGAGTGGTTTGATGAGGAGTTTGCGAATTGTGAGTTCCGGTACCCTCACTCAAACGATCTTGTACTGGAACTTGAAGTTGAGGTCACTGTTCTTCCTTCTGATGTATGGAGCATCGGTGACCTCGGCTGATCTCAGATTGAACTTCACCGCCCAAATGAATGGAAGGTTGAGGTTTATTCTGAATATTTATGGAGATAGCTTTGCTGGTGGCTCCTTGTGGTCCCAATCTTTCCCGTGCAGAAACCCGAGAGGCTTTTGGCACCTGATCGCAATCTCCTATTGAAGGAGCCTGCTGGGTGTTCTACAGAGCTTGCAAGGCAGTCTACATTATTGTCATTTAATCTTCATGTCATTTGAGCACTGTCAAACGAGCTTGTCTTTCGGCGTCGAGCTCCTTTTCATGGAGCTCTCGATAGAGAATTAACTGACGTTTGAGGTCGTTGCATTTCTCTGTCTCTGTGTTGAGATTCACCTGTTGCTCTGGTCGCCTTAATGTGACCATGATTTGAATTTATAGTTGAGTGAATGAATGCCTTAGGATATCATGGAAATGATATCTTTCCCACAGACGATGTAATGGCCTAATTCCGTAAGCTCGAAGTGGCTTGGAATTAGCTCTTACACTAATGTACCTGTGACAAAAATTTAAATAGAAAGCGAGAAATGACACAGGTGTTTAGCGTGGAAAATCTATGAATAGGTAAAATACCACGACCTCGAGCTGAGGATTTTTGTAATAGTGACATTTTATTAATTGAGGCTGATATCTTATTACAAGTAATCTCTTGACTGAGAAATGCTTGATCTTGTGAATTAGAAGTTGGAAGTTTTTAGAATCTAGAAAATATAGTTTTCTTGGTAATTTCTCTTATAATTTTTTGGTCCTTGTTTCATCTTGAACTTCTTATTTATATAGGCCTTCTCCGCAGTTCTTTATCGTGCTAAACCACGTTCTCTGAACAATGTGGTTAGTGGTGGTTAACTGAGTAACTGTTGAGTTTGTGAGGGACATGTGGCTTTGACTTGTTCAAGTTTTTCTGTTTGAACTTGAACCACGTCTTTCATCAGTTCGTAGAGTAGGTGGCAATGTCGACTGGAGGAGTCATGTGGAGAATGTGTGGATCTGTCATGAAGGTAGTTCGAACTAGAGATAACACAATTTATGTATGATCGAGGGGTAGGCCCCTACAGTCACGGTCCCTTCTTAACTTTGTTCATAAGAATAGCATAAGAGAAACAATAAAACCCCAAATAATACATAAACATTCCAAGTACCGCATTAGAGGAATTGCAACAATAACCATATATGAAAGAAAGTAGACTCTTTTTAGTTTTTTTAATGAATTATTAAGAATTCTTTCAATTCATATCTAATAAAGTGATAAAGGGTAGGAAGCATAGATCAAAATATCAATGATAAATCAATTATACCTAGATACATATGTTTTTTTGTGGCTGTCAGTTTGGTATTTTTGTGATATTATCACTTGTTCACCAATGTTTAGTTTTATGGCATAAAACAATTAATGTATCATGACTTTATCAATTTATCACCAAAATATCACGATAATTTAATGGCATTAAGAGATAATTGATTTTAAATTTTAACATTTTCAAAACCCAAAAAGTATGAGATTTATTTTATAATTAAAGAGGTATGACCACCCATTTAAAGATAATTGCTCAACAAATCAGCTCGTTTGGAGGTTTCTTTGGTAGCGAACATCTGTATGCTGACCTATCCTCTAGGTATGGATATGTTCATAAAAAAATTAAAAATGGGCCCCCTACGGGATTGGTTTAGTCAATAGGAATTTTTTTTTTAAAATTGGACTCAATTTGACCAAGAATTAGGCTATTTATAGCCAATTAAGTGTCGGAACCAGTCCTAGAGTGGTCTGAATAGGTCTGAATCAGGGCCTGGACCGTGTTGATCGGTATGGACCGGTTTGACCCAGCCACACGTGTCCCACACGTGCGGCAGGTATCTGTCACACGCACCACACACGTGACAGCCACACGTGTCTGCCACGTGTCTCTCCGATGATCGTCCGGTAGCCGGTCCGATTACTGCCATTAGTTACCACACGTACCATGCACATGCCACACACGTGCCATACTTGCCACATATGTAGCACATGCCTACCATGTGTCATGCCATGTCAGTATGCCACATGTCCTCGACACGTGTCAGTGCTGACGTCAGCACTGTGGACCCCAATGTCACGTCATCATACCACATTTCATTGACACGTATCACTGCTGACATCAACAAAGGATAAAGATGACATCATCAAATATATAATTATTTTAAAAAATAATTAAAAGATAATAATTTATTTTTGCTAACATCTAACCTGAAAACACCATTTTTGGCTGTGAAACTGCCTAGTTGAAATGTGAGTTTCCCAGTGATTGAGACATCTCTCTAAGACATGCCATATACCGTTGGAAAACTCATGGGATAGTCTTTCTAATTTATGTATTCTCTCCTCTATCCAATATTTATAGAAAAAGTAATTTTGGTTTAAAAAAGGCCCTTAATCAAGGGTAAAAAAAAAGAGCCAAAATTGGTTATTTTTAATTTGAAAAAATTAGGAAAATATGCTTCTAATCCATATTTAGATATCATAAAACATTGATTAGATAGGAATTGAATCTAAATTTGAAAATCTTTAAAATACCTCTTCTGATCGCAAGATTTCCCTAAAATCACTGATTGGAGAGTAATTTTCTCTCACCTCTTGATCTACTAGCTTACATGTTGATAACATGTAAGGAAATAATAGAATAGAAGCTATCAATTCTGTACCTTGAAAGCAATTGAGAGAAGTGAGATTTCTTATTAATTTGAGAACTGTTTCTCTGTACGTAATACAAAGTAGATAACCCTACAATATAAGTTACCAAACCTACTCAAACTCTCTCCATAAACCCTATTAGCCTATGGGCTTGTTAGGAGTCTAATAGGACACCCCAGCCCAGTTAGGCTCCTAGCTTGGGCTAGACCCATCTCCTAACAATCCCCCTTGGGGTGTTCTATACCAGGATGACTTGCTTTATCAAAACCTTTGTCTAGCAAAACCCTCTTGGGAAAAAGATGTGCAAGGAAAGAGTACAATCCCATGCCCTGTATGGGTTGTGGATGCATATACATTACCTCATCAAAAGATCTAGTCAGTAAAACCTCCTAGAATAAAAACTGCACTATCAGGAAAAAGAGTACAACATGCATGTGTCTACGTCAGGCTGGGACTACTCCTTCTGACGTCTATTTCTCTGAGATTTATCTCTCTGAGATCTATCTATTTGAGATCTATCTAACTGAGATCTATCTCTCTGAGATCTATATCCCTGAGATATATCTCCCTGAGATGTATCTCCCTAAGACATTGATAAATAAATCTCTTGCATGCCGATTTTGTGTACTAACTGCTTGAACGTAACTGGTGCAAGGGTCTTCGTGAATCGGTTTGCAAAGACGTCTTCTGAAATTTCTTCAACAATGCCAATCTCATCCGCCTTTTGTAATTCATAAGGATTGAATGGTTTCTGTGAAATGTGCTTCGTTCTGTCTCCATTGATAAATCGCCATTGACTTGAATAATGCAAGCTAAATTGTCTTCATACATAGTCGATGCTTTATCTTGGATAAAACATGTCACAACTTTGGTTGATAAGATGTATCTTGGAGCATAACCATCATTCTCTGCCAGTTTCATGAAGTACAAGAATCTTCGTGTTCGAGGTGTAGCTACCGCCATCTACTACATCGATCTCTAAGATTCTTTATGTATCCCCATACATAAACACATAATCAATCTGATAGTGGCCTCAATGTGGGTTTGAAAATTATATTGTGTCGGCGTACTCTACATTTTACCATTTACCATTTCGAGTAGAACAGACCCCAATCTTTTATGCCGATCAGATACCTCAAAATGTGCCTGATCTTAATCCAGTACTTTTGGGTAGGAACAAAACTATCGCAAGCCAAACTGTTCACTACGAATGAGTCATTGGGTTTAGTAACCTAGCTAACTATAGCAAAACACCTACTAGCTATGGTGTTACAGCCATAGGAGTGTCCCCCCATTAAGATGGTGAAAGATGTCGTTGTCCATACCCAACTGATGGATGGGATAATAAATGACTTGGCCCCATGTGCTACATCCATACCGAAGTGTTAGATAAATCTTTTGATATATATTGCTTGGTGTATGAGTATGCCACTATCAAATTTTTTGATCTGCAAATCGAGATACTACTTGATTTCCCAAGGTCTTGTATTTCAAATTCCTTCCCAAGGTATTCGGCGGCTCTCACGGTCTCCCCCTGTGTTTTAATGATATTGAAATAATTTAATATACTATTATGATGAGTAAAGCTAATATCTGTGTTCAAAATAAGAACGTATGGACAAATACAGATATTTGCAATGTCCCCGACTTTCAAATACTTAGTTAACTTACTATGTCTCATGGGCCCTAATTGCTTCAAGTCAACAATAACTTTTTCTAGTTATATTACGTAAACACCTCGTGTGTCAGGCTTAGTTGCTTCCAAAAGCTTATACCTTCCCAGGTAGCTTCATGTAAATATCTGTATCTAGTTTCCCATATAGATACACGACATTAACATCAGACGCATGTCTAGCTTGAAATGCTTATAGCATCCATAACTGGGTAATAAGTCACACTGCCATCGATGCCAGATTTCTTAAATATTTCTTGGGCAACTAGTATTGCCTTGACCAAATTATCTCTTCGCGTGAGTTAATCATGTTTCCGTACCTTTTCCATTTATAATCGACATGCTCAATTATATTACTTTACATTGTACTAGCAAGCTGAGCTTCGTTTGTATTCCAGATGCCCACTTTGGCCAATGTATAATAGCACACAGTTATTTACAATAAGTGGTTCTTAATCCTCATCCTTGATGACGAGCACAACAACGAATATGAATACCTTGTCGACAGATCTCTACTGAACGATCCTATGTTGTGCTTATTATAAACTTTTAATAGATCGAGATCTTATTATTATCATGTGTGTAATGGCCTAATTCCGTAAGCTTGAGATGATTTGGAATTAGCTCTTATAACAATGTTCCTGAGATAAAAACTAATATGAAATAAGAAATGGCACAGGTGATTTAGCGTGGAAAACCTCTGAATAGGTAAAAAACCACGACCTGGAGTTGATGGTTTTTATAATAGTGACTTTATTGTTTGAGGCTGATATCTTATTACAAGTAATCTCTCGAACTTGAAATGCTTGATCTTGTAGATAAAAAGTTTGGGTATTTGAAAATATCGAAAATGTAGTTTTCTCGGTGATTTCACATATATTTTCTGATCCCTGTCCCTTTTGGAACTTTTTCTTTATATAGGCCCTCTCCGCAGTTCTTTATCATGCTAAAGCAAGTTCTTCAAACAATGTGGTAGGTGGTGCTTAACTGAGTAACTGTTGAGTTTCCGAGAGATAAGTATCTTTGACTTGTTCATGTTTTTCTATTGAGCTCGACCCATATTCTTCAACAGTTCGTAGTATAGGTGTCAATGCTGACTGTTTATATCACATGTGGATTGTGCGAGTCTGATATGGGGGTAGTTTGAATTGGAAATAGCTCGAATTGGATTAGATCGAGGGATAGGTCCCTATAATCACCCCCTCGCAACCGAAGTCACGAGTGGCTTTGGTTAAGAAAGAATTTGCGGGTTTATGGGTATATGGGTTTTAAATGCTTGAAAATGAAGGAAGTATTAATGTGGACTTGACTGTATGGAAAATGTGTATATTTTATGGGGGGATTTTTATGCATAGAATGATGGTGGGAATATTGATGTACGCGACACTTAGAATTTTGAGAGTTTCATCTGTTTTGAATGATGATGCTTTGTAAACGTACCTGCACATTAAATATTTGGGTTATATAATAAGTACATGTACCGAGGATTGTGGTAAAGTACGCTATTTGTTGCATAATTCTCTGGAAGTCTTAGTGACGATGGTGAATACCCGGAGAATGGTTCATGAAGAGAAATTTTTTGTTGAGATGCAGAAGTTGAATTTAAGACATTTCGGTGATTAATCATTTTAGATGCCTACCCCCGTTCCCGTTTTACCGACGTATCAAGGTATATCAGAAGAAGAAGCTGCTGAAGCTGAGGAATATTTTTACTGTACGTGGAGATTTCATCTCGTTGTCTTAACAGGTGAGCAACGTTGGAGGTGTCTCTGCATCCTTGCGGTAAACATGGTTAAGGAGAAAGATGCGGGGTTGGGGTAACTACTAGGCATTTTCGCCGATGTCTTCTGTTGGGCCTTCTTCATCTTTACTAACTCTGCAGTGGTGGTGGTTATAGAGGAGGCAACGGTGGTAGTGGAGAAGGGAGACAGATAATGGAAGTTAGCTTCTGTACCCCCATCGTTTCTTGGTTCTAAGAGGACCTTCTGCTTGAAAAGTTGGTTCAAGCATTGAGTCTTTTACTTTCATGTCCAAACTTTCTCCAAACCCAGTTTCTAGTCAGAGTAAGATGGCGTAAAGGGAGAAGGACATCTGGTGACTTCCAATGCCTGCTTTGCATCAGAAGATTCTTTGAGTAAAACAGTACTAAAGTCAGATGAACTGAAGGATTTGTTCTTTCGAAGTACTTGAAAGACTTGTTATCTATAAAGTACCTGAAAGGCTTATTATCTGTAAAGTACCTGATTTCGGAGTACCTGAAAGACTTGTTATCTGTAAAATACTTGAAAGATTTGATATCTGTAAAGTACCTGTAATTTATATTCTAGCTGAATAAAATTTATTATCTAACCTCTGTGTTGATGTATAGAATAACTCTTGAGACTGAGCTAGGAAAAATTTGAAGATTTACGAATAGAGGATGAAATATAATGTATGGGATTGGAACTTCAAAATCTGTTATAGTAATCAGGCTGTAAAAATATGTTTGTAACATGAAATACGTGTAAGGATTTATTTTTGAACTGAGTGACTAAAAAATATTGGGGGTAAGAGATAACTGTAGAAGTTTTTGAGTATACAAGATTTGAAAATTCGAGCCCAGGGAGGTCGTTTCCGAAATATCTAAAATGGAAAGTGTAAGCTCGATATGGAATAAGTTGAATTGACTAAGGTTAATAGGGAGAGATAAGTTCAATTACTTTTTCTTAGGAAACCAGGGTTTCTGTTGTGAAAGAACATAATCTAATTGTGAATTTTGGGGGATCTGGAGTAATTTAAGAACTATATAAATAGGGGGAAATGAGCTTTAAACATGTGGAAGAGAATAGAAATGGTGTGGACTCGATCTGAGATAATTTGTTATACCACTAAGGGGTGATTGGCGATAAAGATAGCTAAAGTATGGGAGTAGATTTTTGGTTTGCTAGACTATGATGCTGACCTGCCAGTAACTGAGTGTCAGTTTGAAGGTTTAGACAGGATGGGTAGGGACTTGAGTATGGACATCACTTTTATGAGGAGCTATTTCGAGAAGTGATTGTGGGGTATTCAGCTTGAAAGGAGGCTGTGAGACTAATTACTGAAGAAGAGATCGAGTTAGAAGATATGAGGATTTCTAGAGGTAAACAGATCTGGTGTGGCTCTCTAGTACATTTGGGATATTTCAAGTATAATTATATATGAGGGGGTGAATTGTAATGAGAATGAAGTGAATGAAGTGAGGAACGATATAATTATATGTAATTATATGAGTTCGAATAATTGTCAAGGAAATAAAATGGGAATAAAGTTTGAATCTGTCCTCTATTGTTGCGAATGCTGTTTGTGACTGTTGTAAAAAAAATGAATTTGAATATTTTTGAAATATTGAGAGCTTTGGAAATGATGTCAGCACTTCTATAAGTAGGAGTAAAAAATATTAAAAATGGGCAACTTTTGATTTTATCTCTGGTGAAAAAGAAGGGAAAGTTTGATTGCGTATATTGCTAGGTCATCATAAGTGTGAGGAGGTCAGAGGGAGATTTGGAAATGATAGATGAAAATATATTAAAATATAGGGCAGGGGGTAATAACGGGAAGGTATTTTCACCGAAAAGGTACAAGACGTCTGACATTAATTGTGGAAGGGATGCCTCGGTTTCAAAACCAAGGGCGGCTCGTGTGAGGCCCAATAACTGCCAACAGTTAAAGAGAGAAAATATAAATAATGCTTCGTCTTCCTCTTTCAAACGTTTATCAACTTCTGAAAACTTGAAGAACAGTGAGAGAGGAAAGAAAAAAAATAGCAGAGAATTTTGTGAGAAATTAATCGAAAGTGATTTATAATTAAAGCGAAAGAGAGTTGTAGAAACTGAGTCACAATGGTGGTTATACAACAACGTTGTGAGGGAAGGATTTGGTACTGCATCAGATTCATATTCTGACATAGAAGGTTAGTAAATGATTTGTGATACTTTGAATGTGATTTTTTTGAAAATCCTTTTTTGTTGTATGCAAATCTACAAAATTACCATTTATAACAATCTATAAAAATCTGCTTGATATATTTGTAAAAATAAGATATGAAAGATATGTATGTGGGTGATATAAATGATATTGATGGAATACCTGGACCTGCATGTAGGTCGAACCTGAGTAGTATTGTGTAGGATCAAACCTCATCTATAGAGTTATAGTTTATATGAAGACGTCACCTGCGAATAAGGTGTCGACCTCTAGTCGATCGGCTGAGTCCGTGAATGTAATATTTGATAGGGAGGATGAGGTAGGAGTTGTTCAATTTCCAGATTTCTCTGGAAAATTGGTTTCATATCCACTGGATTCTGCTGTGTTTAGTGAGTTTTGTAAAGCCAAAGCTTCTGTAGGGGGAAGATGGGGTAATTTTATGGAACATACCGATAGACAGTTTAGAAGTTGTATTGTAGGATCTGGGGAGGAACATTTCTTTTTATTGGCTGATTTGGAGATGGAGGGAGTAGATAGGGGTTTGGATAAATCAATCTCGCTGGAGTATTATGATGGAAACTTCTGGGGCCACCTGGAAGAGGGTTTTCTTTGTTACTTGTCTCAATTGGAGTACAGGTTGGGTCTTCTCCTTAACAATTTGTCGAAAAGGATTATGAACATCATTGGGGCATGTCCTATTCAGTTGAACGAGAACATGTGGGAGGTAATAATTATATTTGAATTTTTGAACAAGTTGTGGGAGGAGGATGAGGTTGAGAGGAGGATATCTCCTGAAGATGTCTTGCAGCTTTATGGTGTAAAAAACTATTATGCAAGTGGAGGGGCGTACTATTTTGCGAGTACGACTTAACCTCTTTTCTTTGATCAGAATTCAGCAGGTCGAATGTGGAATGATAATGTAATATGGGTATTGCCTTCAGAGAGATGATGAAGAACCCATGGAACTTCTATGTAGAACTGTGAAACAAAGTAAGTATAACAATATATAATGTATAATATTGAAATGTTAAGAATGTATGTTGCTTATTGGATGATAGTAAGTTTGTTGTTTGACAGGTCCTAAATCGAAGGTGACAAGAAAGGAGTTCCTGTTAGATACTATTGCTCAGGATGGGATTAAGCTTGAGGTAGTTTTGAAAGAACTTGGCATTAGCAGGAAGAAATGTGTTAACAGCTGATCTGAGAAAGTTCAAATGTCTTAAACAACAAAGCGAATAACTGGTGTTGGTGGCAATATGAAGAGGGGAGCTGATGGAGAAAGACGAGAGGTCTTACCCAAGGCCTCGGGAGTAGATTTCGTGGATGTGCCAGAGTCTATTACGTCAAGTAAGTTGGCTCGGGTATTTCCAAAGAAGATGATGTTGAGGTGTAGCTCGACCTGCAGTACCATGGGGTGAGGGTGGTGAGGTCGAGGGAGAGGCTAAGAAGAGAAGGGTAGATCCTTCTTCTGGAATGATTAGGGCGAAGGTCATAGTGAATCGACCTGAAACAGAAGACAAGCTGAAAGAGGTCAAGGAAAGGGTAAGGCTTGCAGCTCGCAATAGTGGGGATGAGATGAGCAAAATGGTAAGTTCATTGGTTTGGAATATATTATGAATTTTGTATGGCAATTCAAGCTAACAATGAGGTGGATGTTGTTTTGTTTTTGTAGGCTACTCGTTTGATGAAGGGAATCTACCTCAGAGTTGAAGAGGAGATAGTTGAGCTTAAGAAGGGGAAGGCTGAGCTTGAGAAGAAGGTAGCTCGATTAAAAGTTGACTTGGCCAAGGAGGGAAAACAACTAGAGGCCCTGAAGGCTTCTTAAGAGCTGGAGATCAGCGAGCTGACAACGGAGGTGGGAAAGATTGTGGTAGAGGTTGTAATCCAGCGTGATAGACTTGGGCGCCACCGCCTAAAAATTGGGTACTCCAAAATGAGGTGAATGACATTATGGCGGGCACCTTTGTTGAGGAAGAGGAAGATGATGAAGTAGATGATGTTTTTGTTAGAGTTGTGGATGGGCTATATGGTGTCTCTCCCCAAACGATGTGAGACAACCAAGGTGATGACAATGAACATCTAGAGGAAGGGAACGAGAAGGTAGAGTAGATTGTTGACTATATGATTGTATGAATGGTTTGGAATGTTGTAATCTAATGGAATATTGTTTGCTAGATAGACTTCTGTAGGCTAAGATGTTCTTGTAAACCTTGTTGTAGGAACTTAAGGAAATGCGCCTCAAAATAAAAGATTTAGAGAATGAGCTTGTTAAGGAGAAAGACGCCTCAACATCCCTGTTGTCTTTGCAAGCGGGGCTACAAGGTAGAAAAGAACAAAAAATATTTGACTTGTATGCTTCATTACTTTAGAGATATAAAGTAAAAATTAGAGTGTAGAGACATACCAGAAACTTGTTAACAGTTTAGGGGCAATGGTACTCAATTGTGTGCAGAAAATACCAAAGTATTAAAAAGTAAGAATATAGAGAATCTGTACCTTGAAATTTGGAGTATATGTTATTGTTCATCAAATTAAGATCATACTTCGACCTTAAGTTTAGAAGTAGTTTCACACAGTAGATGTTAAAAAATAGAAATTTCGTCAGAAATAAGTTGTATGTATTGAGTGAGTGTTTTGAATCGAACTTGATATATTGTATCTACGATGCGCAGGTCGAATTGAAGTCAGCTCGCTTGAGCGAAGATGTGACACATCAATTTAACAAAAAAATTGCGGCGGTGTTTGATAGAATGAAAAGGGCGAATGAAGATAGGAAATATTAAGATGTAAAGGTACATTTCAAGTTTGTTGAGGTAGCTCAAACTACTGATGAGCTCACTCAGAAGATCAAGGCGAAGGATGCTGAGATTAGTAAAGGGAAAAAAGAGCTCGCGAAGATGAAAGAAAAGGCAGCGAAGCTCAAAAGCCAGAATGATGCCCTGATGGTAAAGAGTAAGGAGGCCGACATGGCTCGATACCTTATACAGATGCTAGAAACATAAGAGAAATAGTTATGTCATTTTGTTGCCAGTCTTAAGGACCAAATAACCTGTAAAACGAATGAACAAGAGCAGACTCGAGCTGATTTAGGGAATACCAGGGGCGAACTGGAGCAATTGAAGAAGAAAATGGTTGAGAAAGATAGCGAGTTGAAGAAAGCTTAAGATGATCTATCTAACTCCAAAATTATTGTTGAGCAGTTGACTGCAGCTCTACCTGCTAAAGATATGGAGTTTCGGTTGGTGCAAAGGAAATGCGATGAACTAAATGAGAGGGTGGTACAGTTGAAGGCCGATTTAGCCCAGACCAATTCACGGGCCAAAAATACCGAGGCTGGCGAGCGCTCGAGAAAGAATAAAGGTGATGCCAGGTTCTCCATTGTTTAAAGGGATGTAGTTAGCCCATCAGCTTGAATAAGAGAGCTGGAGGGAAATGTGGCTCAAATTCAAGGTCATGTGCCAAAAGGAAATAAACGGTTAATGGAGTGCCAAAGTAAGTTGGACGCTGATCTTTCCTGGGAACAAGAATTAGAGTAGGCTATCAGAGGCAATGAGATCTTGATAAAGAAAAAGGATATACTGTTAAAGAAATCTCCTGCTGGGGAAGATTTTGATCGGGAGCTCGGGGTACTTCGTACTCAGGTGGCGGACTTGAGGGTGATGAATCAGGCTAAATCAGTTAAAGCTGATAAGAAGGTGAAGGAGAACATCAAATTTATGTCCTATGTAGATAGTCAAATGGAATGGCAAGAAGCACGATACAAGAGGTTGAAAGAACACCTTTAAACGACAAGAGAGAATTTTTTAAAGATGGTTGTGCCGGAGGCACCGCACTCAGAGATGTTAATGGCAGTGATCACCTATTTTTTTGAGGAGGTAAAAAGACTTGAGTTATAGAGAGATAGCTTGCACGACTGTTTGTCGGATTGATAATGTATTTGCAGAGCTGATATATATCGAGGAAACTGTATGTACTCCACGAAAACAAAGTTTGGTTCTTGACCTGCTGAATTTGTAGAGCAAGGCAGGGTCACTGTGACTGCTTGAGCTCAAAAATTTATGGCTGGTCATCATCCTGTTGTTGGGGAAAGCGTAGCTGACCTCAAAGCTTGTACTACAGTTTGTCAAATAGAGGATATATTTGTAGAGCTGATATAGATCGAGGACTCTCTATGTATTCTATGGAAGCAGAGTTTGGTTCTTAACCTGCTGAATTGGTAGAGCAAGGCAGGGCCACTGTGGCTGCTCGAACTTGAATATTTATGGCTGGTCGTTCTCCTGTTGTAGGGGAAAGCGTAGCTGACCTCTTGACAGTAGAAAAGAATCCTTTGTAGTGGTTGTACATGTAACCTGAAAAAGTATCTGTCACAGACATATTGAGAGATGAAAACTAGTTTTACCTTTGCCTTATCTTATGTCTGGCAGAGTTCTTTGATTGAAAACTAGTATTACATTAGTTTTAATAATAGGCAAACATAAGACCATCTCCTAGACGCATCTTTTATGACTATAAATATTCAAGTGGGCCACTATGTGGATGAATAGGTCAACATATATCTCCATGGATGCGCTTAGAGCAAAGGCTGGAGATGCCACTCTACCTTGGTCATAGTAGGATTAAATAATAGACTTTCCTCGAAAGTAATCGTTATACGTATATTATCTGGATCTTCTTTCCTTTTAAGGAAAGTTGAGATGTAATCCCGATAATCTTCCTCACTATTCGAGCCATGAGGAGTATATTGGAAACCATTCCAATAATGTATTCTAACCTTTAGACATGGAGTAAATGCACAAAACCTTATCCGTCATTTTGTCTGATAGTTATTACGTGATAAGCATTATCATGTATCTCCCTAAACTCTGGAAAATCCGGCTAGATTTACGAGTTTATAAAGTGGACTAGATACCCCGTATCGTACCGTTAGAGAGTAATAACATGACGTACTTAGTTTGTTCTATCATGTTGGCAGTGCCAATGATATTCGTGTCATCCCTGATGCACAAGGTTGGATAAGAAATATATTAATATCTCAAAAGGATCGTGTGTGTGGTACTAATGTCTCTTAGACATGTCTCGCCACTCATTTGATTATCGGTCCTGCTCAATGAGCAGATAGATCCATAGTCGGGTTTTATATAGTAGATCAACTATCATACATAGAATTTAACAACTTAATAAGCAATATATTCACAGACAAAATCAAAGAGACCAATCTCATAGATGCGATACCAAACCGGTGCATGTTATGAGCCTTGTATTAAACTAAACTCTGAAGAGTTCCTAACTCAGTCAATGATAGAACTATTAAATCAAAACTACTACTACACAACAAATAAAGTTACTACTTGGCAATGCTCTCTAGGTGACATCATTCATCTACTGAGAATTTGCTACTGTTCATTCTCAGAACTTGATCCAAAGTTGTATTGGTATCATAGTAGAAATCTATGGCCACTGACTCTACCGTAGGGAGGTTTGTGCCAGCTGAGATCCCGTGGTAAGTTTGGGGCTGATCTCTTTAGATCGTCTAGGGTACCTTGCAATCCCGTTCCTGACTATCTCGTATCTATTTTAGAATTCATCCAATTCCATTTTGGTCAATTGGTAAACTTCTTATTCCCCTTGCTCAGGTTACTAATGGCTGGAATTTAATCCTGCCTTTATTACCACCTCTCGAGAATCTACGGTTGTGACCCTGTCCGTAACTTCCCCTGTCACTAAACCCAATATTCTGTAACCCTGTCACATGCTTACTCTTAGTAGGTATAAGCTTGAAGTTCCTAACCAGTAGCTTATCATTTTACTCATAAATGAGGAAAACTTAAATTAGGTCTGCGTGCATTGCGATCTATCAAATGCTGCCTCGGAAGCACAATATTTGAAGTGTAGAAAATGTAATAGAATATTCCCAATATCTCTATTACCTCAACTATTTCTCCATGTGAGATTATAATGTAGTTGTACTTCCGAATAAAAATTCTATGGCAGTCATATAATACAATACTAGTATAGGGTAGTCCATTATCAGGTCTTCCTAAATACGAAGGCGAGGGTACAAACAAAGCTCCTACTTTATTATTTAGAGACTCATTGTTCTCAACAATAGTCCTTTCCAGATTCTGGAATAGCTAGCAAATTAATTTCAGTATCCATACAGGTCAAGTATATTGGTACCTGAAATAGAAATTACAGTATAAGGAAAACTAATGCTCTGAGTGTCACCAACATCTATTATGCATGCAGATCAATTCCAGTAGTAGTACTTGATGAACATTCCTTACATATAGGCAATTCATAGTATTCAAGTCAGTGATTCCCAATCATTACTTATTGGTGAACCTAGTTTATATCCTATTACTTATAAAATCCTATTTAAGTACATGATTTCCAATTATTACTTATGGTTCATAGTATATAGTATAATGAAGCACATGATTCCCAATCATTACTTGCAAGTGAACCCGATTCATGGCTCTATACTCATGAGATCCTATTAAGCGTCAAATCCTAATTTTACCCTGTAAAATGGTGATCTTAACCTTAAAGTACATTTTAATAGAGTCTTAGTCAAAACAGCTATTCAAAACCAATTGATGTTACATTCCTTATTCTAACAACTAGGGTGCTCTAATCCCTAAAGTTCTATAAGGTTGGTATATTCTGGCCCATTTGCTACGAATATAAGGGATATTAGATGTTTAACAGACAAGTGGTCCCACCCTAAAGTTTGTTGGGTTTACAAGATAGGTTGATTATGTATGTCTTTAAACTAACATTCTAGGGTATTATAGGTTGCTATTAGTGTATATATACTTCTAAATATTATCATGTAACATCTAATTGTACCTAGATACGAAAAATTGGTTCCTCAAATACCAAGTTTTTCAAAATAAGACTAAGTCAATTCTCAATTGAGTTATAATTATTTGTCATTGACAATTAACTGTGATTTAAATAGGACTCCTAGCCGTATCCTAAATTAGTTTGGGTTTCGTATTATCTGTAATCACCAGATCATGATAATTAGTATCCTAGGGGCATAACATTAATATCATATTAGCTATCGTACGATACTTATATCCTATAGAAGTGAGTCAGTTTTTCTATAAAAGGCACCTGTTCCTGGGTAGGTCTAGTCAATAGAAATTTTTCAAAAAAAAATAAAAATACTCAATTTAACCAAGAATTGGAATTGGGTTATTTATAGCCAATTCAATGTCTGGACCGGTCCTAGACCGGTCTGACTCGGTCTGGGTTAAGGCCTGGACCGTGTTGACCGGTCTAGACCGATTTGACCCAATCACATGTATCCCACACGTGCTATACATGTCTGCCACACGTGCCACACACGTGACAACCATACATGTCTCACACGTTCCACACGTGTCTGCCACGAGTCACTCCGGTGACGGTCCGATAGCCGGTACGATGACAGTCCGGTGACTACCACGTGTTACCACCCGGTAACTGCCACGTATCACCCTCGGTGACTGCTACTAGTCACCACACGTACCACACGTATAACACGTACCTCACACGTGCCTACCACGTGTCATGCCACGTCAACATACCACATGTCCTCAGCACGTGTTATTTCTGACGTCAGCACTGTAGACCCCAATTCTACGCCAGCATGCCACGTGTCATTGACACGCGTTACTGTTGAAGTCAGTAAAGGATAAGGAAGACATCATCAAACAGATAATTATTTTAAAAAATAATTTATTTTATTTGCTGATGTCATCTGACCTAAATACACCGTTTTTGCCTGTGAAACTATCTAGTTTCAATGTGAGTTCCTCGCCGATTGGGACATATTCCTGAGATGTGCTATATACCGTTGAAAAGATCATGGGGTAGGCTTTCTAACCAAAGTGGTCTCGCCAATATCGAATATTCAAAGAGAATATAATTTTGGTTTGAAAATAGCCCATAATCAAAGGTAAAAAAAATCAAAATTGGCTATTTTTAATCTGAAAAAAATAAGAAAAAATGCTACTCATCGATATTTAGATATCATAAAATATTGATTAGGTAGAAATTGAATCTAAATTCGAAAATCTTTCAAATACCTCTCCTGATCGCAAGATTTCCCTAAAAACGCTGATTGGAGAGTGATATTATTTCTCCTCTATATTCACTAGCTTACGTGTTGATAACGTGTTTGGAAATAGTAGAATAGAAGCTATCAATTCAATATCTTTAGAGCAATTAAGAGAAGAGAGATTTCTTATTGATTTGGGAACTGTTTCTCTGTACGTAATACAAAGTAGATAACCCTATAATATAGGTTACCAAACCTACTCAAACTCTCCCCATAAACCCTAAAGACATATGAGCTTGTTAGGAGTCCAATTGGACACCCCAACCCAGTTGGGCTCCTAGCTTGTGCTGAACCCAACTCCTAACACTTTCTTCTATTTTTTTCACATCTCCAATCGTTTTAAACAGCATTACAATTTATCGTGTTAAACATCAAAATACCAAAAATACTATCGATAAATACATATTTTTTTGGTATAAACCAGTTCTTTTCTTTAAGGATTAAAATATTGAGTGATAAAAATATTATGATAAAATCAAAATACTATGATAAAATCTGAATGGTGAGGGGTCGATAAATACTCTGGTTTCGATATTTTGAAATGGAGAAATTACATGTTTTTGTTCTTCTCTCTTTAATAACTAATCTTGTCAGACTTGTAATCCATCCAAATTGGCATCACTGCAAGACAAAAGGGATTTACCTGCAACATCATAAGGTTTAATTAGATGTTAAGATTCAAGGATGAACTAAAAAAAAAAAAAAAAAAAAAGGATTTAGAATATATCTAGGAAATTGTTGTTCTTTATTCTTTCAAATAAAAAAGGAAAGAACTAATAGCGAGTATAAGATAGAAGAACAAACTAAACAAAAAATTATGAAAGACAGGAAAAATCAATCTAAATGATGTTTTACCTAAATATATAATATAAAGAACACTAAATAACAGTTTTTGAGACTGTTGTTGTGACATTCATTCTGGAAAGAAAATAAGATAATAACATATAAAAAACTCTCATGATAAGCTTTAAGAGAGCAACAATAGCATATAAAAACTTCAAGCTTTAACCTGCACTAGTCAAAGAACTAGGAAAATCTAGTTAATAGCTAGAGAAATCTCACTGCACTTATATCGCCATAAATCATTTATCGTCTAACCTCGAATTCGAAATATACAACTTACTATTAGCAGTTATTTGAGAATACAAGTATCAGGTCTAAGGATGCCATCGGTTTGCACAGCTTTCAGGAATACCGACATTTGGTCAGATCTATAGTCACCGTGCCTGTAAATATCAACCAAGGGCTTTGGCCTTTTAGTAAAATTTAGCTCCAAGGGAGATTATTAAATCATTCCCTTTGTCAGAGTCTTGATAACTCCTGACACTATTGCATGATAACCTCGGCAACATTCACATTATTCAATGTCGTCTTAACTTCAGCTAAGATAAAATAAATAATTAGAGAAGGCTTGTAAGCCAAAGATCAAAGCATGTGCTTCAACAACTCATACCTCTTTTGCTTGAATTTGCTATACTTATCTGATATCATTTTCTGTATTTTCCTGAAATCTGCTTACTCCTTTGGATATTCTCTTTCCTTTCCTATAAGAGCCTCAGACAGTCTCATGTCCCGAAGAAGTTAATTAGTTAATGGCTGTAGAAGATCAAATTTCCATTTGGACTGAAAGTTTAATCTGGTCCAATTGACATTTATCCGATAACTCCTGATGACATTCTTGTAGCTGTTCAATCTGTGACTCCTTTGAAGTTATTTGACTATTCAGCTTCCTTGAGCTTGCCGTAATACTACTCAGTTCTTCTCCAAATCCTAAATAGCCTTCTCACGGTGGTCTGGTTTGGAACTCCACTCCTGAACTTCTTCATTTAGTTGATTTTGTTGAGAATAGAGGTAGCTAATCTCTCTTCTACGACAATTACGATACGCGGAATATGCCAATCAGTCAAACTAAGAAACATAGAACAATAAAGAACACAAAGTTTCCAGAGGAGGGAAGTGGAAAACCCTAATGGATAAAAACCACTCCCCGAAATATCTACTAAGATGATCAAACAGGTTACAACGATCACTCCAAGCTTCTCCAACTTTAATAGAGTTTCTCAAATTCTAGGTCTCTAGAATTAAACTCACAGGAAAAAGATAAGCTAACAAAATACTAAGTCCTCTTTATATACTAGAGGACTAAATACAAATGAACAGATCTCGAGGCAAAACTTGACGTCTCAGAAGAACTCACAAAAGCAACCAGACAAAACTAGTTCGAACGAAACATAAAGTCGTTAGAACGACTTTAGCGATTAAAGGTTTCAGCCATAGAAAACATGCATATCGCTCGAACGAAATCCAATCTTGTTCGAACGACTTCTTTGATCTTCAAATCCAAAATGTAAAATTAGACGACTCGTTCAAACGAGCTCCATTCTCGTTCGAACGACTTTGACCTACTTTGAGTTCATCTTCAGCAACTCGAACAGAACCAGCTCGAGTCTTCAGGTAATATAACCAGTTTGAACTTCAGGTAACTTAACCAGTTCAAATCTTCAGGTAACTTAACCAGCTCGAACTTCTGTCGATCATAACCAGTTCGAATATGAACATTGAAAATCTCATTTTCAATCCGTTTCAATCCGACTTCAATCCTTAAATTGAAATAACTTGAACGAAAACGACCTCGAACATAATTCGAGTTCATACCTTAACAATCTTCCACTTGAAATCGAATCTATCATAACCCATCTCCAGATCTCCAAATGAATTGCTCGAACTACCCGGACCTTCAATCTTGAAGATCCACAGAATTTGTACATGTCGTCAACTTTTGAAAAGTGGTCACCACCTTCGTAAACATATTGGCCGGATTCACATCAGTATGAATCTTCACGAGCTTCAACACACCGTCCTCGAGGAGCGAGCGAATATAATGATATCGAATATCAATGTGCTTAATCCTAGAGTAAAAGCCAAATTCTTCGCTAAGTGTATAGCATTTTGACTATCACTATACAGCTTAAGAGAATATTGTTCTTTACCGAGCTCTTTCATCAACCCTTTAAGCCAAACCATATCTTTGCAAGCTTCTATAGCTACAACATATTCCGCCTCCGTCGTAGATAAAGCTACAATCTTCTGTAGCCTAAAAACCCATGTAACTGCACCGCTTCCCAATGTAAAAGCGAAATTACTAATGTTCTTTCGCCTATCCATGTCACCCGCCATATCAGAATCAACAAAACTCTGCAAGCATATCTGAGAACCCCCATAACATAATGTCATATTTTGAGTCCTCTTTAGATACCTTAGTATTTATTTCATAGGTCTCCAATGCTCCTTGCCTAGATTAATCATATACCTACTAACAACTCCCACTGTTTGTGTAATATTTGGTCTCGTACAAATCATAGCGTACATTAGGCTACCAACCGCGGATTGATAATGAACTTTTCGCATCTCATCGCGATCCTTCTGCGTCTTCGGACAACAATCCTTTGATAATTTGAAGTGACCTCCCAATGGTGTACTAACAAATTTAGAACCATCCATATTAAAATACTTAAGTACTTTGCCGATGTACTCAACTTGAGATAACTTCAATTCTCGCCGCTTTCTGGCCCTTGTAACACGCATACCAAGAACATGTTTTGCCGTACCCAAGTCTTTTATAGAGAACTCCCAAATAATAGTTCCTTCAACTTAATAATTTCTCCCATTTTAGCACTTGCTACCAACATATCATCTACAAACAGAAGTAGAATAATATACGAGTTCCCCATATTCATGATAAAGCAACAACGATCCGCATTGCTCTTCGAATAACCATTTCTGGAGATGAATTGTTTGAACTTCAAATACAATTGTCTTGGCGCTTGTTTCAAACCATATAAGCTCTTTATGTGCCACCATACAAGATCTTCTTTCCCTTTTATAGAGTACCCTTCTGGCTGCTTCATATAAATTTTTTCATCGAGGTTGCCGTGAAAAAATATTGTCCTGACATCTAGTTGCTCAAGATGCAAATCTTCAACTGTAACTATATTTATCGCAACCCAAATTGTAAACATCTTTACAACAGGAGCAAATATCTCACTGAAATCAATGCCTTCTTTTTGCTGAAAGCCCTTCACCACAAGTCCAGCCTTAAATCTCCTTGAACCGTGAGATTCTTGCTTTAGTTTGTATACGCACTTATTGTACAATGCTATCTTCCCTTTCAATAACCAAACTAAATGTCAAGTTCAATTAACTGATAATGACTGCATCTCATCATCCATAGCAAGCTCTCACTTGCTATTGGCTTCCACATATAAAGCCTCCTTGTAACGTTCAGGTTTACCACCATCTATAAGTAACAAGTGATTTAAGGAGTTAACGTACCTAGCCAGAATTCTTGTAACTTTTAGCTCCTTTCGAAGTGCTATTAAAATGTTTAGATCATTAGGTTCCTCGTTTTGATCCGGTGCATCAGACTTAATAACGACTTCTTTATTAACCTCTCGAGAAGGTTCATCATTTACAATGTCGACACTTTCCATTGCTTCACTTCGATTCCTTTCCATAGGTACTTTAAAGTCTTTATATAAGACTTCCTCATTGAATGTAACATTACGGCTCCGGATAGCTTTCCGATTCTTCGCATCCCAAAATCGGTATCTAAACTCATCACCACCGTATCCAATGAATATGCACTTCATCGACTTTGCATCTAACTTGGTCATTGTACATGAATTATCAAGCATATATGAGGTACAACCGAAAATACACAAGTGATTAAGGTTTACGTCTTTACTGGTCCATGCTTCTTCAGGAAGTCTAAAATCTAAAGCTGTTGAAGGCCATCTGTTAATCAAGTACGCCGTCGTACTAACCGCATCCGCCCAAAAACACTTTGGCAATCCAGCGTTGAGTCTCATACTCCTGCTCTTTTGTTAATTGTTCTGTTCATGCGTTTTGCAATACCATTTTATTGCGGTGTTCCGGGAATAGTTTTTTGTCTCCTAATCCTGATTGATGCACAAAAGTCTAAAAAATTATTACTAAATTATTCGCCCCCGTTATCCGACCTGAGATACTTCATTTTTAAATCGGTTTTATTTTCAACTAGAGCTCTTCACCTCTTAAATTTATCAAACACATATGATTTATTTTTTACAAAGTAGGCCTACAATTTACGAGTAACATCATCAATAAAAGTAACATAATAATGAGAACCACCAAGAGAAGACACCTTGGTTGGCCCCTAAACATCTGTGTGTACAAGATCCAGCTTTTTAGGTTTCCTTGATATTCTAGATAATTTGAAACTGACCTTCTTCTATTTTGCAAGAACACACTCTTCATAAAACTTGAGATCAACCTCAGCAAGACCCTCTAGCTTTCCCTTTGTTACCATTATCTATATCCCCTTTTCACTCATGTGACTGAGCTGTTTGTGCTATGTACTTGTATCAATCCCCGGAGTGGGCGCACAAATAGTGGAAATTGTACTTTACGTTGTATACAATGTTTCTTACCGCAAGCCTCGAGCTACTACCATAGCTCCCTTTGTAACCTTCTAGAAGGTAGCACCAAAGGTCCTCACATATCTACCATCATCCACCAATTTGCTAACCGATATCAGGTTACGCCCTAATTTGGGTACAAGGCGCTCATTCTATAAAACCAATGTTCCCCCTGAAGGCAATAATAACCTAGCGTTTCCCTTTCTAGTAATATTGCATGTACTCTTATCTGTAAGAAAAACCGTACCAAAGTCGCATTTAATAATAATAGTTAGAAAACTTACGTTCGTAGTAGCATGGAAAGAGGCACCCGAACCAACTATCCAAGATTCATTCACATTGTCACACGATAGTAGTAGAGCCTCATAAGAACTAACCTCCTCAGTAAGGTTTATTGTATATTTTTCTTCATCATTAATCTCTTTAGAAGAAGAAGAGTTACAATCTCACCAGAAGTGATCCTTCTTTCCACAAGTCCAACACGCATTAGGCGGGTTAGACTTTCCTCTTGACTGTAATCGACCCCTTCCTAATTTTGGCCCTTTTCTGTAAGGCCTCCCTCTTTCTTCGACGTTTAACATACAGCCGTTTAAACTCGAAGAGGGTTAAGATGTTTTACATCTATTATCTTCACTCATAATCAGAGAGACTATAGTATCAAATTTGATGTCTTCCTTTCCCGATGAGTTGCTCATAGTTGTAATGAACCCTTCCCAGCTCTCAGGCATCTACCCTAAAAGATCCCATGCTCTCATCTCCTCGGTAAAAGTGATTTTAACAGATTCCAGTTAAGCATGTATGGTATTATACTCAGTGATATGAGCTTGTACACTACCATTATCCTTCATCTTCAAAGTGAACAAGCACCGTAATAGATGTACCTTGTTTGCCCTGTACGGTTCGAGTACATAGCGGACAACGTCTCCATCAAACTATTCGTTGCCGTAACTTTGGAGATCATGTGTAAAATATGAGATAACAGTGCTAACCTAACGGTTCCAAGCGCCTTGCGACTCAATCGTGCCCACTTAGCAGCATCGCATTCTGCTAGCATCATCTCAACTCCACCCAGTAGTAAATCAAGATCCTTTTGATAGAGGTAATCTTCTATCTGCATCTTCCACACCCTAAAATTTAATCTATTGAACTTCATAATCTTCAACTTCTCCTGATCGGCTATCACTCTTCACCATATAATCCCTATAACACTAGCTCTAATACCAATTATTGAGAATAGAGGTAGCTAATCTTTCTTCTACTTCAAGAATGATACGCGGAATATGCCAATCAATCAAACAAAGAAACACAAAGTAATAAAGAATACCAGGTTTCTAGAGGAGGGAAGTGGAAAACCTTTACAGATAAAAACCACTCCCTGAACAATTTACTAAGATGATTAAACATGTTACAACGATTTCTCCAAGCTTTAATGGAGTCTCTTATATTCTAGGTCTCTAAAATTAAACTCACAGGGAAAAGATAGGCTAATAAAATAACCTAAGTCCTCTTTATATACTAGAGGACTAAATATAAGTAGAACAAATCTCAAGGAAAAACTTAACGTCTCAGAAGAACTCGCAAAGGCAACCAGGCAAAACTCATTCGACCGAAACACAAAGTCGTTTGAACGATTTAGCGATTAAAGGTTCTAGCCCCAGAAAACATGCATGTCGTTCGAACAAAATCCAATATCGTTCAAAAGAATTCTTCAATCTTCAAATCCAAAACGTAAAATTAGACTACTTGTTCAAAGGAGCTCCATTCTTGTTCGAATGACTTTGACCTACTTTAAGTTCATCTTCAGCAACTCGAACAGAACCAGCTCAAGTCTTCAGGTAACATAACCTGTTTGAACTTCAAGTAACTTAACCAATTTGAATCTTTAATTAACTTAACCAACTCAAACTTCTATCGATCATAACCAGTTCGAATCTGAACATTGAATATCTCATTTTCAATCCGTTTCAATCCGACTTCAATCCTTAAACTGAAATAACTCAAACTAAAATAACCTCGAACATAATTCGAGTTCATACCTTAACAGATTTATCTCTTAAGCTTTCTTTAACAGTATTTTGATATCAACATCTTTACCCTGTACATGCTGCAAATCTTTTTGTTGGGAATATAGATTAAACTTCCTTTTCTGTGACAGGTGAATCATGTGGCTACTTAAGCGAATATATTTTTTAGCCATCTGTTGTGCACCCTTAAGTTTTTTCTTTGAAGGAAAAGCTGGAGTTAGACAAGACCCCCACCAAAATTCATTTCTATACAAAAATAATTACCTAATACAGTTCAGGATATCAACATTAGTTTATATCTACGTTTCAAAAGTACTAAGTCTCTAGGGGAATATTATGGAAAAATGAGATGGGATTGTGAAATATATATATATATATGTAGATGCCCTATTTCTTTTTCTAAATGCAAACTTTTCAGTGTTAGAATGTGTAAAACACATTGGTATGTGTAGCAATAAAGTCAAGCTACCATAGGAACAGTAGTCTAGGAATAGTAATCATAGTAGGTAGCATAGTAAGGTAATGTTTGTATTTTGGCTACAATCCAAGTTGGATTTGTGCTCTAATACCTATATAAAGGCTTGCTATATGTTATTATCAAATCATCTCATCCCAACTTTGATTAATAACATTTCTTCTTTAGAGTTTAGAATTTTGTTTTCAACATCTGTATTAGAGCGAACATGGTTTTTGGCATGATAGCTCGAAGGCGACGACATGAAGAAAAGCAAAATCTTTTCTAGTATTTCGTCGAGATATCGTTCATTCGGTCGAGGCTACTGATTTCGTCTATTCTTCGCAAAAAATGATGGAGAGTTATGTTCAAGCGGCAATTCCTAAATTCGATGGTAACTACGACCATTGGAGTTTAATTATAGAGAACTTCTTGAGGTCCAAAGAGTATTGGCACCTTGTTGAAGTTGGTGTTTCTAAGCATTCAAAAGAAATGGCGACCGCTTAAATATCCAAGATCGAGGAATTATTATTAAAAGACTTAAAAGTCAAAAATTATTTATTTTAAGCTATTGATCGTAACATCTTGGAGACGATTCTATATAAGGAGGCATCCAAAGATATTTGGAATGCAATGAAGATGAAATATCAGGGAATCGTTAAAGTAAAGCAGGCACATCTACAGGCACTTCGTGTAGATTTCGAGACTCTTCATATGCAACCGATATAGTTTGTTTCAGAGTATTTCTTCAGAGCCATGGCAATTCCCAACAATATGAGAACAAATAAAGAAAAGATGGAGAACATTACGATAATCAAGAAGATTCTTCGATCAATGACATCAAAATTTGATTACGTGGTAATAATTCAATATCCTTATGAGTTCATTGAGGAGTCAAAAGACTTGATCAACTTTGGATAGATGAACTAATAAGTTCATTGATGATTCACTAGCAATGAATCAACAAACATATAGCAGTGGAGGAAGCGCTACAATCTTAGCTTTCAATCAACAATCAAGCGACAAAGAGAAAAATATACAAGTTGAGAAAGAGGAAACCACGATAACCGATTCACAAATTATCATGGAAGAGACACAGGAAACGGCAATCAACATAGTGGAGGCTAAAAGTCAAAGCCGTTTGATAAGTCAAATATCTAATGTTACAAGTGTAACAGATATGGTCACTTTCATTCTGAATGTCGCTCTCATTTTTATAAGGAAAGAGGTAAAAAATTTAATTTTTAAGAAAAAGAAAAGAAAATTTCTCTTCTTTTGGTTTCCAAAACCAAAGAAGAATCTTAAGCTAAATTTTTTTTTCGTCAAAACATATGGTACTTGGACACAGGAGCAAGTAACCATATGTGTGGTGAAAAATCCATATTTCACAAAATAGATGATTTTTTCCGTACCTCGATAAAGTTTGGAGATAGTTTTACAATTACTGCCATGGCGAAAGGCGACATAAAAATTTGGGTCAAGGATAACACTCATCAGACTTTCTCAAGTATTTTCTATGTCCCAAACTTAAAGAGTAATTTGCAGCGTGAGGTAATTTCAAGAAAAGGGATATGTGATCATCATCAAGAATAGAATCTGCTGGATTGAAAATTTGAGAGGGGCTTGCAACTTGCACAGGTACATATGACTCCAAACTGAACGTTTCCGTTAAGCGTCACGTATGCCGCTCTTCCTTGTTTTTCAAGTATGGTGAATGATCAAGGCTGGATATGGCATCTTCGCTATGGATACTTGAACTTCAACGGCCTAAAGCTCCTTTATCAAAAGAATATGGTGACATGAATTCCTCATATTGATCGACATCAGCAAGTATGTAAAGGTTATGTTATTGGCAAACAACATCGGGATTTATTTCCAAAGGGTAAGGCTTGGAGAGCCAAATCGACACTAGAACTGGTTCATACCGATATATGTAGGCCGATTGATCCACGATCCTATAGAAATAAGAGGTATTTTAATACCTTTATTGACGATTACAGCAAAAAAATATGGGTCTATTTTCTACTAGAAAAATCTAAAGTTTTTTCAGTTTTCAAGTCATTCAAGGCCCTTGTTGAGATGAAAGTAGGGAGATCTATCAAGATTTTTTGCACAGATCCTAGTAGAGAATATAATTCTCACGAATTCGTAAATATTTATGAGAAATTTATAATTAAAAGATAATTAACGACATCGTACACGCCACAACAAAACGGTGTAGCTGAAAGGAAGAACAGCACTATTATGAATATAGTACAACATATGTTGTAAACATCAAATCTTTCTAAGAGATTTTGGCTAGAAATAGTCTTATGGAGCATCTACATCCTTAACAGGAGTCCCATCATAACTGTGAGGAACATGACACCAAAATAGGCATGGAGCCGCAATAAACAAAATGTGAAGCACTTACAAATCTTTGGGTATATAACATATGCCCATATTCTGAAAGAACGGAGAACAAAGCTTAACGATAAAGGTCAGAAATATGTTTTTCTTGGTTGTAGTGATAGTTCAAAAGCTTATAAACTCTATCATCCTACAACTTAGAAAATCATCATTAGTTGAGATGTGATTTTTGACGAAGAAAATACATGGAAATTGAATATTAAAGATGCAGGAAAGCCAGTACCGATGGTCTTCGATGATGAAGAGAGTCATCCGCCTATTTCGGATGGTGAAGCGCAATCACCACACATGCCTGCACAGAGCTCAACCAACCCTTCTTCAACAATAGTTCGATCGTAATCTATACCATCTTTCTCATGGCCTCAAAGAACTTTTAGGAGACCAATGTACTTGGAAGATTATGATCTAAGTGAGATGGATCAATCAGATGATCCAACTATACACTTCACTTTATTTGCTGAAAGTAACCCAATTGCTTTCAAGGATGCCGATGAACGCGTAATTATGACATTTTTAATATACTCGAAGATGTATTTTAGTCATCCATTATATTTAATTTTGGGTACTTATGCGTGTTTGTTTGATTACAGCTATTGACGATGGATATTTGAAACCCAGCTCTTAAAGTCAAGTAAAAGTGTCTCCAGCAGTTCATAGCACAAAAGGTCAATAACATAATATATTTGGTCTCAAAATTAAGGAAATATATACACAAATATTCTTGGAGAATAAGATCAAAAAAGATATTATATCCAAGATCCTTAAAGATATTTTTTATTAAAGATATATGCAATAGTTTCCATGAAGAAAGATCTCTACATCACTTAAGGGAATTATATATATGAATCTTACATGATTGATTGTAATTATTGTGAAAACATTATTTAGAATTTAATGTATATTTTAAAGATTTGGGTTCCTTCTCCTATAAAAGGAACCCTCCCTCATTATAATTGGGCATCTCACATTGGAAGGAATTGAAGAAATACAAGAGTACTTTTTGTTCAAGCATCTCTCTCTCTCTCTCTCTTTCTCTCTTATTTGCTTTATTTATATTAATGCGACGAAATCCGAGATGAGCGGCTAATATCCTAGCTAAGGCTAGGATGAGGCATCTTCTTGGATGAGCAATAGTTAGTATTAATTTGGTTATAATTAGTTTTTCTTTTAGTACTTTATAATTAATAAGTTAGTGCATCATATCGAAGGCTTATCCATAACTTTGATTTGGTGTACAATAACTTTGGATACAAGCAAGTGCTACTAACCGCAGACTTGATTTGGAGATCTAAAAAGAGAAAACACTAAAGAACTCACTCAAGCCTTGTCATGGTTGAGTTGATAATTCTCTAAGACACACGTCACCATCACTTAAAAACATAGCCTCTAAATGCTTGACCATAGATTTAGTAGTTTATTTTACAATATCATATGTCTATTAACACGAACATATGATAGGTGGAGATATTAAGACCTATTTATATATTGATTAGTACTTTGAAAGGTAGATGCCAAGTCTGAACCTTACCTCTCTCTCATTAAGTTTTATAATTAACTTTTATTTCTTCTTTTTAGAGTTATCTCTTATAAAACTATAATTCGGCCTAGAAAGTATTTGTTTTCCCAAACCTCCATGTGGATTCGATCCCACTCATCCGTGCTACAATTCACCAACCCTACTTTGAGCGGGTATTTTTGCTAAAGGACCCCTAAAATCCTCATATCAAATGGCGCCATTGTCGGGGAATGCATCGGTGCGAAGGACCGTTACTAATACCAATTTCTTTTATTTCTTTTTCTTTTTTATTGTGTTTAACGTAATTATAATTTCTATTTTTGGTTAGGTTTTTACGCTACTGTAGCGTCTGCACTGAGTTGAATTTTTGGTGCTACTGTAGCCTATTTTTGGTGATATTCGAAGTTTTAAGCTTTTGGGTTTAATTTAATTGCTAATGATTTCATGAGCACATGCTTTTGCTCGTCTCTTTCCTTGAATTTGTTGTTTGGATTTTAAACAGTTAGTGCTTATCTCTTGAGGTTTGGTGCTTGGGTTATAAAGTGGGGCATTTACATTTAATAATTTACTGCTAATCTCATTGATTTATCTTGGTACAGCCAAGTGATTTTTGTGCATATTATCTGGTTGATGCTTAAGGAGACTCAAGTGCATGGTTTGGGTTATTGCTCTATTGCTTTGTTTGAGAATATTTTGCAGCCATTTTCAAGAAAGGAAAATATTTTGCAGCTTCTTTACATCATCTAAATTGGTAATTCCTTGTTGGAGCATTGAAGTGCATCATCACAGCCGCAACTCCTCTGGCCTAGGCAGAAAATTCCAAAAATGCTTTTAGTTAGTGGTGTTGGGTACTGCTTGTGTTTACCAATTTTGATAATTTGTTTGGCCAAACAATTAATAATAGTGTCAGCGTACTTGATACATCTTTGTTGTCTATGACATAACCATTTTCTTTATTTATAATTGGCATATATTTGGCATTCACATGACATTGTAGTTTTAAGGAGGAGCTTGGACTTGTAGAGCGCTAAAGTGCGGAAACGAGACGAAAAATATGCAAAGCTAAAAGCATCATTAAATCCATCCTTCTTGTGCCCCCTAAGTGAATGGGCACTTCCTTCTTTCGCCCCCTAAGTGAAAGGGCGACCAGAGCTTGACCGGGAAACACTTCCTGTAGGTTGGTAGTACCTCTATAAACTTGAAATCTATAAGGGGTTCATATCCACTCTGCCCCGACACTAGGAATAGAAAGTCATGTGGACTGTGGAAATACACGCTGCTCAAATAAAATATTTTATGTGGTTGGATTGACCTATTGACGTGTTTAAATTTATTTTCATTCTGACATTACTAAAGGTAAAAACTATTAGAGACTTGCAGGATTTTATCACCCAAAAAACTCTCTAACAAGTGGGACCACCCATTAGGGATACGAATAAATTCGTATCACACAAAAATTAAATGTCCTGGACATGAAAATAACTAATAATAAAAAAAAGTAGTAAGATTCCCGTGGGATTTATCACCCAGCAAATAGGTGTACCAGACCGGGGTACAAACACGAGTTTGTAGGATACAGCCCCAGCCTAGCGCCCCGAAATACTAGTTGTAGGTTTACGATGTCACTGTTTTGAATGTTATCGTACGATAAGGCGACTCACTCGTGCGTGAGGACCGAACATCTACTATGAGCTAGTACTAGCACAGTGACGCAGGGGAGTGTAGGAACCAAAGCCTTTGACCATCCTACCCTTTTATGAACATAGAAAAATATAGGGGAAACCTAATTATTACTTCTTAAAAAATGTTAAAGTGTTAGATTATAAGTTTGATTGATTGTTTACTGCATCAGGTGCCAAATTTTATCGCATATTATTTTGTGCATGATCAATTGGATATGTGAAGAAAAAAGTTTAGAAAGTTTACTAGAACCTTTGCCTATTTAAGGCCCACGACCTCAGCCTAGGCGGAGAGGGCGATTTCCTTGCCCAGTCAACACAATAGAGAACTTCGGACCCCTGGTTTAGGAGGAGAGTGATCCATTTTGAGCTTTCCCAATTTCGGAGGAGGGTAATTCATCTCGAGTTGCCCCAATTGAGCTTGTTATTGTGCTAGAAGTTCAGCCCCCAATCATGGTTGCCGCTAAATCTCTCATGGACTATTGGACCCCAATGTTGAGTGATATACCCTCGTGTATCGTGTTACCAGCCGTCATGAAAAACAATTATGAAATCAAGCCTAGTGTGATCTAAATGTTACCTACATTTCATGGGCTTGATTTTGAGAGCTCTTATCAGCATGTCCACGAGTTTAAGAAAATTTGTGTGCTCTCAAAATATCAATATTTTACTGAGGATTTTATCCGCCTTTATTTATTCTCAATTTTACTAAAAGACAGGGCGAGTCATTAGCTTGATTCATTATCACCAACATCTATCAATTCATAGGACCAAATGGAGACCAAGTTCAAAACCCAATGGTTTACAATGGGAAAAACTCCCACTCTTAGAAATATAATTGTTGAATTTGCTCAAAATGAGAGTTGTAGTCTCCTGGTTTTATTAGGAGACAACAATAATCGTTCGATGGGTCGGGCTTGATACTGAACCGGAGGAGGGCACCACTCAACTCTCTCTGGGTTCCTCTCTGTCTCTCTGGTTGCGTTCGAGATCGTTGAGGAAGAGTAGTCTGCTTGAAGAAAAAAGAAGATCCCTTTAGTTTATCCCTTCCCCTCTATTTATTGGGAGGGTTTGACCTAGGAGCATCCGTACTAACGTACCCTGGGAAATTCCTAGGCTATCCTTTCAGGGTCGTGGGATTGGGTGCTCGTTGTTACGTTCTTTTAGTCGCTGACATTTGCTCAGCTTCTAGGGATATTTGTAGAGTGGCTTCGTTGGAGTCTCAGTGCGTCGAGTGTTGGACGACCGACAAGCTTGTTCGTCAGTCGACCTGTCGTTTTGCAGCTCGAATGAGGTAAGGTTGTAGTCTTTGACAGAGCTTGCTTGTTTAGACGACCTGTCACTTCGTTACTAACAGGAGCGTGCATTTACAATCGCCCCCCCCCCCCCCTCAGGTCTGGCTTTCGAGGGAGATCTGAGGTAGCCTGGCCGTATGTAGAGATTGTTATATTTGGGGGCGTGTGACAGTCTGTCTGGCACCATCTTGGGAGGGGGGCTCATTATTAAATTCGTAGGAAAGTGTGTGGTGTGACTGCTGGCGCAGTGGGCAACGTGTTGAATCATATGTGTGGGCCCACTGAATTTGAAATAAAACAGTCTCTTCACGTATTTAAAGAGGCTGCCTCTTCCATTATAAAGATCGTCTCTTTCAATTCAACTTCTCTGGTTTGGATTTCTTGGTTGCAAGAGTTGAACATTTGGGCATTTGGGTTGGAGCTGGAGGAATTTGGGTTGGAACTGCATTTAGGATTTTTCGGGTAAGTTTTCCAGAAACTCTGTTTATTTATCATGATATTCTGTCTTGTATATGTTTTTGAACCGCGTGAAATACCCAAGCTAATCGGGGAATGCACCACCTACCGGTGGTAACCAGAGAGGTTGGGGTGACCATGGCGCTGGGACGAACCGTGCTATTCACCACGGAGTCGCAGGAATTTTTGGCGGCCGTGCCAGGGAATGAGAGTGGGTGGTGGTAGCCTGTCGCTAGGGTACCCTAGTAAGTTAGGTGGCCATTTTTCCCATCGTTTCCTTAGGTTTGAGCCTGACGTTTGCGCCTAGCTCGTGCAGGGATATATGAGTGATGAGTGCCGAGTACGTGTCGGTATATAGGTACGTGGGATGGATAGGCGAAAATGAGCTGAGAAATAGTTGTCTCTGAGAGCGAGTCATCGACGGAGGGCTCCACGGCCATCCCGTCGGGAGCCGTACCCGTGGGGTGGGTGGGTGGCCACAACCGCGAGGCAGGGACATCGGTACCCCGTGACTTAAGGGCCGAGTCACGGTGGACTTCATGGTGAGAGGGAGAGTTCCTGGAGATCTGGTCCACGAGGACATTATAAGTTCCCACGAGAGGGAGGTTTCTGAGTCTTTTTTTCCTTATCCAAGTGAATGGAGGTTACCTGGCTCGCTGGTCGATTACGAGAGGCCAGGGATCACGATGGAGTTCCTGGACGAAGTGAACGAGCGAGAAAAGGCTCGAGGTAGTAGTGCGTGGATATGGCCTGATTGTCAGACATTAGCTCCCAACCAATGTATCGTTTACTTCGGGCAATTTGATGCGGGGTTGAAGTTTTATTTAGATGATTTGACAAAAAAATGTCTGAACTCGTTTGGACGAGCCCCGGGGCAAATGAATGGTAACTTTTATAGGGTAATGACGGGGTGCTGGCTTGTAGTAGCCTACTAGTAGCCCTCGCCCCCCCAGACAGTCGACGTCTACTTTGCAGCCTACTAGAATGTATCGAAGCATTATCAATCCCCAAAATAAGCCTTTCAGAGATCTACTGAAGACGAAGCTTCGACTCAAAACAAGCTTCGAAGACAAATCATCACATATCAGCAGAAACCCTTTGACCAAATCTGCACTTGGTCGAACTATGATGGAACAGTTAGCCAACTCACCAGACAAGACGGCGCATTAATTGGACCTTACAGCTACATTAACAGGCCCAATCACTGCACTACAGTACAGAGACATCTTCAATAAATGTTGCAGTGACAGTTCAGACATGACCGGGGTCCATACTCCGCCGAGATTTCCTGACAGTAATCATGTAATCTGACCCATGCTTGGTGACTCAGCTTCCTAAGGCTCTATAAATAGGGAGGATGGAGAACCAAGGAGGGGTTAGAAAAATTCCTCTCAGCCCTCTTGCATTTTACATTTGACTCCTCTGTAAAATCCAGTATTCGAACCTTCAATTACTCATCAGTAATAGAATACGTCTTAAAAATCCTCATCAAAGGTCGTAGAGCGTCACATTCGGGCCTCTACGCAAGTATTTGTCTTTAGTTCGTTCTTACTTTAGATAATTTACTTGCTTTCCTCTGATCAAAGATCAACCCTGCTCTATAAGAGTCAACTTCCACTCGGAAAGAAATTAGGCCCCTACAATTGGCGCCGTCTGTGCTTCCTACCTTACCAGTTCCTTTGTCTTTTTCCCTCCCTTTGTCTTCAGCATCTACAACTTCTCTCCAATGGCACCCACCCTCCGTTCCAATTCAACCCAGGCAGGAAACTCTATCGATGGAGTGGATACCCAAATAGCCTTATTTTCTCAACAAGTTGATCACACTGAGGAGTCCCACCATACACAACTTAACCAGGAGCGTGAAAACCACCACCTGGCACTGGAAAATGAACGAAACCGCCGCCTCAAAGATCCAAATAGAAAAAACCGGGCAATAGACGAGCTGCGCAACACCGATCGAGAGCTACAGAGATTACAACCTCTGGAAACTGCTCGACCATCCCAAGCACCAACCCATCGCGCGTATCCGCCCGTGCCCGTCTAGGCCCCTCACCATACCTTCAGATACCCGCAGTTCATACCGATACTGAAGGTGTTCCCCGTACTATCCCCCCAACCAGTTTTATCCACCTTGAAATTCACCCTACAGAAGATTCATCTGACTCACCCTCCGCTCCTTCAGACTTCCCAGACGCCGTCTCGCTCGAGAATGGTTCGGGGAACGCAGTACCGATTACATGTCACCTGCTCGAACCCACAACCTTCGGCCTCCCCCATCTCCCCCTCATCCGGTATATGCCGCACAGCAGGACTTCGACCACAAAATACAACCAGTAATTCGCGTCAGTACGAGCCCAGCCACCAATTCCAGGAGCCGCCTCAATAACCCGATTTGTCCTAAACTTTTGGCTATCGATAAACCCCCTCTCCAATTTTTGTGCACCCAAACTCAGTAAATACCACAACATACACCCCAAATCCCACATTCTCGAATTCTAGAATGCCCTAAGCCTCTACTCCATGGCTGATTACCTGTTATGTCGCCTCTTTCCGACCAGCCTTACGGACAACCCCTTGCGATGGTATCACAATCTCTCAAATGACTCGATGCGAAGCTTCGAGCAACTGTCACAGCTTTTCCTCACCCAATTTGCCTTCAACAAGGACAAAGAAGTCAGAGTTGATGCCCTGTTTGATTTTAGAAAATCCAGCAATGAGACACTCGAAGCCTTCACCAAACGCTTCCTCGATGAATCCCAGAAAATAGAGAACCTTGACTGCGCGAATGCTATACTCGCATACTCGAATGCCCTTCCTGATCTCAGTCGAGTAAAAGAGCACCTAGTTCTCCACAAACCTCAAACTCTCGAAGAACTACTTCAAAGGCCAGTAGTTATATCGACCTAGAGCGCCTTCAAGAATCCCGCAAACAGAGCCAGCCTTCAAGCACCACCCAATTAAATAAACCTCGGCAAAACCAATATTCTAATCCCATACCTCGGATCGCTCCCATCTCATAGGAGACTGAGAGTCACAAACACCCTACCTTCGATAATAGTGTTGAAACCCGCAAGAAGCGACCAATGCCCGTTTTGCCTACACTCACCGCCCCCCTCAGTACCATTCTACCACATATACAAGCAGACCCCATCTGGCGCATACCTCTCCCCATCAAAGTCAAAGCAAGTGAAACTTATTGTGCCAATCACAAATACAACTGTCACCATACCAACAAATGTTTCGCCCTCCAGCGCTCCCTCGACCTCATCCTCAAAGCAGGTGGTCTGCACCAATATATTGCCGATCTCCCAAGCAATCTTGACGGGTCATACCTCCATCCTCAATCCACCCCTACTGCTGACCCAGCGGTGGTACATATCTACAGATCATGCTTTATCGAAGTTAACAATATAGACAACGGCAGTTCACGAAATAAGCGTAAGCGCGTCGGTGAATGCTACAAACTCACCTATGAGGAAAAACTTCCAACACTCTTGCCAGAGCCTAGCCGACGCCCTCGCCTCCAAAGCATTTCTTTCATCGATTGTAACACTTTACACGACTACTATCCCCATTCCGATCCACTTGTCATTATGATTAAGATCAAAAACCTCTTCCTCCACACAATGCTCATAGACACAGGGAGCGCAACTGATGTCTTGTTTCTTCCAACCGTCGAAAAAATGAAGAAAACCGACCTCATAGCCGCTGCCAATGTCGAATTGAAAGATTTCAAAGAGGCTACCAAAATCGTTGTTAGTCGTATCAGCCTACCCATCACTACAGGCCCCATCACCCTTCAAACCAGTTTCCTTGTCATTGACAAGAAGACTGAATACCTCGGTATCCTCAGACGCGACTGGCTCCACGTCATGCGTGTTAAACCTTCGACCTTCTACCGGACACTTCATTTTACCACTCCCGAAGGTACTTGGAATCTGAAAGGCTCTCAATGCCTTGCCCGCTCATACGAATACCCGAAGATTGATTAGACCCAAAAACTCGTCAGCCGCCCATAACAATCACTGTCTCCTGCTATCCCTTCACCTTCGTTAGACACCACCTCACCCATCGAGCCCACTATTTATATCGAACTCGACGGTCCTGGTTGAGGTACATTCATCAGGACCTTTCTCAATGAGGCAGAGCGCCACGAGCTCACAAATTTCCTTCGAACAAATAAGGATTTCTTTGCTTGGACATTCTAAGAGATGCCCGGTGTCGACCCCAGACTGGCATGCCATCACCTCAACCTTATCCCCTATTCCTCAATAATCAAACAAAAGAAGTGTAACCTCACACCATGACTACGAGAAGTAGTGAACCTTGATGTGGACAAACTCATAGCCGTAGGCTTTATCAGAAAAGTGAAGTATGCTGACTAGATATCAAACATTGTAGCAGTCCCTAAGAAGAACGGCAAGATCAGAATCTGCGTCGACTTCACAGATCTCAACAAACACACACCGAAGGAAAATTTCCCTCTCTTGACTATTTTAGCACTCCTCGATGCAACTGCTGGACATGAGTGACTATCAATGATAGACGCGGTTTCGGGTTACAATCAGGTACCCCTCCTCCCTAAAGGTCAACTTAAAACTTCATTTATTACTAAATAAGGCCTTTACTGTTTCAATGTTATGCCCTTCGGCCTTAAAAATGCGGGAGCCACCTATCAACGCCTTGCCACAACCATGTTTAAACCTTTGCATGGCAAGTCGGCCGAAGTCTACATCGACGATATATTATGCAAAAGCATTCAGAAAAACACCCATATCTAAGACTTAACAGAAATCTTCTCAATACTTCGCACATATAACATGAAACTCAACCCAGACAAATGCCAATTTGGGGTCTCCTCTGGAAAATTCTTGGGACACCTTATCAGTAAACGTGGTATAGAGATTGACCCCACCCAATATTCAAGCCCTCATCGATATGACTTCGCCCCGAACCAAAAAAGACATCCTAAAAGTGGTTGGCAGGATAACAGCCCTCAACCGTTTCATTTATAAATCCTCAGATCAATGTGCTTGGCTCTTTTCCCTTTTACGTGACCAAGGCGTACACAAAACCAAAAAGAAAAACAATCCCAAGATTAACTGGACACCCGAGTGTGAACAGGCATTTCTCGAACTCAAAACTTATCTTGGTCGTCCACCCATTATCAGCACCCCTATCGAAGGTCAAACAGTCTGTTTATACCTCGATTCCCCATAAACTTTTATCAGTTCAGTGCTTATCTGACTCGATTCAAATGTTGAAAAACCTATATATTTCATCAGCAAAACTCTAACCCCGGTAGAAACTCTGTATTCCAAACTTGAGCATTTGCTCCTCACACTTGTTTACTCAGCCCACAAACTCAAACCATACTTTCAAGCCCACCCCATCTCTGTCATCACAAGTTACCCTCTTTGAGAAATATTCAGTAAAAAAGAGAAATCTAGACGAGTGCAATAGTGGTCTGTGTACCTTGGCGAACACGGCATTACCTTCAAGAAGCAGATATCACAGAAAGGCTAAACGGTAGAAGATTTTCTAGTTGACTTCCCGGTCGAAGATATCGATTGGGAAGAACACGAAGACGATTTAACAGATGACCAACCCAAAACTACAGATCCCTGAGACCCTCACACTGGCTAGCGTCTACTCACAGACGAATCCGCAGGACCTAATAGCTCAGGAATTGGTAATGTCTTGGCAACACCCACTAATGATCGAATAGAGAAAACCGTCAAACTTACCTTCGAATGTTCCAATAAAGAAGCTGAGTACGAAGCCCTAATTCATGGCCTCAACCTTACTCTCAATCTCGACATTTCCAAACTTGTTGTTTTTACAGATTCCTAACTTGTTTAGAGGCATTTCACAAGAGAAAATCAAGCAAACGGTCGTATGGCTGACTATGATCTTTGTGTGCGACAATGCATGGACCAATTTCCCAAAAAATCCATAATCACCCATTACCCTCAATGAGAAAACAGACATGCCAACGCCCTCGCCTACATAGCAGCTATGCTCGGACAATCAGAATCTCAGACCCTCTATATCGAAGTACTTGAACGCCCAAGAATCGACCAGATAGAAGTTAATGCCATCAATACTGGGGGTGAGCGTCACGATCCAGACGATTGGCAAACACCATTTCTCCATTAGCTCAACAATGCAGCCCTCCCAGATGATCCCAAAGCTAAATGGTCGCTATTAGAAAACTGCCACAGGTATACCGTCCGCAAAAATGAACTACATCATAAATCCCCAAATGGTGTCCTCCTTCGATGCATATCCCAAGCCGAAGCCTCTACGATTTTGGCTGAACTTCATGAAGAGACCTGCGGTGCTCACACTACTGGTCGTTCTATGGCCTTCCGAGCTGTCACCAAAGGATTATTTTGGCCAAATATGAAATGACAAGCCAAAGAATATGCAAAACACTATGACAAATGCCAACGTCATGCTCACGACATCTATTGCCCTTCTAAAGACCTTACCTTCAGTCAAGTTTTTTAGCCATTCAAAAGATGGGCTATCGATCTCATTGGTCCCTTCCTATAAGCCTTGGACAGTAGAGAAAACATCCTTGTTGCAACCGATTACTTCACCAAATTGGTCGAAGCTGTGCCACTGTGCCAATCCAGAGAAGAAGAAGTTATTAAATTTTTATGGGAAAACATCATCGCACGCTTCGGCTGCCCCCATATGATTTGATGTGACAATGGTCTCCAATTCGTCGGCAGCAAAGTAGGAAACTTTCTCAAAGAACACAAAATCATTCTCTCACCCTCAACACCTTATTATCCCCAAGGCAACGACCAAGTCGAAGCAATTAACAAAACCATTGTTGACAGTCAAAAGAAAAGAGTTGATGCAAAGAACGGACGATGGGTTCAAGAGTAACAGTACGTCCTTTAGGCCTATCGATCAACCCCAAGAAAATCTACAGGTTGCACCCCCTTCCTCTTAACATATGGTATCGAAGCTGTACTCCCTACTCAATTCAAAGTATCCACAAGAGACCCTAACCTCCCAAACAGAGATAATGAGTTTAAGCTCGCATGTAACATGTTATGGATCGATGAAACTAGAGACTGGGCTATCGCCAACCTTGGCCGCTACCACACCTCACTTCAGAAATCCTATAACAAGAGAGTTCGACCACGGAGTTTCAACATTGGAAATCTAGTACTTCGACGTGTCAATTAATCTTTGAAACCACAGAATACCGGCAAGCTCGCCGAATCCTGGGAAGGACCTTATGTCGTGTATGACAAAACTGACAAGGGTTCTTACTATCTAATGACAGAAGATGAAGAGCCTTTACCAAATCCATGGAACACAATGCAGTTGGCCTCCTATAACAAGCCATATCCTCAAACTTGTACAACTGATGTAATCCGAAATAATCAATAAATAGATTTTTCTACCCATACTTCGTCTCCTTATTTTTCTTGAATTTCTTGGTTTAACTCAGGTATCATGTCAACCCTTTGACCCGACTGATACTTGGGAGCAACCTTGAGATTTTTTAAGCTTCCCATTTTGGGCAAACTTGAGGGGCAAGGAAGGTCAAAAGACCAGACCCTCGGGGATGTATGGGTGGTGAACAGATATGCTTTGATCCAGCTCTGAAACCGTCAAAGTCCAGTCGATTTCTTGTTTTACTCTGGGTATCATGTCCACCCTCGCCCCGACTGATACTCGGAGGAGACTTTGAAATTTTCAAGCTTTCCATTTCGAGCAAACTCGAGGGGCAAGGAAGGTAAAAGGAACGGACCCTCGGGGATGCTTAGGGGGCGAACATATATGCTTTGATCCGGCTCTGAAGCCGTCGAAGTCTAGTCGATTTCATGATTTACCCCGGGTATCATGTCCACCCTCTCCCCGACTGACTCTTGGGGGCGACCTTGAAATTTCAAGTTTCTAACATTCGAGCAAACAGGAGGAGCAAGGATCGTCGAAAGACCGGACCCTCGGGAATGCGTTGGAGGTGAACAGATATTGCTTCGCTATGGTTTAGGCCTTCGAAGTCCAGTGAATTTCCGGGTTTCCTCCGGGTACCACGCCCCCTCGGCCCAACTGATACTCGGGGGTGACCTTGAAATTTTTCAAACGCCCAACATCGCTGTGGCATCGGCCTTTGATGTCCAGCAGAACATACAGGGATCGATCTAACTATACTCGATACTCATCAGAATTCGACCACTCTACAGTTATTCAAACAGCAACAATACATGCAAGTATTATCTGCAATTCTGTCACGTGCAATGAACATTCAAAGCATCATCCATCAGAGAAACAGTGGCAGCACAACTCAAGATTAGTCATCAAAACTTTAATACAAGCAATGATAGAAGAATACGTATCAATATTTCAACAATCTAGTGTAATGCAAGGCCAAAACAAATATAACCAAATCAGTCAGAAAAACGTACATCAATTCAGCAGCAGTTCAGAATCAATTTTAGAAGTTCCACAGATAACCACCATCAATACAGTACAATAGCTCGAAGACTTAACAAGTTCAAATGCCAATATAAAAAAATAACAACAACATAGTTCACAATATTATACCTCAACATCAAATCATAAAGGGAAATCATGACACCGCAAGTAAAAATACCTCATATCGGCGCGGTTGCAGCTACTTCCTCCATATGTCCCCCAGCGCCAACACCTTCAGCATCAATTGTTCCACCACTGGTTGTTCCAATAACAAAAGTCTCCACACCACCTCCAGTACTTCCATCTGCCTCCCCCCCCCCCCTTTATCTGCAAGTCACCTCCATCAACAAGTTCTGGAAAAATAGGAAAAGGTTCTAACGTTTCAGGGTCATACCCCTTATCTTCTATAAATGTTTTCAACTAGACATTCACTTGACATTCACCATCATACTGCCGTTGGAAAGTCACCCTTTGTTCTGCCATCTCCCTCTCCTTGGCCGTAAGCTTTGCCGGCCACTCCCGCTGCTGCCTTGACAGTCGAAGTTCGAGCCTCTCATCGAATGACTTAGTAATCACCTACAGATCTTGCTTCAACGTCCTAACTTCTGACAATAATGACGCCTCTGTCCCCCGAGAAAGATTCAGACTCTCAATTGCTTGTTGCAATTTCCCCTTTACCGACTTTATTACTTTATTGTATGCCCGCACCCAAGCCTCCGTCTGCTAGAATATTCACGAAGTAAACACTTCAAAACTCAAAGAACATCAACAAAGTCTCAGACTCTCACAAAAGAAATTCATAAATAGCTACCTGAAACATATTCTTCTTTATTTTCTTCAAAGCCTCATCTGGATCGTCCTCGCAGATCTCGATCATTGAAGCCTGTTTGGCAACTTCTTGTTCCTATGTCATATCATTATCCTCATCAACTGCATTATCACCCCCAGTACTCTATGCCTTTTGTGCTGAATAACCTTCAATTGCTGCACTTTCGGAGCTTCGAGAATAGCCTGACCCTTCCCCTTCTCTGCCTGTGATGGAATCTGCCTCAATCTCAATCTCGAAGCATCGCCAATAACCTCAGGAAATGGAGCTCCTTACTTTGACCCCCTTTGCGATCTCGACACATACTGATAGTTTCATGGCAACTCTTTCCCTCCCATTTCTTCGGAAACTCTTGTACCACCTTCGCCCCTCCTTTTCTTTGTTGGCTTCGGCGTAACGGGTACGCTTCGAAGCAGGGAATTCACCTTCTTCCTCCTTTGCCTCTTGATTCCAAGACTGTCAAAAATAGAATTTACCCAGTCCTCACTACCTTTGAGTAAAGTTTCAATATAGTTCACCAGATTGTTCCAAGACGAACCCTTCGGACTTGCAGAACAAACAAAATATAACCATCACTTATTCAAAGCATAAATCGATTATAATCCTTCGACAACAAACTTACTCTGATTATACACCTTATGATACATCTTATAATAGCCCTCCCCCTCAACATTCTCGTAATTACCCCTCACTATCAACAAATCTTTCTTCCACCCTCGACCCGTTGAACACAGATCAAAGAACCAGGGCATATCTGGGTGGTACTTCTTTCACAAGCCTTTGAAGAGGAAGCTCCATCCCAAATTGAATCTGGCCTCCATAAGCCATTATCCCATCCCCAGGGTCCGATTTGAAGGTTAACCCTGCCCCTGCCGCACTCAAAAATGCCCTCACTTTCGATAGCTCCAACTTAGAAGCAAATCGATCTAGTCTTACTCCATCTCGAGGATTAATAGAACCTTCGACCCCATCCGACTCTGTTGAATCCCCACTTTTGTCACTCTGCACCCCATCGCCCTTTCTACCACCAGAAGGCCCTACATCACCCTCGCCCCTCTCCTCCCATACTGTATCTTCTTCCTCACTATCCTCAATCACAATCATCCTACGACGTCTCGTAATCGGGACCTCCTCCACCGGCACAACCATAGACAACGAGGATTCAGTAACCACATCTAAAACTTCTAAGTCGCTACCCTCATCAATTAGGGCATGACCAAATATACTATCTTCGAATGATTCGACATCTTCGTCTATCAGCCTTCATCTCGAAGCTCGACGTATATGTATTTTAGCCTACAGAAGAAGAGGCACGCAATTAGATCGGTAAATTCGACAATTTCGTGTCTACGACACATATCCCATCTACCCACTCTAGAGGATTTATCGAAACCTCGATCCAAAACCCCATGCCTCCTCCAAAATACCCAAAATCCCAGAATGGGTCGAAACCCAGATTCACCAAATATCACTTATCTTCAAAGATTACCTCCTAACTCTAAACCCCAAAGATCCTACTCACAAACTCATAAGGAAAATCAAAACAAAATTGGCAAAGAGCAAGTGGCATACCTGTGTTAGAAGCACTATCCTCAAATCTGCGAGATCAACGTAATAACCGCAGCAACTATCCTCAAATGCTAAATGGCGTACGTTCTCCTCTCCTCACTCTCTTTGATTTTTCTCCGTTACATAGTACAGTGATTGCTGCTCACACACTTATATACCCTTGTGAAAAACCAAAAACTGCTTCGATTTTCTAGACATTATCATTACCATGAACCCACTAACCCGACTTTTTGGCTACAGTTTGATTTGACCAATTTACCCCTCATGTTCCTCACGTGCGAACAGTACGCTTACTTCAACTCACCTGCAAAAACCACAGCTTCTCGAACCCTTTTACCGACAGTCGAAACTCAACAATCAAATCTAAGCAGTCAAGTCAAAACCTTTTCCGTAATACGAGTAAAACATCATGATTACCTTTTGGCACACTGCCCCAGATGCACGTACCGTCTAACAGACCAGCCGTCTGGGTTATTAAAGCCGTCAGTCAAATCAAGCATAGCCTTCGACACACTCCTCGAATTCGATTAATCCACCACCCCACGTCTCGAAGACTCATCAACAGATAACCTCAAATTTAATTATCTAATAAATCGACTTTTAACCTTCGACAGATTCATAAGCCCAAACCTCATGTTCCCTTTTTCATTGACAAATCAAATCCGACAGGTTAAACAGTTATGCTCTCAGAACCAACAGTGTGCACCAACAACTTAATCTTTTCTGCTTCGAAAGACTACAACTTTGTATCAACAGACTATAACATTTGCTTCGACAAAATCAACTTTATCTTTGAACCACCCAAACAATATACATTGGCGGTTATACTATCAATTGGATGGCTCAAGATACTTTGTCAAAAATTCAGATCATAATATTATTACTTACAGTTCGACAAATCAAGTTATTCCAAAAGACCAATTTCATTCAGCAAGACAGAAAAATATTACAAGCCTCATCCAAAGGAAACAAAAAGATGACAGACCAAAGTAAAATAACAACAAAAACAACAAAAGTTAAAGGTCCTTAATTATCAGCAGGATGCTCCTCTTTCACCACAGCTGCAGAGTCTGCATCCTCTTGGTCCACTATATCCTTTGCGAAGTCCTCAAGAAGAGACAGCCAATGGCCAGGGAATGGCCCAATCATCTGCAGTATTCCCTACTAGTATGCGAAGGGCATGCCAAGGATGGGTTCCCATGAGTTCTACCTCAAAATGATTAGGCATCTCAACATCAATATCCTCCTCGATACTGAACCTCTGTCGAAGACCCAGTAAAGCCTCTTGTATCCGCCTGATTCTCGCAGCCGCCGGGTCCTCCTGAACGGGAATGTTTGTTGCCATCTTGATCATAGAAGCAAAAAATAAAAATGAAGAAAGCATGCATAATGGTGAGCAATCCCCTCCACCTTACCCCTTTTTTATACTTACAAACTCACTTCAACTTTCCCTCTTACCTAGCTGCATTAATGATGACCATCAATTCCCCATCTCGAAAAGTTAACAAACAACCTTTCCAACTTCCTAGACGTAACCGATTCGTCTGTACATGCATTCAAACTTCATTTCTGAGGACTTCTAGTCGAGCAAACCTCCAACATCGAACGCTCAACCATCTTAACCTTTGACATTATTATACTTCGAACATATTATAACCCTCGATCATATAATCACCTTCGGACATATCATTATACTTCAATACCTTTTTCATCCACTATCAACAATTCGATGACTTGCATATGCTAAGGGCGCCTATGAAACCATTCGTCTACATTATCAACCTGACACAGTCACACAAGTTCTAAGAGAATATTTCCTCCATTCCATTATCAGATTATCATAACAAAATACATTACTACAACCACCCCAAGCAAAAAAAAACCCCAAAAATACAAAGACACAAATATTTACTACATCAAACATCAGTCCTACTTCCAGAAGATCCAGCTTCAGGCGCAGAGTTATGTTCCTCGATGATCTCTTTTGTACAAACAAGACTTTCAGCCAGGGCCATTAGAAATAGATAACTCCTTTCAACGGTCGTAAACTGAAACCTCAGTTGGTCCCACAGATAGGCATAAGGTTCACCATTGATGAACTCCTCAGCTTCTACCTCCGCGAGGTCGGGCATGTCCCAATGCAGACCATGCTGCCCATAAAACTTTATATGCAACTCTGCCATCTTCTGTCCTACACGGCGGTCCCGGGCGAACCCTATTCCCTTTTGATATTATGTATTGGGTGTGGTATCCATGAAGATTTCATGATTTGCAGAGAAAAATGAGAAGATTGAAAAGCATAAAGTTACTCTATATCTCTACACAATAAACCATACTTATAGCCTTCACTTCATTTATTACCCTATAACCACCTATACCTCTTAATTACCCTTTTTTAACTTACCTAAAAACCAACAGTCAAACCGCTCAGATTCCAAGACCAAACAATTTTCTCAGTGAATGTCTCTTCACCTGGCTTCGAGCCCTTCCCTAAGGGGGGGGGGAATGTAGTAGCCTACTCGTAGTCGTTGCCCCCCTCAGACAGTTCACGTCTACTTCGCAGCCTACTCGAATATATCGAAGCATGTTAAATCCCCAAAGCAAGCCTTCAGAGATCCACTGAAGACAAAGCTTCAACTCAAAACAAGCCTCGAAGGCGGATCAATACATCACAACAGAAACCCTTCAACCGAATCTGCACTTGGTCGAACTATAATGGAACAGGTAGCCAGCTAACCAGACAAGACGGCGCATTAATTGGCCCTTACAGCTACAGTGATAGGCCCAATCACTGCGCTATTGTACAGAGACATCTTCAATAAATATTGCAGTGACAGTTCAGAGATGACCGACGCCCATACTCCGCCGGGATTTCCTGACAGTAATCATGTAATCTGACCCATGTATGATGACTCAACTTCTTATGGCTCTATAAATAGGGAGGATGGAGAACCAAGGAGGGAATCAAAAAATTCATCCCAGTCCTCTTGCATTTTACCTTTGACCCCTCTGTAAAACTCAGTATTCAAACCTTCAATTACTCATTAGTAATAGAATACGTCTTAAAAATCCTCATCAGAGGTCATAGAGTGCCACATTCAGGCCTCTACGCAAGTGTTTATCTTTAGTTCGCTCTTACTTTAGATAATTTACTTGTTCTCCTCTGATCAAAGATCAACCCTGCGTTGAAAGAGCCAACTTCCACTCGGAAAGAAGTTATGCCCCTACACGGCTGATTAATCAGTCGGTGCCGCCTCGTTGGAATGTAGGTTGTGGGGAAATAATGGTCACTTATAAAACGGGACGTTGTCTACGTTAATGGGATGTTGTTCCTGAGGGAATGGGGGTAGAACATGATGGGGCCGAGGCGATAGAAGAATGGGCGTCTCCTCGTGTTACACGTTCACGAGCACGCGCGGGTCGTGAGGGGCGACAAACTCGGACCTCGGCCAAGGCGAAAAAAGTAAAAGGTAAGGCTGTCCAGGGCGAGGGTGATGCAGGTCCGAGGTGTAAGAGAATCATGCGTACCTGCACGCCTGAGTGGAGGCATTAGTATTATATAGCTCGTTAATCCGGCGAGCTAAAGATTTTTAAGTTGCCAATGAGTGAAAATTATTGGTGTCGGCATCCGATCCTGGTGATGGGGGATTTGATTTTGATAACGGGTCCAACTGTTGCTTATACCATAACGTGCTTAATACGAAGTGTACGTTCCTTGTTATAATTTCCAAAAGTTATGCTATTATTTGTTATTCGTTGACTAAATGATTACCCGTTATTCTACAGGTGTGACGCTAGCGATGGTATCTTATAAGTCGTCTCGTTTACGTGTGCTCGGTCATAAAAATAAAGAGTGTCAAGTGTTGATGAATATTTTAGACGGAAAGATTGACTCCGATAAGTATTGGTCAGTGAGCAAGTATATTGAACCTCGTACACGTCCTGCGAGCAATACTTATTCTGTGGAGAGCGTGCACAGTTACAAGTCAGTGGAGAGTGTTGGGATGAAGCCGAGATTCTTAATCGCGAGGGGAAAGAATGTGTCCGGCCTAAATGCGGCCGCGTCTCTTGTCGTAGGGCAAAACTCTGGGCATCGGGGGGTTAGTGGTCACACGGAGGATGCCCCGGTCGCAAAGTGGCAGAGGTAGTGACCGTCGGGCTTTTGGACGAAGACCTAGGACAACTGCGAGGCTAGGAAAAAGAGCGGTTGCTTCATTCCTTCGTGGAGGAAGGGACCCTTTCAGTAGGAAGTGACAAACTCTTCGGGGGTAGTTTGCGAGATGGGGAAGTGCAGAGGACCCCTTATAAGGATGAGAAAAAAATGCGTCTTGTTGAGGCGTGCAGCAGTTGTGGCAGCTGTCCGAGTAAGTTATTGATATATTGGTTATATCTTTGTTATCATCGAACTTATGAGTAATAAATCTTTTTGTTTATTTAATGCAGGGTACCCTTACGCTTGAGGCGTAGTTACTCTGGGCCGAGAACCTCGCCAAGCGTAATGCCGAGCTGGAATTGAGGCTTGAGGAAATGACTGCCTCACAGAAGGAGCTCGTTACGGAGGCTGTTCATCGCGAGCTAGCGGAGAATGTGGTGAACGTGACTGCTAGTCTTAAAGAGCGAGTGAAAATTATGACTGATGAGAAGATTGCGGTAGAGGGTGACTTGGAGGTGACCCATGGACGATTGAGGTCACGGTCGTTGGTGAAGGAAGTAAGCGAGCAGGCCCTCCATGAGGAGTTAGCGGGAGTGAAGCATGTTGCAGACGGGCTGCAGGGTCATATTCCCGAGCTGGTAGAGGGCAACGCCCGTTTAGAGGAAGAGTTTCGCTCATCTACGAAGTGGTGGGTAGATACGTTGGCTCCGCCGTTGCTGGTGCTACGACAAACGCAAGACGTACTTGTGTTGAGCCATCTGGGATATTCTGGACTTCAAGGTCCTCTGCCTCTTGGAGACAAGATGGATATTACCCCTGAAGAGGAGGCACAACTTGAGGAGGAAGACAGAGCGGCCACTGTCCAACCCCCTGTGTGAATAGTAAGGTCATTCTGTAGTACCCGTTGTTAGGGGGGTGTGAAAGACAGCTCTTAAAACTTGATGTTTTGGTATGTAAACTTAAGATGCTCGTTGGGCCTTTGTCTGTAAACATATGTCGCTAAACTGGTTATGTTTTTCTTGATATATTTATGCTTACGTATGTTTAGTATATGTTTCATCGTATTATTGACGACGTGAGAGTGTCCTCATTATGAGGATCTCATGGTAACGATGTGGTGATAGATTAATGTAGACGAAACATCATATCCGTTATTAATGCGAATTATGAGTTCCAAGGGGTAGTGGGTGGGGCCATTTTGGGAGACGTGGGCGGTGTTTAATAGGTGCAGTAATTGAGAGTATGATGCATTAAAGAGGGGGATGGCTCTTGGATTTCCCCAAAGTCATTAATGAGGCTCTTTATATATATGGGCCGTGGGAGAGAGATGCCAACACACATCAGCAAACCTGTGGGAAGGGAACTTCCAGTTTAACATTTGGAGCTTGGAACCGGAAAGCAGACGTCGAGGGGAGAAAGATGCAGATGCGGTCGAAGGCAAGATTCGAAGCACTGGTAACCAGTTAGATGGAGTATTACAGTAAGTTCTTCTTTAGCGAGTGTGGGCTTGCTGGGTAGCCATTAGTACGAGCTCATATTGAGCCGTCTACCCTTCCCATGCCTGAGAGGAAGACGCAGGAAAAATGGTGGTTCTGGTATCATATTTTGCGGGACCAAGTGCAGAACTGTGTAAGCCATGAAGTTGTGCTGCATGCGATGGCCGGAAAGGACATCAGAGAGGCTAGTTGTGAGGGACCGGGCTACGGCATATGGGAGAAGTTGTATCTCTGTTGTTCCTAAAATATTTGCTTTGAATCAAGTCTTTTTGTGTTGTGTTTAATTTTGTCTATCAGTTATCTTGGTAGAAAGTTGTTGGGAATTGAATTATCTTTTATTTTGAAATTAAATCCGGTGACCAGTAATATATGTCGTGGTCATTATGCTTATTAATTAGCAACAACTTGTCCGACGATCTTTTTAAATATTCGTTTGTTTAGACAAGATTAGTTTGCTGGAAAGAACATGTCTACTTAGTGAGGCACGAAGTGTTCATCAAAACTTTTTTAAGTAGTCCTCATTGAACTAAATCACGTTGGTCGTGAAGACGACCAGGTCCGCTGAACTAGGCACGAAGTGCCTGCCAAAGCTTTTCGAGTAGTCCTCATTGGACTAAATTATTTTGGTCGTATTAGCGACCAGGTCCGTTGAGCTAGGTGCGAAGTCCCCGCCAAAACTTTTTGGGTAGTCCTCGTTGGACTAAATCATTTTGGTTGTACATGCTGATTAGTATGTTGAGCTAGGTGCACAGTGCCTACTTCAAGGACACCTCGACTTTCGTGCTTTGCGACGACGACCTACGTCAAGGGAGCCTCCAATTACGTGATTTCATTTTCGCGTCAAAACATGACTTTTATATTTTGCGAAGGCAGCCTACTTCAAGGACACCTCGACTTTTGTGCTTTACGAGGATGGCCTACTTCACGAATACCTCGACTTTCGTGCTTTGGGAGGACGACCTACGTCAAAGACGCCCCCAGTTATGCTATTTTGTGTTTTACGTCAAAAAACGACTTTCATATTTTGCGAGGGTGGCCTACTTCAAGGACACCTCGACTTTCGTACTTTGCGAGGATGGCCTACGCTAATGGCACCTCGACTTTCGTGCTTTGCGAGGACGGCCTACGTCAAGGACGCCCCCAGTTAAGTGATTTCATTTTTTACGCCAAAAAATGACTTCATATTTTGTGAGGGCGGCCTGCTTCAAAGACACCTCAACTTTCGTGCTATGTAAGGACGGCCTACGTCAAGGATTCACCCAGTTACGTAATTTTGTTTTATGTCAAAAAACGACTGTCATATTTTATGAGGGCGGCCAACTTCAAGAACACCTCGAATTTCATGCTTTGTGAGGATGGCCTACGTCAAGGACGCCTCCAGTTAAGTGATTTCATTTTTTACGTCAAAAAATAACTTTCATATTTTGCGAGGGCGGCCTACTTCAAAGACACCTTGACTTTTGTGCTTTGCAAGGACTGCCTATGTCAAGGACGCCCCCAGTTACGTAATTTCATTTTCACGTCAGAAAATAACTTTCATATTTTATGAGGGCGGCCTACTTTAAGGACACCTCGATTTTCGTGCTTTGCGAGGATGGCCTACGTCAAGGGCACCTCGACTTTCATGCTTTGCGAGGATGGCCCACATCAAGGATGCCCCCAATTATGTGATTTCATTTTATAAAACTATTTTTATCTCGTTGAAGACAAGTGATCACATAACTGGGATCTACGCTTGGGATTGTGATGTTGAAACTAAAATTATATTGAGCACGAGTGATCATGTACATGTGATGTATTTCTAATGAACCCATTTGCGGAGGTTAATTGTATTCCAGGGGGATTTGAGTTCCTCTTCGTCATGGCTGAGTAGGTAGTTTGTGTTACCATTGGCGATGCGAGATATGAGATTAGGGCCTTCCCAATTAGGCTGCAGTTTACCCTTGTTGTGATTGTGAGCTGTTGGGAAGACTTTTTTCATGACATAGTCACCTTCGCAGAACTGCCGAGGGATTACACGCTTGTGATAACTTCTTTTCAATGTCTCTTGATACCATAGTATCCGGGAAGAAGCTTCCTCCCTGGTTTCATCAATAAAGTCGAGGTTCTTAGCGAGTAGTCGGCCATTGATTGCATTGTCAACAATCAGGGATCTCGTCGCATTAGCGATGACTTCAGTAGGGAGTACTTCTTTGGAGCTGTAAGTAAGTATAAACGGTGTGAAGCCCGTACTTTTCAGAGGGGTCGTTCGGTAGGACCACAGAACGTGGGGTAGTTCTTCCACCCAGCGACCCTTTGCCGTGCCCAGTCGTTTACTGATTCCGTCGATTATGATTTTGTCAGTGGCCTTGGCTTGTCCGTTTCTTTAGGAGTATTTGGGGCTCGAAGGGAGAATTTTTATATGATAAGGTCGTACAAAATCTGTGACTTTTCTTCCTACAAATTATGTTCTGTTGCCGGTCATCAGTACTGCGGGGACGCCGAACCGTGTGATAATGTACTTCAATAGGAACGTGATGACCTCTTCCTCCCTAATCCGAGCGAGGGGTATCGCCTCGATCCATTTGGTAAAATAGTCAATTGCAACAAGTATCCATTGGCATCTCCTGCACGCCATAGGGAGAGCCCCGGCGATATCAAGTCCCCATTTTGCAAATGGTCAGGGGCTGGAGACTGTATGGAGGTCGACGGCTGGTGCATGGATTATGTGCCCGTGGAATTGACATTTGTCGCATTTCTGGGCATATATTATAAAATCTTGTCGCATAGTTGGCCAGTACAGTCCTTAGGCATGAGCACGGTCAGCCATGGAATGACCCGCTGTGTGTACGCCACAGACACCGTCGTGATTTTTGCGATAACGGTATTGACTCTCTCTCCAGCAATGCAAGTAAAGTACGGAGCATATAGGCTTGTTCACAAGAGTTTTCCATTAACCATCGTATACTTGCGGGATATCTTTCGGATGCTCTCGGCTACTGATTGGTCATCAGGAAGGATGTGGTGTTCCCCGAGGAAGTCAAGGAGAGGTTGGCGCCAGTCGGGCAAAACGAGTAGGTTAGTTTGCATGGCTGGTATTGGGTTTAAGGTAATGCTCAGATTATCAAGGATATCAATCTGGATGACGTGGAGTTTATCGCCGATAATTCCTGCTAGATACAAGGGCGTTCGAGTGTCTATTCTCACCACGGTGGATATGTTTGAGGTTGACCTTGTAGAATTTGCTTAGTCCCTGTTTCAGGGTTTCCATATAGCCGGTCATTTTTCTGCTGGCCTGGAACGTCCTGCTATGCTGGATAACAACTAGCTGCGAGTCGGTAAAGATGGAGAGTTTTTCCATGCCCAGGGCCAACATTGTTTCTACTCCACATAACAATGCCTCGTATTCAGCCTCATTGTTACTGAGGGGGAAATTGACCCGTATGGCTTTCTCGATTTTCTCATTGGTGGGAGTAACTAATGTTATGCCAAGACCAGAGCCGCCACCGTTGACAACCCCGTTAGTGTATAGCCACCATCCCTTAGTATATACTGGCTTGTCTACATCAATGTAGGTGTCGAGGTCATCCTCCTCGTCGTTATGCCAGTTGTAATCATTAATGGGGAGGTCTACGAGGAGGTCGGCCACTGCCTGTCCTTTGATTGATACTCGTGGTTCGTACCGGATGTCAAACTCTTCAAGTGCAATTGCCCATTTTATGATCCAGCGTGCTTTATCCTTCTTCGCGAAAATCTCTCAAAGTGGTTGGATTGTGATGACCTTAATTTTGTGTGCCTGGAAATATGGTCGTAGTATCTATGAGGCATATACCAGAGCGAGGGCCTATTTCTCCACAGTAGAGTCCCGCAGTTCTGCTCCCATGAGGGTTTTACTAACAAAATATACTGGCTTCTCCGCTTTGCTTGCTGTACGTACGAAGACCGCGCTGATGGATTCATCTATATTGCTAAGGTACAAACCCAAGTAACTCGTGCTTGGTGGGGGCGCTGAGAATGGGTAGAGTGGCTAAGTAATGCAACATGTTTTGAAAGGTTGTCTCGCATTCATCGTTCCATTGGCATTTTTTGTTCTCCTGAATACACTGAAATAACGGGTGACATTTGAAGGAAGCTTTATAAATGAAGCGTCCAAGAGCTTTAATTTTTTCAATGAGGGCTAGTACTTACTTTAACATCTATGGTGATGGCATACAGGCGAGAACACGGATTTGGTCAGGGTCAGCCTCGATTCCACGTTGGGTGACGTGGTGTCCGAGGAGCTTTCCCGAGGAAATGCCAAAACTGTACTTCTCTGGGTTAAGACACATCTTATAAGACCGTACCTTTGTAAAGACTGTCTCGAGGTCGTTAAAGTAGTCGGTGCTCAGTCTGCTTTTGACTAGCATGTCGTCGATATAGACCTCAACTATTTTACCCAGCTGTTATTCAAACATGGTGGTTACGAGGCATTGGTAAGTGGATCCCGCATTCTTCAGGTCGAAGGGCATGACTGTATAGAAGTATAGGTTTTGTTCAGTGGTGAAGGACGTGCATTATTGATCTTCCACTGCTAATGGTATTTGGTTGTATTCTGAGTAGCCGTCCATGAATGGCAACCGCTCGTGGCCGGCCATGGAATTGACTAGTCTGGAAATGAGGGGCATAGGAAAACTATCTTTTGGGTAATGTCGATTGAGGTCGGTAAAATCGGTGCACACTCGAGCTTTCCCATTCTTCTTCGGTAACGCGACCACGTTAGCTTGGGTAGTCAACGGGTCGTATAAACCCTGCATACAGCAACTTTTGGATCTTGTCGTTGATAGCCCCACGTAGCCGTGGTGCTATTTGGCGAGGTTTCTGCTTGACGGGGCTGGCCTTTTCATGAACATGTAAATGATGGCAGGCTAACGCGGGGTCTACGCCTGGCATTTTGTTAAAGGACCACGCGAAGATATCTATGAATTGCCGGAGGAGTATGATGAGGTCCACTCGATCGTCACCTGTCAAGAAGGAACCAATATATGTTATTCTCATGGGGCCATCGATGTTATTCAGAACGACTGGCTCCACGAGAAGCGGGGTCCATAATTTACTGAACGCACTTATAATGGCATCATTTTGGTCATGAACTGTGTCTGGGAGTATTACCTTGTCCAGGTGGCGAGGAACGGGGGACGAGTCCCCCGCCATGGGCTCGTACCCTTTTCGTTGCTAATCCTCTCGCTCGATATGTTTTCCTTTTTTGTTGCGTTCTCTTGTTTGATTAAGTTTTGTAATGAGTTGGCATAGAAGACACGGGCTGCGACCTGACAGCCTTGAATCTGGTAGGGGCCAAAATTTACTGAGAAGCGTAATACCTGGTGGTAGGAGGAGGGGACGGCCTTCATGGCATAAATCTAGTTTCGTTCTAGAATCCCATTGTAGTGCACTGTAGGACTGTTGATGATGATGAAATTTGTTGGTACCACGACCGGGCCTGCCTGTACCTGAATGGCGACTTATCCCATAGCTCGTTCTGTGGACCCGTTAGAACTAGAACTCTCTATCTTGGAGGGTGCAAGGCTTTCCTGCATGTTCATGTTGCAAAGGGCATCATAGTAAAGGATGTTAGCGCCACAATCGGAGTCGACCAATATTCTCTTAACGAGGACGCCACCTATGATGATCCAAATAGCGAGGGCGTTGTCATGAGGATGAGAAACTATGCCAAGGTTGTGATCGGTGAAGTTAATGGCTTATTCTGGCAGAGGGCGAGTGGCTGCTTCAATGCCATGAGCAGTTCGTTGGTTCTCGGTTAGGCGGTAACATTGCCTCGTTGAATTAGAGACGGAATGCCTCGAAGGAGCTTGGTTGAGGTTGCCCAATATCATTTCATATACTACTAAATGTTGTGGTGCCCGTATGTTTGTTGCGTCTTGGTCGAAGGTGGGGTGAGGTGTTCTCTCAGCGGGTGGGATTGGTCTTTTGAGGTAACGTGTATAGCGGCCGAGACGAAACCAAGTCTCGGTCATATTGATGAAGTTGTAACATTCCTCGGTTGTATGGTTATGTATATCGTGATGCGCGCAGTAAGGGCGACCGGGTTGGTCAGGCTTGCTGCAAGGTTTTCTGTACTCGGGGTCATTCTTGACAGCGAGGAGTAGGTCTACCCCTGAAATGGTCATGTCACTGGGAGGATAACCTTCCCATCGGGTGGTTCTCTGTCACCTGCCCCTGGGTGTATCTATGTTATCTCGGGGGTCGCGATCTGTACGTTGTTTGTTCATGTTATTATTTGTGTGGTAGCCTACTCGCAGCCTTCGACCTCCTCACTCGAAGTCCACTTCGTATCCTACGCGAACATATCAAAGACTACCACAACTCAGAATCAAGCCCCTCAAGAAACTCTTGTAGTCGAAGCCTCGACAGCAGATAAACCTTCAAGAACGGATCAGCACATAACTACAAATAAACCTTCAAGAATGGATCAGCACATAATAACAGATACCCTTCGACTGAACGTTCGAATAGCAGCAGTGTGATGAGACTAGCAGTCAGCTCAAACTGATTGGATAGCGCATTAATTGGTCTCTCAGCTACAGTGACAGGGATGTCTGTAATAAATGCCGCCGCCAAAAAACCCGGACAGTAATCATGTTGCCTGGTCTACTCTTAGTGACTCAGCCTCTTATGTCTCCATAAATAAGAGAGAGGCAAAACCAAGAGGGGGTTAGAAAAATCATCTATAAACCCTATGCTTTTTACCTTCGACCACTTAAAAACTATATTCGACCTTTATTATTACACATCAGTAATAGAATTACAGTTTAAAAATCCTCATCAGAGGTCATAGAGAGTCACATTCGGGCCTCTACGCAAGTATTTTTCTCTAATTAGTCTCTTTTTTGGCCATATACTTGTACCTCTTTGATGAGAGGCCAACCTCCGTGTTGTAAGAGCCATCTTCTATTCTCAACGAAGATCGGGCCCCTACAATTGGTGCCGCCTGTGCTTCTCACACTATCATTTACCTCGTCTTTGTTACCTTCCTTTCTTTTCTACCATTTATCGCTCCTTTTCAATGGCCCCTTCCCGCCGTGCCAACTCAACTCAGGCAGGCAACTCCATTGACGGAGTCGCCACTCAAGTCGCTTTAATATCTCAGCAAATTACTCTAGCAGAAGAGTGCCATCAGCATCAACTCACCCAGGATTGAGAAAACCACCGCCAGGCGTTAGAAACTGAACAGAATCGCCGGGTTGACGATGAAAATAGACAGAATCGAGCAATCGATGAGCTACGCAACATAGTCCGAGAACTTCAACGGTTAGTGCCCTTGGACCCCGCCCGTCAGTCCAGGTACCGGATCAATCGAGCGTATCTACTCGCGCCCACCATGGACCCTCAACAAACCTCGAGTTACCTCCAGCTCCCATTGGTGCCGAAGGTATTCCCCGTACTATTGCCCCACTGGCTCTATCCACCTCAGAATTTGCCCCAATGAAGACTCTTCTGACTCCACCACCATTCATTAAGACACCCTCAGCCTGTCAGAGACCGACTCGGCGAGCGTCATCCTGCTCGAGACCGAATCGTGGAGCGCAGTGCTGAATATATACCACACATTCGACCCTGCAACCATCGACATCACCAATCTCTCCCTCCTGCATATGTCATACAACAAGACTTTGACCGCAAGATACAACCCGTTATTCACGTCAGCGCAAGCCCAGCCTTAAACTCATGGAGCCGCCTCAACAATCCCATTTGTGTCACCCTACTCGCCATCAACATACCCCCCAATTTCCGTGCCCCCAAGCTCAGCAAATATCGCAACACAGACCCCAAAACCCACATTTTCATATTTCAAAACTCACTAAGCCTTTACTCTACTGCCGACTACCTGTTATGTCGACTTTTCCCAACTAGCCTCACTAAAAACCCACTTTGATGGTATCACAATCTCCCAAATGGCTCGATATGAAGCTTCGAGCAACTCACGCAGATTTTCATCACCCAGTTCGCCTTCAACAAAGATAGAGAAGTCAGAGTAGACGCATTATTTAATTTCAGAAAGTCAAGCACAAAGACCCTCAAAGCGTTCACAAAGCGATTCCTCGACGAGTCATGGAAAATAGAGAACCTCAACTGTGCAAATGTTATCCTCGCATATTCAAATGCTCTGCCTGGTCATAGTCGAGTAAAAGAGCACCTCGTCATGTCAACTTTCCTCACCATGATGCTTTGGAAATCATGCTAAAAAAGAGAAATGTTGTACTACACACAATGATGATAGACACTGGTAGTAGTATTAAACTGTTGTTTCAAAGCACGATTGATTAGATGGGACTGGCCGATAAGGTGCAGTCCAATAATATTGATATTTATGGGTTCAATGGTTCTAAAGAAGAACGTGTGGAAAAGAAAATACTTCCTATTATGGCAGGACCAACAATAGTTGACGTTGTCTTTTATGTTATTTATGCAAAATCCTATTATTTGGGTATAATGGGACTGTAATAGCATATTTCCCAACATCGACAACTACAAGCCTGAAGATCTTAGTCGAAGGTCCATTACAGACGGTATACAAACATCAATCACTGATCTCGAACATAAGCCTGGTCAAAGGTATCAAAAAGCATTTCAGATGAAATAATGGTAGCAAACATTCTTCTCGATCAAGACTTATCAAAGGCCACTGCAACTTCATAGTTCTCGAAGTGCTGTAGCATTTCAGAGATTGACCTTCATACAACTTCATAGTTCTCGATCTTAAGATCTCAAAGATATCTGATCAACAACCGTAACGCTCATTCAGCCGGCTGTTGCAAAAGTTTCGCGAAGATCTCCAACTGAACATAAAATCTGTAAATAAGATCGCATTGTAACTGCCTGTATCCGCTATAAATACAGGACTCTTTGAAAATGGCATCGGACTCTTGACACTAAAAAAACTGCAACCCACGCTTACTCTAAGCTTTGTTCTTTTCTTTACTCTCAGTCCAGAAATTGTAACAGTTAGCATGATATTGAATTTTCTCCTAAAACCCACTACGAGGTCGTGGTTTTACTCAAGTTAGTCTGAGCTTTCCACGTAAAATTCAGTGTTATAGCTACCAATTACTTCTCTTTCTCTATAAGTATTGGCGAATATTCTCCGTCCAGAAAATCCGCCATTACAACTGGCGCCGTCTGTGGGAATCCACACCACTTTACCAAACTAAGATTTCAAAAAAAAAAAAAAAAAAAAACTGATGACCAACATGAATCTACGAGGCACCTCCACTCTGAGAAACCAGGAAGTCAATACAGCACCAAAGACCATCGACTTGTACGGTGCCGTGGTCGAGTTACAGAAACAGATGGATCGTGAGCAGATTCAAAGAATAGAAGACCAAAAAGTTCATGCTCAGGCTCTCCAAATTGAAAGTGATACAAGGCAGAAAGCTTTGGATCAGCAAAGCCAGACGCATCAGAAGGAGATGGAGAACTTGCGCAGAGCAAATGCGTCACCCCTCCCCCCCCAGCTCACAGCAATCACCGTTCGAGAGCTAACCACAGAGAAGAACAACCAAGGGAAGATCAGACGTGAGTCTCGTGGTCCAGATCAAGAAATCCCGAAGGAGGTTCCCAACATTTTGGACTTACGTCCTCCTCATCTACCATAGGAAGTCGTCGAACTTGCCAGCCTTCTCTGCTACCACCGGCGAGACGACCTCTAAGGGAGAGGTTAGGACCTGAGGGACACGGCAATTTTGATCCCCAAGTACAAGTCGCACCAGCTCAACCACCGCAATACATCACTCTAGATGACTTTAATACCCGGATTCAGGCGATTAATTCAGAAGTACCTGGTCGAATATCTGTGTTAAATAGGATCGAAACAAATCCTATATCTGTGTATCTCGAAGCCATGGCCATTCCAGATAATTTCCATATGTCGAAGTTCATCCAGTATGCAGGTCTTACCGACCCTCTGACACACGACCGACATTTCAAAGCTTCGGTAGGATTATACTCAAAGCTGGATCACATGCTCTGTAGACTTTTTAACATGAGTCTGAAAGAAGAACCCCTCAAGTGGTTTCACACTTTACCTGAAGGCTCTATCACTACATTCGCTCAGTTACAGCGCCTCTTCGAGTAAAACTACGCTCATGCCAAAGAGCGGGAAATTACAGTGGATTCCCTTTTCTTCTTTGAACAAGGAGCAAAGGAGTCCCCAGCCAGCCTCTACAAGCGATTCTTGCAAGAGGCATGGAAAATTGGCAATTCTGATCCAAAAATTGTCGTTCCTGCGTTCACTTTAGCGTACACTTCGACTCAGAAGTTCGAGAAGAACTGACCCTTCATAAACCTCGAACAGTACCAGAGATGATAGATGTAGTTAACAGCTATATCGAACTCGAAAGTTCGAAGAAAGATAAGATGAAAAGCTCTGCCATAATCCAGTCCTCTGATTCGACACCATTCCAGCCAAAGAAAACAACCACGACAGGAGAAAAACCACATGGAAGGAGCAACGATAAAAATAGAAGGCGAGAAGAAAAGATAGCCAGACCATTTCCAACTCTACCTCCTCTGACAACAACTCTTTTGGCTATCTTCACAGTGATCAAGGGTGATGAATTTTATCGAGAAGCTCAGACGATCCCCGACAGACCAGGGCAACCTTTCTGCCTGTACCATCTTCAACTGCAATGTGTCAGCAGGGCGACTCCGAAATTATGTGGTTGATCTCCAAAAATTTCTCAACGAAGAAGCTGCTAGGAATAATCCTGGCCCAGCTGACGGAGAAGGACAAGCTCGACATCTCTACATGATCGAGATAGAAAAAAGGAAAAAGAAAAAACAAGACGACCGAATAACGTCCTGTTGCAAAATGACTTCTGAAGACAAATCAGCAAAACTCTTTCCCAGTTCCAGCAAATCAAAACATCCATACTCCATCTCCTTTGAAAATTGTGACACTAGCCACGTTACATATCTCCACGATGATCCACTTGTCATAATGCTAAAGGTAGAGCAAGATTATCTTCACACGATTCTTGTCAATACCGGAAGTGCCACTGATGTCCTGTTCCGAAGAGTAATACAGTTACTAGGTCTAACAGATTCTGTGAAAGCTTCAACAAACTATCTCGGGCTTTAATGGTTCGAAGGAATCTGCCACTGGCGAAATGACCTTGCCCGTACAAGCAGGATCAGAAACGACATTCGTCAAATTCTTGGTCATTGACGCTGAGTCCAAATATCTTGGTATTATAGGCCGAAATTGGCTGCACTCAATAAAAGCAGTTCTATCAGCTTATCATCTTTCTCTTCGATTCCCAACTGACCATGGTATCTACGAAATCAAAGGCTGCCAAGCAGTCGTACAAATGTGCGAGAACACCACGGTCAACTCTCACGCTCAAAAACTACTCAAAGCATAGCATTTACAGTCGAAGTCACCGGCAATCTTCGAGCAACATGATACTGAAACTGTTGACTCCATCGAGCTCGATGGCCCAGGTCGTCATACATTTATCGGTTCCAAATTATCAATCGAAGAAAAAAAATAATGATTCGGCTCCTCAAAAAGAACGTCGATATCTTCGCATGGTCTTTACAAGAAATGTCGGGAATTGACCAAACTGTCGCATGCCACAAGCTCAACCTCCTGCCTGATACTAAAGCAGCCGTACAAAAATGTCAGAATCTCGCTCTACGACTTCGTGAAGCCGTCAATGAAGAGATTGATAAGCTCATGCGTGTTGGTTTCATTCTGGAAGCCAAGTATCCAAAATGGGTTTCTAATATTGTGGCTGTGTCGACTCAGTTATTGGCCACGAACTTCTTTCTATGATGGATGTAGCCTCAGGTTACAACCAAGTTCCTCTCGCGACAAAAGATCAAGAAAAAACTACTTTCATCACCGAAAGAGACTTGTACTGCTACACAGTCATGCCATTTGGTTTGAAGAACGTCGGGGCAACCTACTAGAGACTTGTTACTCGAATGTTCAATGACCATTTGGGAAAAATCATGGAAGTCTACATCGACGACATGATTTGCAAAAGCATAAAACGCGAAAATCATTTCAATAATCTCCAAACCATCTTCGACATTCTCCGAAATTACCAAATGAAACTCAACCCCGAAAAATGCCAGTTTGGAGTCGCAGCCAGCAAATTTTTGGGACATTTAGTCAGCAAAAGAGGTATCAAAATAGATCCCACACAGATAAAAGCTCTCATGGCAATGCCGTCACCTTGAGCAAAGAAAGATGTTCAAAAGTTCGATGCAAAGATTTCCGCTCTCCACAGATTCATTTCAAAATCTTCTGATCGATGTAAACTTCTGTATCTCCTTCTTCGTGGGAATCCCACCTCACATTTCAAAAAGAAGCCAAATGAAATCACCTGGACCTCAGACTGTGAGCTAGTCTTTCAAGATCTTAAACGATACTTGGGGCGACCTCCGATCATAAGCACACCAGTTGATGGCGAAACACTTACTATGTATCTTTCCACCACAGAAGAATATATCATTTCCGTTCTCATTCGGGAAGAAAATGGCATCGATAAACCAATTTACTTCATCAGCAAAACTCTCGTGCAAGTTGAACGTAATTATACATCAACAGAAAAATAACTACTCGCATTGGTCTACAGTTCGCAGAAACTACGTCCTTACTTTCAGGCTCACCCTATCAAGGTAATCACAAAGTACCCTCTGAAGCTTGTCCTCTCAAAAAAAGAAAAATCCCGACGAGTTCAGCAATGGTCCGTTTTCCACAGAGAGTATGACATATCTTTCGAACCTCAAATTTCTTATAAAGGATAGGCAGTCGCTGACTTTTTAGCTGACTTTCCTGTCGAAGACCTTGAATGGGAAGAACTCGAAGAAGCACTTGCAGATTATGCAATTGCAGAACCAGATGCCTGGTCGAGAAGCACAGGATGGAGACTCTTCACAGATGGATCGGCAGGGCCACGAGGATCTGGGATTGGTATAGTCCTCGTTACGCCATCTAATCATCGAATCGAGAAAGTAATTAAACTCAAGTTTTATGCCACCAACAATGAAGCCGAATACGAAGCTATCCTTCATGGATTAGACCTCGCAATCACACTTGAGGCGACAGACATAGCGGTCTATGTCAACTCACTGCTTGTTGCCAATCATTACAATAAATCCTTCAAAACCCCGGGCAAAATGGTTGATTATGCAACTCTAGTCGAAGAAAAAATGCTCATGTTCCAATCCTCATCAATCATCTATCTCCCTCGAGCAGAAAATAGGCACGCAGACGCTTAGGCATACGTCGCCGCTATACTCGAAGGCAGTGAAAGTAGACAGCTCGACATCCAAGTTCTTGAACAATCAAGCCTCGACGTTACGACTACTATGCAAATCACGGCTACTAAAGACGAAGACAATTATGACTGGAGAAAACCGTTTCTCGAATACCTCAATTCCAACATTCTACCAAGCAATAAAGAAGAAGCTCGATTACTCCTAGCCAGATATACACGGTTCACAGTTCAAGATAAAATTCTATACAAAATAACAAGAGGCGGACCCCTCATCGAATGTATTTCTCAGCAGGAAGCCTACATCAAGATCAAAAAATTACACGAAGGGATATGCGAAGCATACATATCAGGTCGTTCTTTAGCACAACGAGCATTTACACAAGGACTATACTGGCCAAAGATGAGACAAGATTGTGAAGATTTTGTCCGCAAGTGCTACAAATGGCAAATACATGCACAAGACATCAAAATCCCTGTACTCGACTTATATATCAACAATGTTCTCTGGCCGTTCAAAAGATGAGGCATCGACATAATTGGTCATTTTTACCCAGCATCAGGAAATCACAAGTTCGTCCTCGTCGCTACGGACTATTTTACCAAATGGGTCGAAGCAGTCCCCCTTTGCCACACCGACGAAAATGTAGTTATCAAGTTCCTATGGGAAAACATCATTACTCGGTTCGGTTGTCCACAAATGATACGATCAGACAACGACAAACAGTTCATCAGCAACAAAGTTTTTTTGTTCCTCCAGAAGTACAAAATACAGCTCTCTACATCAGCACCATACTACCCTCAAGGAAACGGTCAAGTAGAAGCCATCAATAAAAGCATCAAGTCCGGGTTACGCAAACGATTGGACGAGAAAAAGGAAGATGGGTCGATGAATTACTTAGTGTCCTCTGGGCTTACAAAACTACTCCACGAACTTCTTCTGGCTGCACTCCCTTTATGATGGCCTTTGGTGCTGAAGCCGTCATACCCTCTAACTTGGACTTCCCACGCAGTCGGAAGAAAGTGACAGATGAAGAGAACGAGTTAGGATTGCTTTGCAACCTTAATTGGATTGAGGAAACCCAAGATCAAGTTATCCTAAACTTGGGGCGATACCACGATAAACACAGAAAGGCGTATAACAAAAAAGTTCGTAAATGATAATTTGACATAGGCGATCTTGTCCTTCGCCGAATACAAGATAGTACTCGACCCAAGAATTCAGGAAAATTATCCAAAAACTGGGAAAGGCCCTACATCATCAGCGATAAAAATGGAATGTGGAACTTACTGGCTGATGACAGAGGATAAAATTCAGCTCGAATACCCCTGGAATACAGTACATCTTAAATTATTCTATCGATAAGTACTGTACCTCCTCGACTTCATTTAATAAAGGTCTTCATTACATTTTTCTCTACAGTCACATCATACAAAATCGTGTTCTCCTTATTTACTTTCACGCAATATCAATGCATACCTTTTAAGTACGCATCAACACTACAACATACATTTCTACAAACCACATCTTTAAGATTGGTTTTTTCCCAAATTCGGGTATCCCTTCGGGGAGCAACACCTGGTATCGTTCTAGCATTGACCAAACTTTAAACAGTTGGGTCCGGGCTAAACAGTTACTACATTTCTACAAACTACATCTTCAAGATTAGTTTTTTCCAAATCCGGGTATCCCTTCGAGGAGCAACACCTGGTATCGTTCTAGCATTTACCAAACTTTAAACAGTTGGGTCCGGGCTAAACAGTTACTGCATTTCTACAAACCACATCTTTAAGATTGGCTTTTTCAAAATCCAGGTATCCCTTCGAGGAGCAACACCTGGTATCGTTCTAGCATTGACCAAACTTTAAACAGTTGGGTCCGGGCTAAACAGTTACTACATTTCTACAAACCACATTTTTAAGATTGGTTTTTTCCAAATCCGGGTATCCCTTAGAGGAGCAACACCTGGTATCGTTCTAGTATTGACCAAACTTTAAATAGTTGGGTCCGGGCTAAACAGTTACTACATTTCTACAAACCACATCTTTAAGATTGGTTTTTTCCAAATCCGGGTATCCCTTCGAGGAGCAACACCTGGTATTGTTCTAGCATTGACCAAACTTTAAGCAGTTGGGTCCGGGTTAAGCAGTTACTACATTTCTACAAACCACATCTTTAAGATTGGTTTTTTTCCAAATCCGGGTATCCCTTCGAGGAGCAACACCTGGTATCGTTCTAGCATTGACCACACTTTAAACAGTTGGGTCCGGGCTAAACTCTTACAACATTTCTACAAACCAATCTTTAAGATTGGATTTCCCTAATACAGGTATCTCTTCGAGGAGCAACACCTGGTCTTCGTTCCTATTTATATTAACAGCTACCTTTTCGATACACATATTATATATTTGATTCACAATCAAACACTAGCAATTTTTATGAAAATACAAAAACTACTTACTTTGATAAAAAATCTACTTTTAACCAAAATGTATCGACCCCACTGGCCATTTTTACAAACTTTATCAAATCCAAAATTGCCTTAGCCCCACTGGCAACTTGTTACAAAATCCACTTTGATGCAGAAGTACTTACTCGATGGGTAAACAGAACCAGTTCCTTCGATTGCAACATCATCGGCCAAATCCATCTCTACAAATCCACACACAAACCAAAATCTCTACACTCCCCGATACCCCAAACACCCAGAATCATGTACCTTACCATCCATGATTCACACTCCGACCTCCTCACAGCAAAACAACAACATGTGACATTCAAAAGAAAATGCAATCACCCCTTCCTTATATTCATAAACTAGCATTTATTGCTGCATTTAGTACGCCCCGGGAACACCATATCCAGGTTCAATGCATTTGCATCGGAAATTACAAACAACCATTCTTCGAATATCGACAAGTTTTCTTATTCTGTAGATTATTCTCGACAAAAACACAAGTGCCTCTGTCGAGAATGGGGCGATTGTAATTGCATATTTCCCAATATCGACAACTACAAGCCTGAAGATCTTAGTCGAAGGTCCATTACAGATGGTATACAAACATCGAACACTGATCTCAAACATAAGCCTGGTCGAAGGTATCAAAAAGCATTTCAGATGAAGCAATGGTAGCAAACATTCTTCTCGATCAAGACTTATCAAAGGCCACTACAACTTCATAGTTCTCGAAGTGCTGGAGCAATTCAGAGATTGACCTTCGTACAACTTCATAATTCCCGATCTTAAGATCTCAAAGATATCTGATCAACAACCGTAACGCTCATTCAGCCGGCTGTTGCGGAAGGTCCGCGAAGATCTCCAACTGAACATAAAATCCAGAAATAAGATCACATTGTAACTGCCTGTATCCACTATAAATACAGGCAGGACTCTATGATAACGGCATCGGACTCTTGACACTAAAAAAACCGCAACCCACGCTTACACCAAGCTTTGTTCTTTTCTTTATTCTCAGTCCCAAAATTGTAACAGTTAGCATGATATTGGATTTTCTCCTAAAACCCTCTACGAGGTCGTGGTTTAACTTAGGTTAGTCTGAGCTTTCCACGTAAAATTCAGTGTTATAGCTACCAATTACTTCTCTTTCTCTATAAGTATTGGCGAATATTCTCCATCCGGAAAATCCGGCATTACAAGGACGTTGCTAGTTACATAATATGCGAGCTGTTCCATCGACCTATCATTTGGCACTACAATTTGAATAGGAGGGCAACATTTATGAAATCAAAGGAAGCTAGAAGCTGGCTCAAGCATGTGAAAACTTTGTTTCCATCGTACCAGAGCCCTCATAACCATAGCTCGCATAGCAATTACAAAAAATAGCAGGGAACATTATAGAAAACTTTATAGAAAACTCTATAGAAAGCCAGCTGCCAAGTGCAAAAATCATATAATACATCGAAATCGTTAGGGATAATCGAGGAACATACATTGGCATTCTTCTGCCCACAACAGAATGAGATGCTCTTATCCAGTTCCTTAAAGACAACAGTAATGTCTTCGCTTGGGCTTTTTACTCAATGCCAGACATTGATCCCAATCTGGCCTGCCATAAGCTTAATTTGAAAGATAAAGCTAAAGTCGTTAAACAAAAGTAGATGACTCTAACACCAAGACTCCAAGAAGAAGATAACAAAGAAATTGATAAGCTCATTGAAGCTGGTTTTATTCAAAAAGTCAATTATTTAGAATGGATCTCGAACATCGTAGCCGTACCAAAGAAAAATGGCAAGATTAAGAGTATGCTTGGATTTTACGGACTTCAACAAACATACTTCAAAGGATAGTTTTCCACTTCCTATCATAAACTACCTACTCTATTCTACTGTGGGACACGACCTCTTATCCATGATAAATGCAACATCAGGGTACAATCAGATACCTCTGCTGCCCGACGATCAAGAGAAAATAGCTTTTATTATAGAGCATGGCTTGTACTGCTAAAAGGTTATGCCTTTCGGTCTCAAGAATGCTGGAGCTACTTATCAAAGATTGATGACATAGATGTTCAGAGATCACCTCGGAAAAATGATGGAAGTCTACATTGATGATATGTTGTGTAAAAGTCTCAAAAAGGAGAGCCATATTATAGATTTATACACTACTTTTGAAATACTCCATTTTTACAAAATGAGACTCAATCCTGGTCAATGGTAGTTCAGAGTCCAGTCAGGCAAATTCTTGGGATACTTGATCAGTAAGTGAGGAATCGAAGCTGATCCAGATCGTATTAGTGTACTGCTGTCTATGCCTTCTCAGAAAACAAAGAAAGACGTACAGAAGTTTGCAGGCAAGATTACTGCAATAAATTATTTTGTCTCCAAGACCTTAGATCGATGTCGATGGTTATTCGACCTATTGCGTGAAGGAACAACAAAAAAGAAATCTAAGAAGGATCCTAAGATCGAGTGGACAACAGAATGTGAAGCAGTATTTTAGGAACTCAAACGTTATTTGGGGAAACCACCAGTGATGAGTACACCTACAAAAGGGGAAGAACTTACCATATATCTTCTCGTTACCGAGGAATCATTAAGTTTTGCTCTTATTCGGCTTGATGAGAAGACGGAGAAACATGTCTACTTTATCAGCAAAACTCTCACTCCAGCAGAATCCCTGAATTGAATAGGTTTAAATTCAGTTCCTCCAATCGTGCAACGGGTAATGATATTGAGTGGGGATGATTGTTTATGTACCATATGCTAGGAGGAACATCGTGCATCCAGTTGACTCCCAAGGAGTTATGCGATATGCCCATAAAACATGTGGTAATTCGTGGACCCAATAACCCTTTTTCTCTGTCAAGCATTTTTTGATTCCATCAACAATAGTGCGATTAATGATTTATGCCTGACCATTTCCCTGTGGGTAATATGGATTTGAAAGAGAGTGGATGATGCTACGATGGTTGAGGAATTTATCGACTCTGGAGCCAACGAATTGAGGTCCATTACCAATTTTGATGAAATGGGGGCAGCCAAACTAGATGATGATGGTTTCCCATATAAAATTAATGACTTTGTCTTCTCGTGTACGGCACAGAGGGACTGCTTTCACCCATTTAGTGAAGTAATCCGTTGCTACTAGAAGATGCTTCCTTTTGCCTGGTGTAGTGGGGAATTCTCCTACGAAGTCGAGGGCCCATCTTCTAAATGGCCAAACCACGTTGTTGGAATAGAGTTGCCATCTTTCGCTGGAACTCAAACTCTTCGAGGTGGATTCTCAGTTTGTCGGACTCCTGCAAGGCCGTCATCGACCTCCTAGTGGACCGCCTAGATCGGGATAGGCTCTATTTCGCGCGGATGATGGTTGGATCAAAGTGCACCTCCTAAGTTATTACTTTTTGGTAGAGGTCCAATTCTGTCATGAACGTAAATACGTGAGCCTTCTGGTTGTACGCTTTTATTCTTTTGAGCGGCGATCTGTTGACCCTACAGAACTTTCAACGCATCTTGAACACTTGCTAGTTGTTACTCCAGAGGTCCTCCACAAACCCCAGACACTCAAAGAGATGTTCTCAAAGTTCAACGGCTATATCGACCTCGAAAGACTCCAAGAATCCCGCAAACACACCCAACCTAAGAACACTAACCACTTCAACAAACCGCGACAGCATTCGCATCCTACTCCACTACCTTTGATCGCTCATGTCCCACAGGAGACTGAGAGCCGCAAACACCCTTATACCGACAGTAGTGCTGAAGCTCGCAAGAAGCGACCGAGGCCTATTTTTCCTGCACTCATCATCCCCCTCAGTACCCTCTTACCGCACATCCAAGCAGACCTCATATGGCGCATCCTTCTCCCAATCGAAGTCAGACATGGGGAGCCTTATTGCGCCAATCATAAATTCAATTATCACCATACGAACAAATGCTTTGCCCTCCAACATTTTCTCAAACTCATCCTCTGAGCAGGACATCTGCACCAGTACGTTACCAACCTTCCCAGTTATCTCGATGGGTCTTACCTTCACTCCCTCGCTACCCCTACCGCTGACCCAGCCGTGGTGCATATCTACCGATCATATTTCACAAAGTCAACAATATAGATAGTGGTCGTTCGCTTAGCAAACGAAAGCGCATCGGCGAATGTTACAAACTTTCTTACCAGGAAAAATTCCTTACCCTACTGCAAGAATTCAGCCATCACCCTCGTCTCGAGGGCATTTCTTTCATCAATTGTGACACATCATACGTCCGTTTCCCACATTCCGATCCTCTAGTCATTATGATTAAGATTGAGAACATTGTCCTTCACACAATGCCCATCGACACAGGAAGTGCAGCTGATGTCCTATTTCTACCCACCGTAAAAAAAATGCAGAAAATTGAACTCATTACCCCAGCCAACGTCGAGTTAAAAGGATTCAACGGGACTACCGAAGTCGTCGTTGGTCGAATCAGCCTACCTGTCACCACAGGACCCATCACCCTTCAAACCAGCTTTCTTGTCATCGACAAGAAATCCGAATACCTCGGTATCCTCGGGCGGGACTGGCTCCATACTATACGAGCTGTACCCTCGACCTATCACCTAAACCTTTATTTTTTAACTCTCGAGGGTACGTGGAACCTCAATGGATCTCAACGTATCGCCCGCTCATGCGAGCACCCAGAAATTGACCAGACAAGAAAACTTGTCAAATGCTCATGGAAATCACTACACCTTTCTATCCCTTTGACTTTGATAGATGACTCCCCCCATATCAAACCTACCATTTATATCAAACTCGACGGCCCGGGTCGAGGAACATTCATTGGAACTTTTCTCAGCGAGTTCGAACGCCTTGAGCTTATAGATTTCCTTCGAGCAAACACGGACATCTTTGCATGGACATTTCAGGAGATGCCGGGTGTCGACCCCAGCCCGGCATGCCATCGCCTCGATCTCATTCCCAAATCCATGGAAATCAAACAAAAGAAGCGTACCCTGGTACCACGACTTTGAAAAGCAGTTAACCTCGAAGTAGACAAGCTTGTAGCCGCGGGCTTTATCAGATAAGTCAAGTGCGCTTACTGGATATCGAACATTGTGGCAGTTCCTAAGAATAACGGAAAGATCTGAATCTACATCGACTTTACCGACCTCAATAAACACACACCGAAGGAAAGTTTCCCACTGCCAACCATTTCAGCACTCCTCGATACCACTGCCGGACACGAGCGCCTATCCATGATGAACGCAGCTTCAGGTTACAATTAGGTACCCCTCCTCCTAGGAGGTTAACTTAAAACTTCCTTCATAACTGAACAAGGCCTTTATTGTTTTAATGTCATGCCCCTCGGCCTTAAAAATGTGGGTACCACTTACCAGTGCATCGTCACAACTATGTTTAAACCCCTGCTTGGCAAGTCAGTCGTAGTCTACATCGATGACATGTTATGCAAGAGTATACAAAAACAGACCCAGATTCACGACCTGACCGACATCTTCTCAATACTTCGCACCTATAAAATGAAACTCAACCCAGAGAAGTGCCAGTTTGGCGTCTAATCTGGAAAATTCTTAGGCCACCTTATTAGTAAACGTGGCATCGAAATCGACCCCACCCACATTAGAGCCCTCATTGACATGCCCTCACCCACAACAAAGAAATACGTCCAAAAGGTGGCTGGTAGGATAGCAGCCCTTAACCGTTTTATTTCCAAGTCCTCCGATAGATGTGCTTGGCTCTTCGCCCTATTACGTAGTCAGGGCACCCATAAAATATGAAAGAAAAACAACCCTGAGATCAATTGAACCTCCGAATGTGAAGACGCCTTTCTCGAACTCAAAACCTATCTTGGCCACCCACCCATCATCAGTACCCCCATCGAAGGTGAAATACTCTCCCTATATCTCGCTGCCCAAGAAAATTCAATTAGTTCTGTACTCATTCGCCTTGATTCCAACATCGAAAAACCTGCGTATTTCATCAGTAAAACTCTAACCCCTGCCGAAACCCGTTATTCCAAACTTGAGAGATTGCTCCTGATACTTGTCTATTCAGCCCGCAAACTCAAACCATATTTTCAGGCCCACCCCATTCGTGTCATCACGAGTTATCCTCTCCGCGAAGTACTTATTAAAAAAGAAAAATCCAGACGAGTACAACAATGGCCTATATACCTTGGCGAGCACGACATAACCTTCGAGAAGCAAATATCTCAAAAAGGCCAAGCAGTAGCATATTTCCTCGCCGACTTCCCGGTTGAAGATTACGACTGGGAAGAACATGAAGACGATCTACCAGAATAGCAACCTGAAGTTATAGATCCATGGGACCCCCTTTCTAGTTGGCGTTTATTCACAGATGGCTCCGCAGGACCCAATGATTCAGGAATTGGCATTGTCTTGGTCACACCGACTAATGGCAGAATAGAGAAAGCAGTTAAACTTACCTTTGAATGTTCTAATAATGAATCAGAGTATAAAGCACTGATCCATGGTCTTGACCTCGCACTCGATCTCGGCATTCCAAAACTTGCAGTCATTACGGATTCCCAACTCATTCAGAGACATTACTCAGGAGAAAATCAAGCTAACGGTCGCATGGCTGACTACGTTATACTTGTGTGACAGCGCATGGACCGATTTCCTAAAAAATCAACAATTACCCATTATCCTCGAGGAGAAAACAGACATGTCGATGCCCTCGCCTATATAGCAGCTATGTTGGGACAGACAAAATCTTGGACCCTCTACATCGAAGTACTCGAATGCCCAAGTATCGACCAGATGGAAATCAATGCCATCAATACTGGGGGCGAGAGTCTCGATTTAGATGATTGGCGAACACCATTCCTTCATTACCTTACCAACGCCACCCTTCCCGATGATCCCAAAGTCAGACGTTCACTGTTAGAAAATTGTCGCAGATACACTATCCATAACAATGAACTACATCACAAATCTCCAAATGGCATCCTCCTTCGATGTATATACAATACCGAAGCCTCTCAAATCTTAGCAGAGCTTCACGAAGGCACCTGTGGTGCTCACACCGCTGGTCGATCTTTGGCCCTTCAGGCTGTAACCCAAGGATTGTTTTGGCGCAATATAAGAAAGCAAGCTTTAGAATATGCAGCACATTGTGACAAATGCCAGCGTCATGCTCATGACATCTATTGCCCCTCTCGAAATCTTCATGTCAGCCAAGTTTCATGTCCATTCAAACGATGGGCCATCGATCTCATTGGTCCATTCCCAAAAGCTTCTGGAAGCAGAGAAAACATCCTTGTTGCCACTGATTACTTCACCAAATGGGTCAAAGCTGTTCCCTTATGCCGAACCAGAAAAGAGGAAGTCATCAAGTTTTTATGGGAAAATATCATCAACCGCTTCGGCTGCCCCCACATGATTCGGTGCGATAATGGTCCCCAGTTCATTGGCAGTAAAGTAAAGAATTTCCTTAAAAAACACAACATTATTCTCTCGCCCTCCACACCTTACTACCCCCAGGGCAACGGTTAAGTCGAAGCAATTAACAAAACTATCGTTGATGGTCTGAAGAAGAGAGTCGATACAAAGAAAAGACGATGGGTTCAAGAGTTACAACACGTCTTCTGGGCCTATTGCACAATACCAAGAAAGTCTACCGGATGCACCCCCTTCTACCTAACATATGGAACATAAGCAGTACTACCAACTCAGTTCAAAATACCCACTCGAGATCCTAACCTCCCTGACGAAGATAATGAGTTTAAACTCGCATGTAGCATATTGCGGATTGATGAAACCAGAGACCGAGTTATCGCCAACCTGGGCCGCTACCACGCATCACTTCAGAAATCTTATCACAAGCGAGTTCGACCTCGAAGTTTCAATATTGGAGAGCTAGTACTCCGACGAGTTAATCAGTCGACGAAGCCTGCGAATGCTGGTAAATTAGCCGAATCTTGGGAAGGACCCTACATTATCTACGATAAAACTGATAAAGGATCTTACTACTTGATGACAGAAGACGAAGAGCCTCTATCGAACCCTTGGAACAGAATACAGTTGGTCTCTTACAAAAGGCCTTACCTACAATCATGTACTACCGACGTAATCTAGGATAATCAATAAACGAGTTTTTTGTTACCAATACTTCGTCTCATGTTTTACTTCAAAACTCTGGGTTTAACTCGAATACAATGATAACAATCGGTCCAATTAGTACTCGAGGATAATCTCAACAATTCTCCAGTTTCCAAAATTCGAGCAAACTTGAGGGGAACGAATGGTCGAAAGACCGAACCCTCAGGGATGCATTGGAGGCAGTTCGATATTCCTTCGTTGTGGCTACGGCCTTCGAAGTACAATCCTTTTCATGGTCTACCCCGGGTATCTTGTCCACCCACCCCCTGACAGATACTTAGGGGCGATCTTGAATTGCTCAAGTCTCCAAAATTTGAGCAAAATCGAGGGGTACGAATGGTCAAAAAACCGGACCCTCGGGGATGTATTGGAGGCGATTCGATATTCCTTCGTCCAAGCTCTGAAACCAACAAAGTGCAGTCCTTTTTTTGATCTACCCTGGGTATCCTGTCCACCCTCGCCCCGACAGATACTTGGTGGGTCCTTGAATTGTTCAAGTTTCCAATATTTGAGCAAACTCGAGGGGCATCGTTGGAGGAGATTCGAAAGCTTCGTTGTAGCTTAGGCCTTCGCAGTTCAGCACATTTTCAATTTTCCCTTGGTATCACGTCCCCTCACCCCGACTGATACTCGAGGGTGATCTGGAAATGTTTCAAGTTCTCAACATTGCTCTGGCTTCGGCCTTCGATGTCCAAAAGAACACACTGAGTTTGATCCACATTATATCCTCATTCTACATGGATCGACAATGCTACAGTCAAGTAAACATCAAGGAAATATCTTGCATATTATCTGTCAGCGCGGCTCTCACAGAGCAAGTCAAAGATCAATCATCAACAGTTCAAAGATAGTAAAATCAGCAGAATTAGCATTCAAGTTCCAACATTCCATGGTTAGCATAAGACAGCATGACTACTGAGGAACTACATCGGAAAGTTAGATACAGCAGACCCAGAATGTACCACAGAAGACACACTTCAACATATTCAGTATAAACTACGGAAGTTCAAAAAAAAATAGCACAACATAGTTTAACATATTACAAATCACCACATAAACAACCCCAATTCAAAGTACCTCACACAGGAACGGTCTCACATTCATGTTCCACCCTCAAAAACTTCGACGGTTTCATTCGAGACTTCTACAGCTCCACCACCAACAAGACCACTACTGGGTGCTCCAAGAAGAGCAGTGTCTCCAACATCTTCAGTACGCCCAACTGCCTCATGAACAATGGGAAACTCCACTCCCTTCAGCTGGACCTCCTCACCTTCAACAAATTTTGGAGATACAGGGTACGGTTCAAGTGTATCAGGATCATACTCCTTCTTATCTACGAAAGTTTTCAACCTCACAGTCACTTGGCATTCGCCATCATACTGCCCCTAGAACTGCACCTTCTATTCAGCCTTCTCCCTCTCACACGCTGCAAGCTTCGCAGCCCACTCCCGCTCCAGCCTCGACCGCTGAAGTTCGAGCCTCTCATCATAAGACTCGGTAAGAACCCCAAGGTCTTTCTTCAACTTCTTTACCTCAGACAATAGTGATGCCTCTGTCCCACGGGAAAGATCAAGATTATCCCTTGCTTGCCGTAACTTCACTTTTACTGACTTCATCACCTTACTGCACGTTCGCACCCAAGCATCTGTCTGCTAAAATATTTAGTCAGCCAGTGAACTTTGAAACTCGAAGAATTCGAAAGACATTTCAGAATATCACAATAAGGAGCAGTATATAGTTACCTGAAACATGTACCTCCTCTTTACTTCCTTCGACGCCTCGTCTGGGTCATCCCCCCAGAGTTCGACCATCGAAGTTTGCTTAGCGACAGCTTACTCTTGTCTTTCCGCCTATGTCATTTCTTCATCCTCCTCCTGTGTATCGTCCTCCCCCAGTACCCTACGCCTCTTGCGTTGGCCATCCTTCGATTGCTGTAATTTCAGAGCTTTGGGAGCAGCACGACTCTTCCCTTTCTCAACATGAGTCGATACTGGCCTTGGCCTCAATCTAGAAGCCTCGACAGCCACTTCGGGCACTGTTGCCACTTGTTTCGACCCCTTGCGAGATCTCGGCGGAAATTGATAGTTCCTCGGCAGCTCCTCTTCTCCCATTTCCATTGACCTCTTGGAAGAACCTTCACTTCATTTTCTCTTTGCTAGCTTCGGCGTAGTGGGTACGCTTCGAAGCAGGGAATCAACCTTCTTCCTCCTTTGCCTCCTGATTTTGAGACTGTCAAAAACCGAATTTACCCAATCTTTACTAGCCTTAAGCAGATTGTCAATGTAATTCATCAGATTATCCCAAGTTGAACTTCCCGGTGCTACAACAGTAAAACAAAACACAGTTATCACCAATTTCAGAAACACATCAACAATAAACCCTTCAGCAACAAACTTACTTTTATTATATACCGTATGGTGCAATTTATAAGGGTCATCCTCGTCTACATTCTCGAAGTTACCTCTCACTATCAACAAATATTTATTCCACCCTCGACCCGTCGAGCACAGATCAAAAAATCAAGGTTTCTCCGGGTGACATTGGATATGATAGGTCCCTAGGTTCTGACTCGCCTTCATCGAGTAAAAGGTAACAATATCAAACCACTTAATCAAATTTTGGCCCTCACCAGCCAACTTTACATTCATCCCCTCTATCACCTTCATCATCTCATAAAAATTCCCGCTCATTTTCACTGGATTTATCTCCCAAAAATTCAAAAACTTCTTTCACCAGCCTTCAGAGCGGTAATTCCATCCCCAATCGAATCTGGCCCCTATAAGCCATAATCCCGCTCCAAGGATTCGATTTAAAGGTCAATCCCACCCCAGCAACACTAAGAAATATCCCCACCTTCGATAGTTCTAACTTAGTGGCAAACCTCTCTAACCTAACCCTATCCTTCGCTGCAATGAGGCCCCCAACGCCATCTGACTCAATCGAATCCTCGCTATCGCTACAATAACCTTTATTTCCCTCTCTCATACCCGACGGCCCTACATCATCCTTCTCTCCCCATACCATTTCCTCCTCCTCATTATCCTCAGTTACTATCGTCCTTCGATGCCTCGAAACCACAACCTCCTCAGCAGGCAGCACCATTGATAATAGGGCCTCGGTTACTACATCTAATACAACTACATCACTACCATCACCCATTGGGGATCGACCAGAAATACTAGCTTCGATTTTTTCGATCTCTTCATCTATCAATGCCCGTCTCGAAGCCGAACGGTTATCCATTTTTAGCCTACAGAAGAAGAGGCACGCAATTAGATCGATAAACTCGACAAATTCTGTATCCATCCTATCTACCCCCTCCAAAACAAACCACAGACTGGGTCGTAACCCATACTTTTCGCCTCTTCGACATCTCGAGTACCATTTCTAAACCACAAACACAGATTGTTCCGCCTCTATTATCTAAACCAAAACAAAAAAAACACACAGATACAGAACAGAGTTCACAGAGATCAAATGCCATACCTGAAACTAGCAGAACTACCCCCAAATCAGAGAGATCACAGCCTCAGGTACCCTAACAGTTTCCACGTTTACAATGGCGCTTCTCCTTCTCCTTCTCACTCTCTATGGATTTTACAAGAAAACTGGCACAATAATTACTCACCTCTCACTTATATATATTTCAAAAACCCAAACATACCTCGATTTATTAACCGTTATCACTACCACGACCCCACCTCCCTGGCTTTTCGGGTAACAGTGTGCTTTGACAAATGTACCCTTCACATTTCCCACGTGCAAACAATCTGTTTACCCAAAATTGTAAGTACTACCAAAGCTTCTTGAACCTTATTCTCCCAGATCGAAACTAAACAGCCAGAATCCAATAGTCACATCACCACCTTTTTCATCAAACGAGTAAAACATCATCATTACTTTCCGACATACTTCCCTAAGCACACGTACCACTTTGACAGACCAGCCGTCTGGACTGTCAGATCGGCCAGTCAAATCAAACCTCACCTTCGACACACCATCAAACCTTACCTTTGATACATCACCGAACCCCATTCGGCCAGTCAAAACTTCGTGCCTTCAGACAAAATTTTTTGTTTCGACAAAGTTTTTTTATCCCAATAAGTTCAGTTTTATATCCCAAACATTCAAACAATACAGTTATGCCACCGAACTCGTACCGAATAATATTATTTTTAAAATTCAGAATCTACTACTATATCCCGCACTTCACAACAATTTCTATTGATACTATCATCAAAAGAACTTCTCATTCCAATAACAAGGATAATACTACAAAAGTCATGCAAAAACAAAAACAAAACGGAAAGAAGGGTGAAACAAAACAAATCAAAGCAGCAAAAGGGAACCCTATCTAATTAGTAGGTTGCTCCTCTGCAACAGTGGCCGCCGCAGCTTCATCCTCCTGATCCACTATATCCTTTGCGAAGCCTTTGAGAAGCGACAGCTGATGGCTGGGTAGCGGCCCTATCATTTGCACTATTCCCCACCAGTACGCGAAGGGTATATCATAGAGAGGTACTTCAGGTTTCGCTTCAAAAAGATCTTGCATTTTAGCATTAATGTCGTCCTCTATCCCGAACCTTCGTTGAAGACCTAGCAGGGCCTCCTGAATCCTCCTCGCCCTCACGGCCACTTGATCTTCAGCAACTGGTACGTTCTCAGCCATATTGATAAAAAGGAAATACTAAGTTAAAAGAGAAGAATATTGCAACACAGATAAATAAATCTCTCCCTCCTCGCCCCTTTTTATACCTCTAAACTTACCAGAACTTTCTCTCTTCCCTAACCAAATTAATGGTAACCTTCAATTCCCAACAATGAAAAGTCAGCATGCAACCTCTCCAACTTCCAAGACGTAACTGATTCATCTGTACCTACATTCTAACCTCCTCCCCAATGATTCCTAGTCGAACATATCTCCAGCTTCGAACATTCGATCATTGTAAGACTCGATCTCAACAATAGCCCATCATCAACCTTCGATCCTAATTTTCTTCGAGCATATCTTTCTACCGTGCACCTCGAAGACTAGTCGTTTGCATTCGTCTACATTATCTAACCAAATAACAGGAATACAGACATAAGCAAAACATTTTGTCCATTTCAATTACCGAATACAGAAAAACAAGTTACATTTTTTCCTGACCACCACAAACTCAAAACAACTTCCTCCCACAAAATAAAATAGAAACTACACAAAATATATATCACAACAATTAGAACATCAACCCAGCACCCTACTTCTGGAAGAACCACCTCCGCTCACCGCATGTTCCTCCTCGATGATCTCCTCTGCATAGACAAGGCTCTCCGCTAATGCCATCAAGAAAAGATACCATCTCTGCTCGGTCGTAAAGCACGACCTCAATTGTTCCCAGAGATAGGTGAATGGTTCACCATTGATAACTCCTCTGGCCTCTCATCCACAAGATCCAGCATATCCCAATTCAGATCATGATTTCCAAAAAACCTCATGTGTAACTCCGCCATTTTCTGCCCCACACGTCTATCACGGGCAAATCCCATCCTCTTCTGATAACGGGTATTGGGCGGGCTATCCATTCAGATATTCAGAATGAAGAAAAGAGTAAATGTGAAGATAGAAGAAGATACAAAATCCTCGCACAAGAACCAATTTGTATAGCCTTCACACTATTTATTACCTTTTACCCACCTAGACCTCTTAATTACCCCCCCCCCTACTTTATTATTTTCACGGAAACCAACGGTCAAACAAGAGCAGGTTCCAAGTAAATAGTTTTCTTAGCAAATGCCTCTCTACCTGGCTTCGAGACCCTTGCTGAGAAGGGGAAAATGTGGTAGCCTACTCGCAGCCTTCGACCTCCTCACTCTAAGTCTACTTCGTATCCTACTCAAACATATCGAAGACTACCTCAACTCAGAATCAACCCCTCAAGAAACTCTTGTAGTCGAAGCCTCGACGGCAGATAAACCTTTGAGAATGGATCAGCACGTAACAACAGATAAACCTTTGATAACGGATCAGCACATAATAACAGATACCCTTCGACTGAACGTTCGAATAGTAGCAGTGTGATGAGACTAGCAGTCAGCTCAAACGGATTGGACGGTACATTAATTGGTCTCTCAGCTACAGTGACAGGGATGTCCGTAATAAATATCGCCGCTGGAAAACCCGGACAGTAATCATGTAGCCTGGCCCACTCTTGGTGACTCAGCCTCTTATGTCTCTATAAATAAGATAAAGGGGAAACTAAGAGGGGGTTAGAAAAATCCTCTCTAAACCCTATGCTTTTTACCTTCGACCACTTAAAAACTGTATTCAACCTTTACTATTACTCATCAGGAATAGAATCACAGTTTAAAAATCCTCAGCAGAGGTCGTAGAGAGTCATATTTGGGCCTCTACACAAGTATTTGTCTCTAATTAGTCTCTTTTTAGGCCATATACTTGTACCTCTTTGATGAGAAGTTGACCTCCGTGTTGTAAGAGCCATCTTTGCTTCTCAACGAAGATTAGGCCCCTACAGTTTGGATCTTCTTGGTGATCCCATGAGTATTTGAGTACCTCAGAACGTACTACCAGCGCAGGTGCAGATGTGGTGCTCAAGAGGGCAGCAGTTTGTGTGGCAAAGGCACGGTTGTCTACTTCTATGTTTTGATATTCATGGACCATCTCATACAGATGCTCAAGGGTTTTGGGCTGCTTTTTATGCAGAGCCTCACGCAGCTTAGAACCGGGGAGACAGGCGCCCATGAAGTTGAGGCAGGCTGCTGGCGTATCAACCCGTTCTATGAGGGTGAGCTCGCTTTTAACCTTGATAAAAAATAGTCAGTGGTTTTGCCAATTTATTGTTTTAGGGAGAATAACTCTGCTAACTGTTTCTTTGACTGCTGGTTGTGGAGGTACTTCTCGATGAATGCCAACAAGAGTTGTTCAAACGTGGATATAGAATTGGGTTTGAGACTCTAAAACCAGACGAGGTCCCCGTCAGACAAGGTCGAGGAGAATAGACGGCAAATGTGTTCATCTGTTTGATGTTGTAGGTCGATGCTGTACTGAAACTTGGATAGGTGTTGCCGATGATCTTGGCAACCAGTGAATGCCTTTATTTTAGGTCAAGAGTAACTTTGGCCCGGCACGTAGCTTCGTATGGCCGCGATGAAAGGTGTATTATTGATCCGGCGGAGTGTCTCCGTGGTTAACCGCCTAGTTAGGTTCGCGCCTTGCATTGTCCGGATAAGTGCCTCTACAGACACTGCTGTTAGCGGTTGCTGGTCATGGGTTCCCGCGAATCCTCTGTGAATGACTTCGCCTCTAGATAATGACTCGTCAAAATGTTTAATGTAGTTATAGGCATAGGTCAGTCCCGACAAGGGCATTCTTTGGTACAGGTCGTAAAACCTCTCATTGTACGTGTGGTTCTGATCGTATTGGGGGTGATAGTCGTGGCCGTGGGGTAGAAGGGGTCACCAGGACTATAAGGGGGATGCCATGGTAACTGTTTTACATGTTCATCACCATAGCAGCCACCGTAATCCATGACAAGAGTTGGTACTCGGTGGTCGTGGAGCTAGGGAGCATATCGACCGGGAGGGTGTGGGTTATTATGACTGAGCTAGTAAGCCGGTCGATGCTGTTGTGGGCCCGTACCATGGTAAATCGTGGTGTGCGAAGGCATAGCTGGTCCTCAAGGTGGTGCGTGCAGCTGGTGAACTGGCGTTACCAAGGTTCCAACTGCAGGGTTAAGATTTGCTTCATCCCCATGACGCGGATGCCACCGGACCGCCTTGTGGCAGATGAGTATTAGCGACGAGGGTGAAACGTAGAGTATCGTTGGTGAGTTGGAGCTATCGTATTTGGTCATCTTTTGTGGACATCTGCTCCTGCAGTTGTGCCAACGCCGCTCTCATCTCGGCACTTCACCGTATTAGCGACTAATTCAAGTTAGCTTGATATATTTTGAAAACATGCACTTCACCGTAGTTTTGCAATAAACACTTTCAATTTTTGCTCTGTTTAAGAGAAATTTAGCATTTATGTTAGGAATAATTTACTACATGGGAGACAACTGCCTAAGAATAAGTTCATTTCTAAGAAAAAAAAGAAGCCAAATGTGGTCTAAAATCTTTTACGCGCAAGGCTACTCGCATGATTAAGAACTGAAAGAGAAAAAAATATCACCAATCTCAAGTTTGACCATGAACTATGTGAAAGGAGCACACAAAAAAAATTACTTGTGAGAATCCTGAGTCTAGGTCATGATGGGGTACCATACCCCGGCAACCTTAGCCAACTAGCGGGGATTGTCGACCCAAAACTCTTAGTTAGAGAGGTTTCACTAAGAAACAATGTACTCAATAGGAAAAATCTTATAAAAGAAGAAAAAAAGTAACATTCTAGGAAGACGTTTGACTAAGGTACTTGTCGAACTGACCACTGAATTTTTTCCAGTAAGAACTAGACTACCAAAAAATTGAGTAAATTATTCTAGACAATGTGTTAGGTAATAAAATTATTTTTACTATATACTCAAATATAGCTAAAGAAAAATACTTGAATCTCTTTCTAATCTTAAGGTAACACCTCTAGTTTCAGATAAGCTTAAAATATTATTTGGTATACTTGAGAGAATAACAAGTTTAAGGATTTTTCCATCGGTATATTTTTGTCACAACTAAGTAAGGATAAGTTCACAAGAAATGAGTCACGTGTCTTCTAGAATTATTTAAAATATCATTATTGACTTTTGTGGGTATAGTCATTGCAAACCATCACAAGACAACACTCGTCCACCAGGCTAAACCTGAAGGTTTAACGGCTTGTTGCATATGTTAAATGCAATTATGCTTCCTGCAAAAGTGGCTATTATTTTATTTTACTCAGGATAAGCAAAATACAAGTTTAGGGGTATTTGATGAGCGCGTAATTATGATATTTTTATTACACCCGAATATGTATTTTAGTCGTCCATTATATTTAATTTTGGGTACTTATGCGCGCTTGTTTCATTGTAGCTACTGGAGATGGATATTTGAAACCAAGCTCTTAAAGTCAAGTAAAAGTGTCTCTAGCACTTCACAGCACAAAGAGTCAAAGACACAATATATTTGGTCTCCAGATTAAAGAAATATATACACAAATATTCTTGAAGAATAAGATCAAAGAAGATATTATATCCAAGATCCTTAAAGATATTTTATAATATTGAAGATATATGCACAAATTTCCATGAATAAAAATTTCTACATCACTTAAGGGAATTATATACAAGAATCTTAGATGATTTGTTGTAATTATTGTGAAAATATTTTTAAGAATTTAATGATTATTTTCTAAATTTGGGCTCCTTCTCCTATAAAAGGAACTAAAGGAATTGAAGAAATACAAAAGTATTTTTTATTCATGCATATCTTTTTTTCTCTCTCCTATTCACTCTCTATCTCGCTCTCTCATATTTACTTTATTTATGTTAATGCAATAAAGTTTGAGATGTGCAGCTAATCTTCTAGCTAAGGCTAAAATGATGCCTCTTCTTGGATGAGCAATAGTTGTTGTTAATTAGGTTCTAATTAGTTTTTCTCTTAGTACTTTATGATTAATAAGTTAGTGCATCATATCGAAGGCTTATCCATAGCTTTGATTTGGTGTACGATAACTTTGGATACAAACAAGTGCAACTAACCGTAGACTTGATTTGGAGATCTAGAAAGAAGAAAAACTAGATAACTTACTCAAGCCTAGCCATAGTTGAACTGATAATTTTCTAAGATACTCTTCACCATCACTTAAAAGCATAACTACTAAATACTTGACCATAGATTTAGTGGTCTATTTTACAATATCATATGTGTCTTAACACGAACATATGATGGGTGGAGATATTATGACCTATTTATGTATCGATTAGTGCTTTAAAAGGTAGATGCCAAGTCTGAACCTTAGCTCTATCTCTCATTAAGTTTTATAATTAGCTTATATTTCATCCTTTTTGAGTTATCTCTTATGAAACCATAATTCGACCTATAAAGTATTTATTTTCCCAAACCTATTTGTGGATTCGATCCTACTTATCCGTGCTACAATTTGATAAATATACTTTGAGCTGGTATTTTACTGGAGGACCCCTAAAATCTTGTTATCAAATGTTGTTAAAGAACCAAAGTGGCAGGAGGGCATGAATGACGAGTTTGAAGCTATCGAGAAGAATAATACATGGGAGTTGACTAGTCTCCCCGATGGATACAAGTCAATCGGTGTGAAGTGGATATACAAGACGAAATTGAATGTTGAAGGAAAAGTCGATAAATACAAGGCAAGGTTGGTGGTTAAGAGTTATAAGCAACAACAAGTTGTTGACTATGAAAAGGTATTTGCTCTAGTCGTACGACCCGATACTATCAGGATAATAGTTATAATAGCAGCACAAAATTCGTGGCCTATTTTTCAACTGGATGTGAAGTCAACATTTTTACATTGAGATCTGTAAGAAACTGTGTAAGTCGATCAACAACCTGGTTACGTGCAAAAAGGTGGAGAAAAGAAGGTGTACCGATTGAGGAAGGCCTTATATGGACTAAAACAAGCACCAAGAGCTTGGTATAGTCGTATAGAGGTGTATTTTTTGAAAGTGGGGTTCTATAAGTGTTCATATGAGCATACACTTTTCATGAAAGTTGGAACTGATGAAAAATTTATGGTATGTGCTTATATGTGGGCGACTTGATATACACTGGCAACGATCGTACGATGTTCAAGGACTTCAAATGATCAATGATGGCAGAGTTTGAGATGTCAAGTCTCAAAATGATGCACTATTTTCTAGGCATAGAAGTAGTTTATTCAGATGTGGGTATTTTCATATCACAAAGAAAATATGTTCAAGAGATTTTGGAACGGTTCCAAATAAAGGATTACAATCCGGTGTGTACGCCAGTAGAAGTTGGATTGAAGCTAATGAAGGATCTCAAAGGAGAGAAGGGGGATAACACATTGTATAAGCAGCTCGTGGGAAGTCTCATGTACTTAACCGCGACCAGGTTAGATATTTAGCATGCACTAAGCCTCATCAGTCGATACATGGATAATCCAAAAGAGTTGCATCAAAATACTGCAAAGAGGATTCTGCGATACTTGAAAGATACGACAGGGTTGGGAATATTTTACAAAAAAGGAGAGGCTATTACTTTAATCGGCTATACTAATAACAATTATGGTGGAGATCCTGATGACAGGAAGTGCACTTCTGGGTATGTTTTTATGTTAGGATCAGGAATGATTTCATGGTCATCAAAGAAGCAACCAATTATTTCTTTATCTACCATGGAAGTAGAGTATATCGCTGCTGCGTCTTGGGCATGTCAAGCAATATGATTAAGAAGAATGTTGGGTGAAGTAGGGTTTCATCAAAATAAGGAAACTCCTATTTATTGTGATAATAGTTTGGCAATCAAATTGTCAAAGAATCCAGGTCAACACAGGAGAACAAGGCACATTGATGTACGTTACCATTTCTTGCAAAATCTAGTAAAAGATGGGATGTTGATCTTATCTCCTGCAAGAGCGAAGATCAAGTTGCATAAATTTTCCCTAAAGCCCTCAAGTTAGACGCGTTTGAGAAACTTTGAAAGCTACTCAGAGTTTGTTCATTTAAGGGAGGGAGCTACAAAGAAAACTCAGCATAGTGTTTACTAAACTAGTATTAGCACATCTAGTTTTAAGGGAGGGTGTTAGAATGTGTGAAACACATTAGTATGTGTAACAATAAAGTCAAGCTACCATAAGAATAGTAGTCATAGATGGTAGCATAGTGAGGTAATGTTTGTATTTCGGCTTTACAAGCCAAGTTGAATTTGTGTTTTAATGCCTATATAAAAAAGGCTTGCTATATGTTGTAATTAAATCATCTCATACCAAGTTTGATCAATAACATTTCATCTTTAGAGTTTAGAATTCTTTTTTCAACATTCAGCTATCCTTTTCATTGCACATATGTTTGACCTATTGTATACACTTCAGTCAGTGATAATTTTATGTTTTTTGATCCCTATATTATTTATAATTTTCATACCTTGAAAAGAAAGTATAGAAAAACCATATTCAATCTGATAATACCCCATGGAAGATCATGTGCACCCTTAACTTGAGTTTCTTCATATGCGTGGATGTTAGTCAATCAAACGAATGCTAAATTCCATGTAGATTCGCTTCACAATTTCATTGTTCCTTTCTCAAGCTTGCTTATATCTATCATCCTTTTTAAAAGCTGGCATTGAGGTCTAAACCTCACCTCCATTTCACTCCACTCATTCCACCACTCATTCCACCAGTCATTGTACCTGCCATTGTGGGAAGAACTCCATTAACAATCTCAATCATATCCCTGTTGCAGCAAGTCCTTCTTCTTCTTTGTCAAAAACTGAGGTATTTCCAACAACATATAGAATATCCTTCTTCTTCTTCTTTTGATAAGTGAACACTTTGTTGATAAAAGGCATCAAACGCCAACTAACTACAAACACAAACTCATACCCCGCTTCACTCCTACAAAAAGCACTGAAGCCACAAAAGCAAAAAAAAAAAAAAAAAATCCAAGCCATACAACCTCCTCACCGTCAACTGGAAATCGTGATCATACCCTCATATATATGTCGCAGCTTTACACCACCAATAAATGAGATATTTAATAGATATAATGCCAAGCTCTCGCATCTTCTTCTTTGTTTCAAACTTCTTAGCATTATGTTCAAGCCAAATCGCCCACATCACAGCAAAAGGAAGGAAACAACACCTCATGTTTCCTATGCCAACAAGATTTCTTGTATTCCAATTTGATAAAAAATAGAATAGCCTTCTTTAACACAAGATCAAAATTGGGTTACATCAAACTAAAACTTTGCAGTTCTGCCTAATATCTCTAAATCATTGGCATTCTGTGGATCAACTGCAAGGAAGAAGTAGTAATTCTTTTAAATAGTTTAACTGGATCCTGATTCTCCACTACGACAACATCCATAAATCAATCCATGGCAACCTTAGCAGCCAAGTTATACATTTTTTGTTTTGGCCTACATAGTTCTGTAATTTATGGAACTACAGTCTATCCACCTTTAGCTGCCTGTAGCCACTTCTATAATTTTACTAATCTTTATCATAATAGTTACATATTTATTTATAAAGTCTCCATATTTGACTTGCATTTTGCTAAGTCCCTTTTTAATCTTGTTATTCCTTGTGTTTCCTTTAACAAAAAACTAGAATCTGGGTTATTTAGTCTTCAGGTTAGCCTCTTCTGTTACAAAACTTCTCCACCAGTGCATTTAAAATATGTTTTATGATTTAGTTAATTTTGTACTTACTTCAAACTCTTTCGATGTCAAGTTAAAGTAGAGACTAAGAGTTGGAGAAGTGAAAATTGTCTAATGCGGCGGTTGTGTCTCGTTAAATTTAGAATTTTCATAAAAGAAAGTTCAACAAGTTTTTCTTATGATTTTTGAAAAGCTTTTCTCTATATCTTTTCAGTGGGGAAAAGCCCTCTTTTTTGCATAATCACCTGAGGGCAACATTGATCTCTCGAGGAACATTTGTTGTCACGTTCCAAAATCTGTCTTTTAATAATAAATCATAAAGTAAATCCTAAATCATAACAAGTCGAGCATCCCACGGATGAACTCCACAGATGTAATATATTTCTAAAGAAATTAACTACATCTACTTACATCAAAGCAACGCAGCGGAAATATCTAATTATTGAATAAAATAAATATAATTCTCAACAAAATCTAAAAACAAGGAAAATAATACGACAATAAAATTTGAAATTAAATATCATAAATACCCTAACAACTCAGCTCAGCGATCCAATAGAACTCCGAAGAATCCCGAAATGATCACCCAAGCCTCACTACCCAAAACTACTGTGCTCGGCCTCCTGTGAAATAATATAGCGCACAAGGCGTCAGCAAATACAATTATTACCGATTACTGAACATGACAGACCGATATAATAAAGAGATACTAATGTGATATAATATTTTACCTATATGTATAAATGATGCAATAATTACTGAGGAAATGAGGTTTAATTATTAATGATATTTTTAAGCGTCGACGTCAACCGGTATTATAAGTATTTATTGAGTATTATTAGGTGTGGGGGATAACTAACAGACGATGTACACAACAGAAGCGTATCCCTTATTGTCGAACTAAGGATTGGCAAATTCCTTTTTAGTTAGCCAGGAATTAGCGGGGGAAAACACCGGATCATGGTGGTTAAGAAGTTTCAACCTATAGGTCTAAAGCCTGATTTATTTTTACTTTCAGGGATCTAATACCATGGGATGCTCGCATAACATGCAGTCGAGAAGTAACAGGGAAATAATTTAGGGACTTGCAACCCTGAGACACTGATAAACAGTTACCAAATCTTTTATTTAGGGAATCGAACCCAATGACCCTGACAACATAGCCTTACTGTGTACATGACTCTAAGTTCTCATGTGCATGAATAATTAAGAGACTGACAATCAATCAAAATAACCTATCTGTCTTTGCTCTATAGGAAACAAGACTATATCATACGATTGGCGATCTTATGCTTAACGACATTTCTACCCTCAGAAGTATATGAGTGGGGACTTTGTTGATGATAATATACTCTGACTATCAATGATCTCTCTACCCTTAGTTAACAAAGCTTATACCAATTGAAATCCTATAATCGTGGCTAAGTTACACCATATACCTCACTTGACATTCACAAGATATATGCAATTCTAACCTTGATCTACAACTCTATATTAGATGCTTAGTATTAAAAACTAATTTATAATACTAGACATCCATATGTTAGGATTTAATATAGTCTTATGCTTAGTATCCGATTATGCGAATTTAAGAGATTTTTGACCAAAATTACGACTGACTTTTTAAGTCACATATTTGGGAAGGCCAAAAAGAATCAAAATAAGGTCGTTTTTCATACATAGACCGAGAGAGCTCGGTCTCTTTATTTTCACCCGCCATTTTCCCTATCTCTAAAACTAAGATTTGGGGTTTTTCTTTATCCCACCCATTTCTCCATCAAATATCATCTAATTTTCCTCTAAAATCTTTTAATTTCCCTCTAATTTTTGAAGATCATGATTTTCCCTGATTTTCTGCCTATCAACTTTCAAAAGGAACAAAACCATCTCCATAATTCATCACCCTTCTTAGTTATTAGGTTCTTAAACTTGAGGAGCCGCCATCCCGGTGAGAAATTTGAGTAAGACTCTAAACCAATTAATCCTATTCTATAATCTGAAATTGTAGGTATGTTTGATTTATAGGTTTTTGATTCATAGGTTTAACTAGTTAATCATATCCTATAATCTGAAATTTGTAAAACATTTTTGAGTTTTGATTTATAGGTTTTTGATTTTTTATTTTCGATTCGTAGGTAACGCTTGATTTATTTTTTGATTTGGATTCGTAGGTGTGAAATTGTAGTAAAAGTTCTAAACTTTGTTTTGGATTTTGTTTTTTGATTCAACCTTACTTTTTGATTCCTAGATTTCTCTTTTAGAATTTACATCAAAAGATCTCAGGTCTGAAATTGGTATGCTTGATTTATTTATACTTACAATTACTTAATGATTTTAATAAGATTAATAAGCAACTTGAGAAAGTTAACCGTTTTATGGAGTTAGGAACAGTCCCGCCTCTTTACTTAAGAGCTTTGGTAATGCTGGATGATTCGTTGACAAGAACTTCTGCAGATAAGGAGGGAAAGAAGAGGATGAGCAGTACAAACGCTAAGGCGTTGAATGCCATGAAGCAAAAAAATAGGAAGAATAATAAACTATATGTGGACTTGATCGCTAAGTATAGGGAGAATTACAATAGTGAAGATAAGAAGTTGGAGGGTGTCTTGAATTCAAACGTAATGTTTAGAGTGTCCCAGTCGTATCTGATTCAAAACCTTCCAAATAAAAGAAAGATAATGCTGCAGAAGATAGTGTTTCACCGGCTGACAGTACAGGTGTTTGGGAAATGAAGGCCAGATTGTTTGAGAAACAATTCACGAACGACCCAAGCAGGGTTGCATGGGAGATGGTTGATAAGAAGCTCAAGGAGATTGTTGTTGCAAGGGGTCAAAAAGGTTCTGGAAGGATTGAGCAAGTTGAACAACTGACTTTCTTGACTAAAGTTGCAAAAATTCCTGCCAAGAAGCTTGAGATCCTCTTCCTCATTGTCTCTGCTCAAATCGGCGTAAACCATGGTCTTAATGGCCATATGCCAATAAATGTTTGGAAAAAGTGTGTAAACAACAAGGTTATCATACTCGACATCCTTGAACAGTACCCAAATATTGCAGTGGGTGGATCGGTAGAGAACAAATCCAAGAAGGGAGCAAACTTTAGGGGAACAATTCGGGTTTGGGGTAATTTAGTTGCCTACCTTGAGAGGATAGATGTTGAGTTGTTCAAGAGCTTGCAATACATAGATCCCCACACTAAAGAGTGTATGGATAGGCTGAAAGACGAGCCTTTGTTCTTCGTCCTTGCTGAAAACATTCAGAATTACTTAGAAAAGGTTGGTGATTTCAAGGCTGCTGCAAAGATAGCATTGAGACAGGTTGAGCTTGTTTACTATAAGCCCCCCAAGAAGTTTATGATGCGATGAAGAAGTTTGGGGAACAGACTGAAGGTGGAAGAAATAGTGAAATAGAGGGAGACAAGGAACTGCAAGTGGTCAAGGATAAGAGTGGCCTGCCAGCTTTTGTTATTACCCCCAAACTTGTGGTGCGAAAGCCAACTTTCCCTGAGAACTACAGGGAGTTGATGGATGTGTTAGTCTCTTATTTACAAGTACGGGGATGAGCAAACAAAAGTACGTGCAATGCTATGTGATATTTATCACCATGCAATCATGGATGAGTTCTCAACTTCCCGGGATTTATTGCTAATGAGTTACTTGCAGGATGGGGTTCAGAAGATGGACATTTCTACTCAGATACTTTTCAACAGGGCTATGGCTCAACTTGTTCTATGTGCATTTCGAGTTGGACTGGTCACAAAAGAACATGCCTGTCTTTTTGAGCTCTATGCCGGTGGAAGGGTGAAGGAGTTACTTGCACAAGGTGTTTCGCAGAGTCGTTATCACGAGAAGACTCCAGAACAGGTAAAAACATACAAAATGCTTAGTGTTTACTACCTTGCCATAACTAATGTTATGGTATGGTGTTTATTGTGTATCTATTTAAGTCATGTTTGGTTGATGTGGCATTGGTTAATGATGTATCTAATTATTCATATAAAAAGTGGAGCTTTTTGGAAAATCGGTAGACATTTATACCTGCATGCAAACTATTAAGAACTGGTAGTTTTCCTTCTAATGTCTAACATGTTACTCGTAGCTCCCTGCTTGTTAAGATTTTGATATGGTGTGCTAGAATACTAGTATGATTGCCAGTTTGCCACCCCATGTTTCATGACTGCAACATTTTCATAGTGCACATCCAAACCAAAGTTCCGTGATATACGTATATCACTGGAATTTACACCACAAGTCGTCTGAAGAATGGCCTTATGTGTTTTAGATATTTAGGAATTTCGGTTGATAAAGATGTGTTTTAACAACTTAAAATTAAAATAAATATAACAATGTCTATTTTATTTTGAAAACACATTCTAAAAAAGTAGTGAAGTCTATTATTTGTTGATCATATAAATAACTTACTTCAACATATATTCTTAGCATTGTTGGCCTTTTGAAACATAACTGGAAACCCGATATATTACTGACCTTTATATTACTTCATTTAACAAATCTTAACCTATAGTCGGATTAATGTATTTAGGCCTTGGTACATATATGTAATCACTCATCCATACACTAGCTTCTTAGGTTGTACTCAATCTCCTATATTTACAAGTTTTATTGGACATGTGCCCTCTAGTATTTTGATATGAAGCTTTGCTATTAGTCAGAGTTGTTTCCTCTTACTCTCGTTACTTTTTATCAAACCTTTTAGTGCGAGTGGGTAGATTTTGATGACTAGCAAGGTGATTCCCTTACCACCCACAACTTGTGTATATTCATTTACACCAAGTCCATCACAACGATAATACTGTCTTAGTAACATCTAATATGTCAGTCACATTATCATAAAAATTCCTAATTCTCCCATAAAGTTCATGGTTCAACGTGTCTTATTCAAAATCCTAATTAAGACATCCTTTCTCTTTCATTTTACACCTAGGAAGCCACTGTTCTGATTTACACTTCACACTTTCACATCTTCTTAACTAATTGAGTAGTATCTTTGATCTTGGTGTGTCACAATTATTTTCTAAGTCATATATGTTCCTCGGTTTTTAATTTTGTAGTTGTAATTGTATGATTTAGGATATGGATATATGTGGTAGGAGTGAATCTGTATAACTTTGATCTCTTACGTTTGCTCTTATTACAAAATCTGTAGTGTTTATTAAGTTTTTTTTTTCCAATTAAAATCAGTTGTTTAAATCGTCTCTGGCTTTCATTATATTGATTGTAGAGACCTATCCCTCGATCTCACTTAAAATTGAGTTGTCGCCAGTTCGATTCACCCCCATCTCAGGCTCACGCATTTATCAACATAACTCCTCCAGTCAATATTTCAACCAACCCCACGAACTAGTGAAGAACGTGGGTCGAACTTAAACCGAAGAGCCTGAACAAGTCAAAGACACCTGTCTCTCATGAACACGTCAGTAACTCAGTTAACCACATTGTTCGGAAAACGTGCTTCAGCACGATGAAGAGTTGCAGAGAACTCCTATATAAAAAAGAAGTTCCAGAAGATACAAGGACTAGAAAAATTACACAAGAAATCACTTGTCTAGATTCTCAAACTTTTCAAGCTTCTTGGTTACAAGATTCAAACATTTCTAAACTTAGAGAGCACTTGTAATAAGATACCTATTTCAATTACTAAAAATACTTTTACAAAAATCCTCCACTCGAGGTCGTGTTTTTTAACTTATTCAGAGGTTTTCCACGCTAAAATTCACCTGTGTCATTTTCTTATTTGTCATCAGAATATTGTTACAGGTTTATTGGTGTGACAGCGAATTTTAAGCAATTTTGAGCTTACGAAATTTGGCCATCACATTTGGCGCCCTTTGTGGGAAAGATTGCATTTCCACGATATCCTAAGGCAGTCTTTCACTACGATTTTCAATCATGGTTACTTTTAGACGACCAGCTAAAGGTGCCCAGCTCGAGGTGTCACTAGAGCCGGGACAACTTACAGAGTTACAAGAGAATCTTGATGCCAAAATAGATAAACACGCCGAGCTCGAACATCAGTTAACTAAGGATCGGGAGCTCCATAAAAAAGAGCTCGATGCAGAAAGACGAGCTCGTTTGATAGCGCTCAAACAACATGAAAACCAATTAACAACAATGCAGACTGCTCTCGAGGTTCTGGAAAATACTCATCAGGCTCCACCAGCGAGAGGTCACGATCAATTGCCCGAAACCTCCCGTATTTCTGCAAGGGAAAGGTTGGGGCCCCGAGGAGTTATTTCCAGGAATCTTCAGCATGAACCACATCCCTCTATACATTTAGAAGGTGAAGTTCAATCCGAAGCTAGCCGAGGTTGTCGAATATCTGTCCGCCAGGAGGAGGAACATCGACCTCAGCAACAAATTTGAGCACGAGATCGTGTGAGTAAAGGTACTGGTACTCATCATCCAATACCCGCCCACACAGCGATTCAACCAGCATCTCATTATGTCACGAAATAACATATGGACCAACGGATTAAGGAGTTGATCAAAGCACAAGTTTTAGGTACTACTGGCGACATCACCAGGCTACAAGGAAGTCCGATTGCCAAAGAGCTATTCGATGTGGAAATATCGAAAGGTTTCCAACCTCAGCATTAGACTCCATCATCCAACCGGAGGTCGACACCTCATTAACAGGTACACAACCCATATCAACAACGATTTCTAAAGGCAAAGTTTCAACCTATACAATTCCCTTACACGCTAGACCTACATACAGGTTCAGGTATCTACCATTACTTCGTATAAATCATTCGAATACGTTAAGTATATATCTTTAATATATTTTGTGTATGTACACTATACAGTTATTGCCATATGGTTGATGTTAAGATTTACATCAAAATAAAAACGATTATGATTTGTACAAATACATATATATCCTACACGTCTCTACTAACCTTCAGAATCCGAGTAGGAATCCACAATAGCGCCGAGCCCCTTCTTCACAATACTGTTGTATAGCCACTTGTGTGGTCCAGCATCTATCACTCTCATCGACCGTTGATTGCCCTCAGATAACTCCTTATCAAGTCCTCTACAATTTTTTTGTGCCCCTCTCTCTATGCTATCCAAATTTTTAGAAGTTAAAAAACGCTTGAATGATGAAGAAGAAGTACTATTTATCCTTTATCTCTCTAGCGGCTGGCATTTATTGCGCCTCGCATGCCCCGTCCTCGGTTTTGGAACCGAGGCGTCCTTTCCACTATCCATGTCAAACGTCTTGTACCTTTTTCAATAAAACAGACTTTCCATCATTACCCCTTCCTTCATATTTTTTACGTATTCATCTCTTCTGTCTCCATATCTTTTTCTGACCTTCCCACACTCATGACGATTCATAGTACACGTTATCAAATTTCTCAGCTTTACGTACAAAACAAAACTAGAAGCTTCTGCATTTTCTCCTTTTTGTATCATACTTATAGTAAAGTGACATCATTTTCAAAGCTAACAAAATTTTCAAAGTATTCAAAATATTTATCACAACAGTTTTCAAATGACATTTGCAACTATAGAGGATCTCATTGATTTGCATTATTTTATGTTCACATTTAACAAACTTATTTTTATGATAAATGTATTTTTACAGCATCACATCTGAAACAAAATTAATAACCTAGAACACCACATTCGATCACGTCACCACTCAATCAGCCATCTTCAAATTCAATCTCGACCTCAGCAATCAATCAAACCATTTCGTCTCGAGCTGCAGGGTCCAGCACCAATACATGAAAACATACCTCATAGAAATACTGGGCATACTCACATTCCTTACTCCTTACATCTAAACCTTTGAGCTGATACTCCCTTACTGGTAACTCGGCATCATAACCAAATACACCAAAAACCTCTCCCACACTTCAGCAATCTTTATAGCCAATCCTCCTTTTGCAGCGTGCAGAATCCTTTAAGATCGAGTCCGTACCATCCTAACCTCTTATCTACCTTCACAAATCTTCCTACCCTTTGCGTTATATATATACGACATTCAAACTGTCCTCCTCAAAACGACGTGCGGTTTACCTTGTATCTCACAATAGAAAACCCAAGAATCATGGGAAAAATATTTGCACTTATCTCTTCCTTCGAGCTTGTTCGTTATATTACTTTTTAGGTCAAGCATTTTCTGCCTAGATTTCTTATTTCGTAAAACTCTATTAGATCAAATTTGTGAAGTACGGAAATCTTAAACACTTTTTTACCTCCACTATTTTCAACACACATTACACGTTCTACTTATATCACAACATTCTTAAAGCTTGATTTTTATATACTCTATATATACAATACAGGTGATCAAATGTCCAATTTTATTCATATCAACAACTGTTGCACACATTTTTACAGATAATAAGTCTTTCAATAATCTATCTCAGGTATGATGCAAAATACATTAATCTATCCAACACAACCTTTAAGTACTTTACAGATAACAAGTCTTTCCAATACTTTTTTAAGTAACAGGTCGTTCAAACATGTTAGAACTTCAAGTCCTTCAGTTCGTCCAGCTTCAGTGATCTTTCACCCTGATACAAAGAAGACATTGAACCCAACAGAGAGCTACCCTTGCATGAGTCTGGTCGAAGTCTAGTCAAACTTCAAATGGAAGCTATGCAAGCAGTAGCCTCAGTGCTAGCCCCAATCCTACAATCTGAAGGTCTTCTTAGCGCCAAAACATGATGGAAATGTAGAAGCAGACCACCACCATTTTCCTCCCTACTTTACTACTACCACCGAATCTCCTATAACCACCACCCCTGAAGAGTTGGTAGAGATGAAGAGGGTCCGACCTTAGAATCCATGGCGATACAATAGATCAGCATAACTGCCCGCAATTACGCCTACACCTGCATATGAAGCCTGAACAATTTCCACCGCCAGAGTACGGAGACTAGCCCAACGTTCCTCATGTTTCAAGATGAGAACCTGAAACCTCCACTTACAATAAAGTTCCTCCTCAGCTTCAACCGCTTCCTCTTTCGACATACCTAGATAAATTGGAGGAACAGGAGCAGGAATAGACAACTCTAGGGATTGGTCACCAAAGTACTTCAACTTCAACCTCTGTGTTTCCGTCGTTATCCTCTCTTCAAGAACCATCCTCCGAGTCCTCACCATTTCAAAAAATATTGCAAGTCTCAGAACAAGTTACGCAACCAGGCACTGTTTCAAAGCTTTGCCGCAGGTACTATTTATATAACCCTACATTTATTGTGCATGTACACTTTCCCAAGGATCATCATTTATCGCAGACGCGACTATTTAATCACAACCATCACATACATAAGCATCCACATCATCATTTAATACCCATCACTTCTGAATATCATGTAACTTCCATCCAGTCAACACAATCATTACTCCATTTCGAATTACAAAGATTTAATCAAATCCCGTTACCCTTATATTCTTTCTTAACCAAAGCCACTCGGGACTTCAGTTGTGAGGGGGCGATTGTAGGGACCTATCCCTCGATCTCACCTAAAATTGAGTTATCGCCAGTTCGATTTACCCCCATCTCAGGCTCACGTATTTATCAACATAACTCCCCCACTCAATATTTTAACCAACCCCATAAAATAGTGAAGAACATGGGTTGAGCTTAAACCGAAGAACCTGAACAAGTCAAAGGCACCTGTCTCTCGCGAACTCGTTAATTACTCAGTCAAACTCTACTAACCACATTGTTCAAAAAATGTGCTTCAGTGCAATGAAGAGTTATAGAGAATGCCTATATAAAGAAGAAGTTCCAGAAGAGACAAGGACTAGAAAAATTATACAAAAAATCACTTGTCAAGATTCTTAAACTATTCAAGCTTCTTGGTTACAAGATTCAAGCATTTCTAAACTTAGAGATTTCTTGTAATAAGATACATATTTCAATCACTAAAAATACTTTTACAAAAATTCTCCACTCGAGGTCGTGGTTTTTTTACCTATTCAGAGGTTTTCCACGCTAAAATTGACCTGTGTTATTTTCTTATTTGTCATCAGAATATTGTTACAGGTTTATTGGTGTGACAACGAATTTCAGGCCATTTTGAGCTAACAAAATTTGGCCATCTTATTGATGGTCCATTAATAGCTTCTATACTATTTCCTTCGTTATAGCTTTTCCTGAAAGAAATAAATTTTAACTTAAAGAGTGAAGGGGATTATCAGAAGGTACTCACAAAGCTGAAGATTGACTACATGTTTTATCTTCTCACCCCATTTTACTTCTTTGATTAGCTTGGATATCAACGTTCATCAGGTATTGAAGGAATGCCATAGAATATTGGACAGACATCAGTTGATGCTAGAGGGTTGTTAGTTAAGCTGTGCATCTGAAGAAGATTATATTGATTTGGGAGAGCTGGTTTGGGCACATTTTTGCTTGCCGGATTGGCTCATTTCACATTCTGCTCGGCTGGTGAGCAAACACCTTTTTCTTCTTTTTAGATGTTTGTTTAAAATCTTAGGCTAGTTTCTGATCTACCAATCTTTTTATTTCTATGAAGGTGAGGTTTATAAATTTTGAAATAACAAAGCTTCCAGAGAAGATCCTAAGATTTTACTTGGCATAGGAGAACAAATTTTTCTAGGATATTTCTATAAATGATGAAAATAACGACTCTGAAGTCCATGTAAATATTAAGTTCTACAAATTCTTACTGCTTAGTGGCGGTACTTGGATCCCATTTACTAACTTTAGTTCCAGTTGGTTTATGTTTGAAATAGATTTGTTGGGGCAGTGAGGTGTTTTGTTACTTAGGTCGTTAAGTGCTTTTAAACTTCAAGTCTTATGAATGAACACCAACTATTATTTTCATCATAAAATAAAAAAATGTTATACATTAATATTTATACTTATATGTTATGAACATGTTTATGTTTACTGATTCCCACTTTCATACTTAGGGTGAAAGTCCATTCCCTCAAAATGTTGCTTTGAACTGAGTCCTTAGCCCCAAAAGCCTTTTTAAAAATATTTTACATAATACATAGTAAATATAATTGTAGGTTTGATACTTTTTTTCTGTATGGCAGGCTGAGAGTGTGTATATCCAGAGACTACAAAATTTGATTGTCACCTTCGATAAGGTGATACTTCATATTTGATTTTTTCATATAAGATATTCATTACTAACAATATGCAATGATGTCAGATGTTCGTTGAATGGACTCTCATCTTGCTAATGTACTATTATTTTCTATCTTCAATTGTCAAATCTATTAATGCCATTCATTGAATGTTGAAACCTAGAATGATATTGATGTTAATAGGTGAGGTATGTAATGAGGTCTGTATTCGCCTATTTGGTGACCCAAAGAAAGCTCTGCCACCACTAGAGAAGTTAACTCTTGAAGAAGTAGTTTCTTTCCTCTGGAAGGGCGAAGGATCACTTGTTGAAGAACTTCTTTAGTGTGTGGCTCCTCATATGGACAAGGACTTACTAAATGATTTCAAATCCAAAATTCAGGCACACGACCCTTCAGGCTCTGATGATCTTCTGAGAGAACTTCAAAAATCTTTATTATGGTGAGTAGCACATGGCTTCCTTATTGTTGCATATGTTGTTGTAGTAACTTAATAGCTATGATTGTTACTAATTTCTTCTTCCTTCCTCTATTAAGGCTGAGGGATGAGGTTCGGAATCTTCAATGCTTATACAAGTGCCGGCACGAGGCTACTGCTGATTTGATCCATATATATGCATACACCAACTGCTTCTTTGGAATCTGGGTGAGTAAAAGTTTTTGAACCAAACTCTACCCTAGCTGCAACAAGAAGAGGCTGCTTGTCATTGCCTGAAACTACTTCCTTTTATGCAGTGGCCCATAAACCATCACAGAAATATATTTACAGTCCAGAAACTGTCAAATTCATGTTGGAGATTAGCTACATGGATTAACTGGAATTATATACAAAATTTTGAATGAATATGTTGTATGTACTTCATCATTTTTATAATAAAATGGAATTCATTTTCTTTTATATGATGTTTTCTTTTTATGTTATTCAGCTTTATACAATGTAATTGTTGCAAATCAAGGATAGTGAATACGACGAATTTATTTTAGTTGTTTCATAAATAGACTTTCCAGGAGAATTAGTCGCAAATAAACAACAAATTTTCCAACCAACCAAAGCCGTCGCAATAGCTATTTTAGGATACTACATTTAAGCAAGTTTGCAACGGTTCTGAACTGACGCAAATTATCGATGGGGAGAAATGCTTTGCGACGGGACTTTTTCGTCGAAATATATAAACGATGGCTCGTTAGCGACGGGAATCACGACGGTCTAAAACCGTCACAAAAGAGCGTCAACGGCGATTTTGGCCCATCATAAAATTGAGTTATTTATATAGTATCCCTGGATTGAATAACATGATATACTCTATACATCTAACTATAATGTAATAGTTACAAGTATGTGGTCAAGAAAAGAATCCTAAGGCATAGTTAATTAATTATTACCCTACTGAAGCTACTGTTAACCTGTTTGTTTCAATACTTATACAATTCAAACTTTCTCTCCCATACCTTTTTAAACTAAAGTAACAAAGTAGTATTTCCAATATCCCATACTGAAGTTGCAATTTCTCTACAACAATCTATCAAATCTATTATTTGAGTGTTATCCTGGTGTCCAACATTCTTACTGTAACAATCTTAACAACGTCGTATTACGATAACCATTAAGAGGAAAATTATAATAACATAAGAATCATCACAAATGCAATTGAAAACTTAACATATCACGCTCTTATGGAATTATACTTACAATATATATTTGAATATTATAATGATTCGTTGTTAAGTTTCTGCTAATAAATGTACTTGCCTCGAGGTTTGAGTTTGAACAACAATTATGCGATAAGGAATACCCTGAGAAGCTTTACAAGAATCCACCCACAAGCATTAGTAATTGAGGAATATACCTCAACCAATGCAACTCAGACTATTATCAGGTTCTTCGCTCCTCTTGATTTAGGGCAGGAGTAAGACGGTTTGAAGGCTATTTCTCTCTTTAGAATACTTGCTGAAATTTTGTGAGAAGAGATGGGTTTAAAGGTTGTTTCTCTCTCTAGAATACTTGCTGAATTTTTATGAGAAGAGATGAGTTTAAAGGCTGTAGAAGAGGTGATTTACTGATGTTGTAGAAGTAGAGGAGATCAAGGGTTTAAGAAGGAGAATATATAAGGAGGAGATGGAGTCGTGGGTTGAATGGGTTTTGTCATCTGATTATTTATTTTTTTGGAAACAAGAGCTTAGGATAACATACTATAGGTGTAGCCTACTAAACTACAATGACTACAACTGCACATATAAAATGATCTATATAACGAGGAAAGAAAAAAAATGCGGGGCGCTACATTCTACCCTCCTGAAAAGATATTTTGTCCCCAAAATTTGGCGTACCTGACTCGGCAAAAAGAGAAGAATAGCCCTCGCGAATATCCTCTTTGCGCTCCCATGAAGCCTCATCACTACCGTGATTGCTCCACTGAACCTTGACCAACAAAATGGTCTTAGTCCGAAGCACCTGATCCTTACAATCCAAAATTGCTACAGGTTGCTCCTCATACATTACATCCTCTCTAATCTCCAACGGCTGCAACTCAATCACATGGGACGAATCTCTCTCGTACTTACGCAACATCGATACGTGAAATACATTATGGACCCGGTCCATCTATGGCGGTAGTACTAAGCGATAAGTGACTGCCCTAACCCTTCTCAAGATCTTATATGGCCTAACAAACCTAGGTACCAACTTACCCTTGTTGTTAAAATGCATCACCCCTGTCATAGGTGAATCCTTCAGAAAACATGATCTCCGACCGCAAACTCCAGCGGCCTTCGACGAGTGTCTGTATAGCTCTTCTATCGACTTTGTGTTGTATCCAACCGGTCACAAATAAGTCGTCTGTTGAACTATCTCAGGCCCAAAAAAACCCCTCTCCCCAACTTCTGCCCTGCAGGTGGGAGAACGACACGGTCGACCATACAAAGTCTCAAATGGTACCATACCAATACTCGGCTGGAAACTATTGCTATAAGCAAAATCTCTCAAAGGTAAATGATCTACCCAACTCCCCTTGAAGTCCATCATGCAAGCTCTCGGTATGCCTATCTGTCTATGGATGAAATACGGTATTGTAATCTAAAGACATGCCCAAAGCTTCCTGGGAACTCTTCCAGAACCTCCCAATAAATCTGGTATCTCAATCAAAAACAATGGATACCGATACCCCATGCAACTTTACCACCTCACTAATGTACAACCTCGTTAAGCTTTCCATGAATGCAGTAGTGCAAACGGGAAGGAAGTGCGTAGATTTAGTCAACCGATCGACGATCACCTAAACAGAATCAAAACTACTCCGAGCATTGGGTAAGCCACTAAATAAATCCATAGAAATATGCTCCCATTTCTACTCTATAATAGGTAAAGGCTGAAGTGGCCCAGCCAGCTTCTGATACTCTGTCTTCACCTGCTGACAAGTCAAATGCCTAAAAGCATAATCAGCTATCTCACGCTTCATATTATTCTACCAATAGTGTTTGCAAAAATCTTGATACATCTTCGCACCCCCAGGATAAATAGTAAATCTAGTACGATGTGCCTCGTCCAAAACTTCACATTTCAATTCTGCCACATCTAGAACACACAACTGGCCATGAAAACGAATACTATCATCTAAACCAACAACCTAATCTGGTAGACTACTATCTGCACTCCAGGAATGCAACTTTGCATCTTGTTGTTGAGCCTGAATAATCCGACTAATTAACGAAGGTTGAACAACCACACTAAACAGAAAGCAATCTGACGACTCAGAACCAAGCTGCAACCCAAACTCAGAGAGCGTCTTAAGTATTTGTCACTCTCTAACCATCATACATGCCATAATGTCACGTGGCTTACAACTCAAGGTATCGGCCGCAACATTGGCTTTACCCGGGTTATACTACAAATCATACTCATAGTCCTTCAAGAACTCCATCCATTGGCGTTGTCTCATGTTCAACTCTGATTGTGTGAACAAATCTTTCAAGCTCTTATGATATGAGAAAAGCAAGAATTTCAACCCCCCATTCGTATAAAACAACTCTGGAATGCTTCCATTATCCTTTGAGGTACCACAAATTCCTTCTCCTGAACTGTGGTAGAAGATTTCATCAGCAATGCAATAACTGAAGATGCCCCAGAATCAAATAGTTATCAAGAGTATACCCAAATTTTGCTCTCCATTTCAACAATACTGCATCCCCAATCCCTAATTCCCCATTAGGGAGCTCAATCCTCAATGTCCTTATCGCATTAAAGTTCTTTAACACCTACATCGGCAAATGATGCGTAGCACTCCCACTCACCTCACCATCATCATTATCACTCTCCACTATCTCCGAATACCCAGACGAAGCACACCCTGATTCTTTGGCCCAAAAAATGGCCCAATCGCCTATAAGAACACCTACAAAAGTTAGGTCAATTATGACGTGGCGAGGTAGATTGAGAAATTTACCCTCTAAACCACAAATCTACCCCACAACAGCTAGGTGGAGGAGCTGACGTGGCAACCCCAAACCCACCTTGAGGATGGCATCTCCACTCTCTAGGTGGATTTTTGGTGGATTGATCCTGCGCAGTTCAGAACTACACGTAGAGTGTAACCCAATAGAATGATGATACTTGTCAAGCTTTAAGTGGCTCCCCTGCCCCTCAGTTTTAAACAGCGCATAAAGATAGAGATATGTGGACGGTTGGGATTCAAACTTGGCTAACGGCTAGTTTTTGTCGTGCAGTTCTGAACTGCCTGCATGAAATTTCCAATCCTTCTCCTCTCTATTCTTGGTTTTGTTATTTTGGTGATTAGAAGGCCTATAGTTTTGGGCATATTTGTTCAATAAGAACCCAATGGCTATATTTCTGGGTAAACTTGTTTGGCAAGCATCTCAACGGCTAGTTTGTTTGCCAAACTTGTATGACAAGAAGCTTAACGGCTAGTTTTTTTACCAAACTTGTTTGACAAAAAACTTAATAACTAGTTTTTTTACTAAACTTGTTTGACAAGAAGCTCAACGGCTAGTTTTGTTACCAAACTTGTTTGACAAGAAGCTCAATGACTAATTTTATTAATCTATAAAACTAATCATCTTGTACACTCTATTCTCTTACTCTTTTACACTCAACTTTATTCTTTTAAAAACAATTCATCTTCTAAACTCTATACTATTCTCTTGTTATCAATTTTTCCCAATCTTGTCTGACTTAATTTTAGAGGACCTAATCATGTCTAACCCATCACTCTCATCCTTGTCATCATCGTCCGAAAGTGAAGAGCTATTCTAATGTCAAATTATAAAGATACATGAGTATAACAAGGTTCTCATAAGAAAAAGAGCAAGAAGCGGCATCATCACGAAGGCGGGGGGGTAGTAAAATGGGATGGATTGACAAGCGGAAAGGCCATGATCATAAATTGAGTGAGTTTAGCCTTAATCGAGATTATTTTGGTGCCAACCCAGTTTACGCCGATATCTAATTTTGACGTCGATTCCGTATGAGCAAATGTGTATATCAACGTATTCATGATAATGTTATTTTTGCAAAACCCTATTTTATTCAAAGAGAAAATGCCACAAAGATGATGGGTTTATCCTCGCACCAAAATATGGCATGCGCACTCCGCATGTTATGTTACGGTATAAGCGCAGACGCCCAAGACGAATACGTTCGGATTGGAGAGTCTACGAGTAATTTAAATTTAAAAGAATTTTGCAAAACAATTATAACATTATTCAAAGCTCAATATCTTAGATCACCCGATGAAAATGATATATTACACTTGTTAGAAGTAAATGGATCACGAGGTTTCCAAGGGATGTTAGGTAGTTTAGATTGTATGTATTGGAAATGAAATAATTATCCTACTGGGTGGGCAGGACACAATACCAGGTATAAGAATATCTCAATGGTGATTTTAGAAGCGGTTGCATCACAAGATCTTTGGATATGGTACGCATTCTTTGGGGCGCCCAGTTCTAACAACGACGTGAATGTCTTGTATTAAGGGTGGCCTTTCAATAACTTGACAAATGGATTTGTGTTGCCATGCAATTACAATATAGGTACAGTCCCATACACCATGGGGTATTATTTAACGGATGGAATCTATCAAAAATTGTAAACAATTGTTCAAACCATAAGAAATCCATTCAAATATGCAGAAAAATATTTTACAAAGATGTAAGAAGCATGCTTGAAAGACGTAGAGAATGCTTTTGGGGTATTACAAGCTAGGTTTCAAATATTAGTACACGGTACACAATTATGGAAGCCTAGGGATCTAGAAAATGTTATGTACGCATGTATAATCATGAACAACATGATTGTCAAAGATAAATGTCATACTTACATCCGACAAGTGGATATTGATCCCGAGTTTTAGAAAATCATGGATACTTGGAAGGAGACGTTAAATCTAAGATACGCGATCAATATTATGGCATAGTACATTGAGAAGATTCATAAAATTAGAAATGAAGGTGTTCATTTCCAATTATAAAATAAACTTGTCGCGCATTTGTGGAATAAAAAATGGGCGGAGTAATATATTTTGTTTCGAAGTTTGTAAATTTATACTGAAGTTGTAATGTATTTTATCTACTTGATTGAAGTTTGTTTTGTGGAATACTTACGATTGATAAATATTTTATTGAAATTATGTAATTACATAGAACTTAAGAACTACTATTAACGCTAAGGATTATATCAATCTTCATCACTAGAAACGTCATCATCACTTGGACACTACTCCTTTAACTTTTTTGAATAAAGTTTAATTTGCTTCTTTATCCAACGCCTTTGTATCGGTAGTGGGTTACTTGGGTCCATTGTCATCACCTTAACCAAATGCACATTTTTGATGGCTTTTTTTCTAGTTAGCTTCGTTTCACACCTCTTTTGAATCTTTGTCTTTCTAGCCAACTTTTTTTCCTCTCATGCTCTACTCTAGCTTTATTTTCCGCATTCTTCTGCTCGTCTCTCGCATTCCATGCTGCCATCATGTTTGTCATCATCTCAAATATCTTTTTCTCCCAAAAACCTATACTTGACTTTGCCACTTCTTTTGCCTTGTATTTTTTTGGCCATCCGGCCATACTTTCTTATAAGCATATAGTGGTGTATTCAAGTCGATAGAATCATCTGGAATTATGATATTTGGAGTGCCAAAAGTAGGTGTAGAGGAATAGGTGCTGAAAGTACCTGGGCTATCATTAAAATTTGATTTCCTAGCGACGTTGCAGGCGAGTTGCCCGATGTTCTTTGTGACCATTTTGGGCAATGGTCCAAAACTTTGTAAGCCCCCCCCCCCCTCAATGTAAATGGTTTTTTGCAGTTTTTTGAATGTCTTATATGCCATACGTTCCTTGAAATCAAGTTTGAAATTCTAATGAGTACGATTTACCTAATAAAATTAATGGAATGAGAAAAAAAAAATTACTTAGGACGTCGCCCGTTCTAATGCTGATAAAATATTGGCTTTCGAGATCTTGAGTGATACCTCTAAAAATCAAACATTCCTTATTGAGCCACCCCTTATACACAAAATTGACACCGGTGTATGATCGCCACATCGATTGGTCATTATAGAAGGAGTTAAATTGGTCATGCACCTTGAACCAAAATGTAACAACTTTTTGGTTGTTTGCCATAGCGAGGTTTAGAGAGAGTTGGGACCAAGCGCATGTGAGATTAACAATGTCATCGGATGACCAATTTTTAGAGTTCGTGTATCTTTCTTTATCATCATCAACTTCATCCCCAACCTCAACTACATCCTCAAGTACTATAGGTGTCGGTACCGTATTTCTTTGTCCTCCTCAATCAATTTCCGCATGAATTACTTCTTGTAAGAACCGAATTGAGAAGCTCAGAGATTACTGGAGAGATGACTGGAAAGATGATCGGAGATACAACTGGTAATGTATTGAGGTTTAAATTATTTAAACTGGTGATGTATTGAGGTTTAAATCATTTAAACCCCATGTACCTCTCATCAGCATAGTACTCAAACTTCCACCGGCGTGAGATGACAAATATGGATTTCTCAGTTGAGAGTACGAGCCCGTATAAGGATCAAATTAAGGGCAATATCCTTGGTTTTAGTAATGAGGGTAATATTCTTGGGTTTGAGATAGAAATTAATTCCCGTATGGTAGAAATAGTTGTCGAACACGGTGATCACAATATTGGGAAGGGTTAGGCATTTACGACGAATCATATGCGCCGAATTATATCAGAAATATGTTCCCTTGATGGTTTGCATTAAAGGATTGAGAGTGATTTTGAGAATTAGATTGGGAGCTTGAGGATGACATGGTGGTTTTACTTATAAGTTAAGGAGGAAGGAGAGTATAGAAGATTAAAAGAAGATAGTGTAGAAGATGAATGGCCTTCATAAAAAAAAAATATAGTTGTTGAGGTACTTGGTGAACAAGTTTCCACAAAAATATAGTCGTTGAGCTACTTGGTAAACAAGTTTCTACGGGAATATAGCCGTTGAGCTACTTAGTGAACAAGTTTGCCCTTAAATATAGCCGTTGACCTACTTGGTCCAAATGTTTCCATATAAATATAGTCGTTGTGCAACTTGGTGAACAAGTTTCCACAAAAATATAACCGTTAAGCTACTTGGTGAACAAGTTTCCGCGGGAATATAGCCGTTGAGCTATTTGTTGAACAAGTTTCCACTTAAATATAGTCGTTGAACTACTTGGTCAACAAGTTTCCACATAAATATAGCCATTAAGCTACTAGGTGAACAAGTTTCTACATAATTATAGCCATACTTAGTGAACAAGCTGACAAAAGAAAACTAACTATGGTAAAGAGAAGGAAATACATTCCATACTTGGTGCTCTCATGCGTTTAAAAAATTCCCTACATTTTTGCGCTCACAAAAAAACTAATAGAACTAATTTTTTATCCTTTGGGAAGGTGTTTGAGGAAATACCTAAACGAAAGAGAAGAAAAAAAGACTAAGTATGAACTAATGTACACATAATAAAGGGTAAGGGAAGGTGTTCGAGGAAATGCCTCAAAGAAACTTGTCTAAAAAAAGCTAAGTATGGAGAGGAAGGCATTTCAAGGCAAAAGTTCTAGGCTTTTTCCGCGCAGTTCAGAACTGCATGGCAACCTTGGGAGACACGTGGCTTAATTTGGTCTCTCTGTTTGTCATGCAGTTCTAAACTGTGTAGCCAGATGAGAAACCAGATTAAGCTACATGTCTTATCAAGGTTACCACGCAGTTCTGAACTGCACAGCAAGAGCCTGGAACTTTTGCCTTTATTTCCATTCTCCATACTTAGTTTTTTTTGTGATTTTTCTTTGAGGCATTTCCTCATACAACTGATGTACCCTCTATTGTGTGTGCATCTCTTCATACTTAGTTTTATTTTTCAAAGACTTTATTTACGCATTTCATCAAACACTTGAAAAAACCTAGTATTTTATTCAAACACTTGTTTTATCAACTCCTCTTGCCAGGGAATTTCATTCAAACACTTGAAAAAACCTAGTATTTGAAGAAAATACAAGTTTAAACATAATGCATAATCAATTTAACATAAACTCGATAGTCTAAGCCAAGCATAACATAAACTCAATAGTCTAAACAAAACATAACATAAACTCGATAGTCTAACAAAATATAATAAAACATAGCCTAAGTGGGCTGGCTTCTCTTCGTCGGGCGGGCGCGCTTAATACGGAAAAGACCCTCATCATAAGTACATTGCACATCTGGCTCTATCTGGTAGCTGATGGACATCTCAGCTAGTCTCTCTCCTGTAGTCCTGATAATCTTATCTTTCTGCCAAAGCTGTTCATCTAACTCCTCTGTGCGTTGAAATAATTACTTCGTATCTTCATATGCCGTATATCACATTCCTTGGTTTTGATGCCATAACTCATCCACACTATACCTAGGTGGACACGGGTATGGTACCTGCATGACCAAGATTGGTAGCCGTCTACGTTCTCCACTGCTTCCTCCTATATCTATAAAATATCCTAGATCCTCCACTTCCTTGCCATATGCCTCAACACCATAGTTTTGTACCTGAGAAGACGTGGCTAATCTCGAAGTAGGTGGCAGAACAACATCGGGCCTCACTAAATTATGCCTGACCATCTAAATAGTCTTGACCCTCTTCACTAAATTAGAACCGATCTTGGGATTTGGATGGGCGGCTCGCCAAAATGTCATGTAATCCATGTCAGCAACAATGTAATTGTGTCCATCATAACCCCTCTCAGTCCCTGATAAAGTTGTCGATCGTACCGCAGAAATTCATAATCTCTTGTGGGGTGTCATAGGGAACACTATCAACCCTAGTGTTCAGGCGTATACACCGGTCTCCTAAATACCAAAGTACACAATTCCCGTATGGGACTGAAACTAATGAAATCCTTCTTTGACTAAGCTCTTTGAAAAATTTTACCTCTAGATGGATTGATTGTCTACTCCTCAGCCATGGCTGCCAATCAATGTTGGTTATGTCCTTCCATTATATCATTTCTTTTATCACAGCAAATGAATGATGGATCTCAACCCCTAAAGTAGCCCTCTCATATCTCCACGCACCCATATGAGGATAAACATGGTTGAAGTTATTCACCTTGACCAGATACATTCCAATGCGGTAGTACTGGAAGAACCAAAACTTTAACAGAGCATAAAAGCCTTTGATTGATCTATTTCCCTTCTCACTCTTTAGGACTGAGACTTTATCTAGTCCCCGATACAAAGCCGTCATGATCGGAGTACCCCAGTCGAACCCCAATGCACCTAGAATATGGTCTGTCAAAGTTGTAAGATAACCGACAACTAGAGATGTATTTGCATTCGAAAAGAAGATAGATTACCTATCATGTATCTAAGAAATGCCCTTGCATACACGACATTCATGTCTTGGTTGTAACTGTTAGTCTAAGGATTTAAAGCGTCTCTCCAAGTTTTTAAATAAGCTAGTGTGATGTTACCGTACCTGATATTGGCCTGAGTGATTCTAGGGAATAATGTTTATGCTTCTTTGAACTTAGAGTACTTATCATCATACGGGAGTTTGAAACCCCGCCCAAAACTTATGCACGTTAGCATGGCGAAGTCTAACGGCATAACGCCAAGTTCCCCGCAAGGGAAGTGAAAAGTATGGGTGGAAGGCCACAACCGTTCCACGAGAGCATGGATTAAGCGGTTATCCGAGTTTCTCGACTTAATCGACAAAAATTCTTCAAAACCCATATTGTCGACAAACCTCTTTAATGTGGGATACCTGACAATCCTTTGGTACCACTTTAAGACCTTATCAATTGATCCCCTACATTGTATTTCATCTCAGTTCTGCAAAAACAACATATTAGCATATTAAATTTTCATTCAGGAATTTCGTCGAGCATTTGACAAATAACATTAATAACACATAAATTTTACATAAAAAACTTACTGGCAATTCTTCCGATCCAGCGGAAATGTGGATCCAATTGTCCGGCAGCATATCCACTTTCTACAAATCTTCGAGGGTTGGGACAGGATCATTATCCGGTGTGAAGTGTAACGACCACATATTTGTGACCAATTCTTTAACCCTTCGTTTAACTTCATCACTTTGCCTACGTCTAGTTATGGAAATTGAATGACTAGGTAAAGGTGGGGGTTGGGAAACTTGTGTTAGAAGTTAGGTTTGGGTAAACTAGAAGTACTTAGAAATATGTAGCAATTTGGGAGAGTAAAACAAAGTGGCAATTCAAAGGAAATTCATGTAGGCACTACCCGCGTAGTTCTGAACTGCGCGTGGAGTTTGGAAGGCTCAAATATTGAGACATGGCTAGATCTTAGGTATTGTTTGTGCCGCGTAGTTCAGAACTGCATTGGCTAATATCCTCCTTGATTTTGACTTTAACTGTTATGGGTGGATTTGGGGTAAATTTGGGTTTTTTCACCCTCCAACTATTATATAAGCTCTAATGACTTCGCAGTCCCACCAAACACAAGTGTAGTAGCATATTCCCCAGATTCGACAAGAGTAAGCCAGCAAAGTGTAGTCGAAGACAGCCAAACATGATCAAAGGTCAACATTCGAGAAGTTACCTCAAGTCTTTGACCTACACGGTGCAGTACTCAAGCATTATTAGTTAACAAATAGACCAAATAGACCATTATTAGTTAACAAATAGACCAAATAGCCAATATTCAATGAACCAAATAGACCATTATTAGTTAACAAATGACAAATCATTATTAACAAATAACAAATCATAGCTAACAAATGACAAATCATTTTTTTCAGTACAAATGTTGTCTACTAACAAACAAACACAATACAAATGTTTAATAAACCAAATAGATCATTGTTAGTTAACAAATAACAAATTATTGATAACAAATGACAAATCATACTCAACAAATGACAAATTGTTTTTTAAAGTACAAATGTTGTCTACTATCATACAAATACAATACAAATGTTCAAAAAACAAAATAGACCATTGATAGTTAACAAATGACAAATCATATATAACAAATGGCAAATCATAGTCAACAAATGCCAAATCATATATAACAAACGACAAATCATAGTTAACAAATGCCAATAATAGATAACAAATAAAAAATCCAGTATAGCAAATGAATAATCGTATTTTAAGAACGCATGTTGTCTACTTACAAATAATTATAATTCATTTGAACCAAATCAACTATTCACTTATATCAAATGTTGTATATCAACAAAACAAATATTATATAATGAATGATATATCATAGAAAACAAATGATAAATCTCTGATAACAAATACAAAATAATATACAACAAATAATATATCATAGATAACAAATGACAAATCTCTGATAACAAATGCCAAATCATATATAACAAATGATATATCTTCGCTAATAAATGCCAAATCATATATAACAAATGATAAATCTATGATAACAAATGTCAAATCATACATAATAAATAAAAAATTAATAATAATTCAACTATACAGACTAGCCATTCTAACAAATATGTAGTATACGAATGACAAAGAAGATATAACAAATGAGAATGATTATATAAATGAATGATATTACTTGTTTATAATTCTACAAAATTATAGAAATTATATATTACAACAAAATGGATGTCAAAGTTTCTAAATCTCTTCCGACTCAACTCCCAACCACAATATGCCATAAGCAATTATGTAACGACATTCATTACTGTCTATCAGATCTGGAAATTTTATTCCCCTTAGGAGATTGTCCATAAAGACAAGCATATAGACCCCGCAGTTATGACCATTTGGCTGTATTGGACATTTCCCAAAATGAGTTATCCATTTGGAGTTTAGACTATAATCATTTACCTCTGAACCAGTAGGTGGACTACTACGATTGGCAAAATCTTTCTATATCAACATTTTCGGGAGGATCGTTGATATCTGATCTTCAATAAGCTGGTATCCAGGAGATAACTTCTTCTTTTTCCGTGCATTTGTAATTTTCGCATCCACCATTGAATCGTAGATACATATTTTTCTTGCCTTAAAGGACACAGCACAAAGGACCTAGTGGTTGTCATTGATATTCCAGGGAATGAGTATTAATTTTAAATTAACCACTTTCAAATCTCCTCGATAGATGCAATTAGAAATTGTACGATCCCATTGCATAGATGCAATTTGTTCCCAAATTGATTTCTTCTTCATTTCCATACCTTCTAGAGAGGACATATTACGAGTCCAAACATTGAAAGCCCTGCCAATATATTAATAGGTAAAGACATCGGCTAGCACAATCCTTTCTTTATCTGGGTGGGCACGATATTTTGTGTCAAAATATTAAATCAGGGCTAATGTACACATCAATGACCTGAACAGGAAAAAAATAATAAATTAGATAACAAAAATGATAAAGTTCAATATTACAAATGACAACAATGGCAAAACTAATGATAAAGTGCAAACAAATAAAGGATAAACAATTTGAAATCAAATGGTAGAGACTCTTGTACAAATTATAGAGGAAAAGAAATAAATGATATAAATACCTCATTTCCAACCATTGCTTTGGATATAAGGTGTAGAGAGCGTTAAGGCAAACAATTTCTTCATATCATCATATAGGTACTTCTGTTATCCTTCTTAGCTTTAGAAGATAATTTATCTTTCCTCAGTGACCAGACTTGGTCCACCTAGTTTTTCTTATCCTGGGAGATGGGTCTTTGAATAAAAGATTCCAATAACACTTTCAAAAGAAGCTCGTCAAGGTGAACATGCAATTGGTTCATTTGATAAGCCATTATGAAGGCTATTTCATTAATTTCATCATCAGTTACTGCATGCCTCTTCTTTAAGACAACATCCACTTCTAACTCCAATAAAACAAGCTGGAATAGATATGCCAAAATAAGAAAATGAAATATAAATGTGCTTATTACATGAGAATGAGTAATAAACCAGTTGTTTGGTTTAAAAGTACTTCATACATTGGTCTGGTCAACAGCCATTTCTTTTATTACTTGCTCAGGGTTTGGTTTATTCTCTGAATTTCTATCATCATCATCCTTGTTGTCACGACCCCACTCTACGCACACCGATATTGTCCACACTTAACCACTGCAGATCTCTTACAGTATGGGATTTTTCTTCCTAAGAAAAGGCATCGGTGACATGTAGAGTGAAATCTCAACTTAAGGACCATACACCTGGCAGGATCTTAAGCGATGTGGGACTAAACTATTGGCGCTACCGTCACCGCTAATGGGCTAGGCGCATTTCCAATACCCGCTCAGCCGGGGTGTTAGAGTCCCCCCACCTTTAAGATCGAGCCATCCCTGACTCTAAATACCAATTTGTCATGACCTCACTTTATGAGTATCGATATTGTTCCCACTTAACCACTATGGATCTTCTGCTGTGTGAGATTTTTCTTCCTAAGAAAAGGCCTCGGTGACATGTAGAGTGAAATCTTAACTTAAGGACCATACACCTGGCAGGATCTTAAGCGATGTGGGACTAAACTATTGGTACTACCACCACCGTTAATGGGTTAGGCACCTTTCCGATACCCGCTCAGCCGGGGTGTTACACTTGCCTTCAACCACCTCTTCTTTATTTTGCTCCACCTCCTCTTTACTCTCTTTACTCTGTAAATAAATATACTACAAATGATAAGAGTGATACAAGATATGGGAAAATAACTGGAAGAAAATGAGAAGTTACCAGCAAAGAAATGATAAGTTACCTGACTAGCTTCACTTACATCTTCCTCCTAGTGGGAGATTACTACATCAATCTGTGCAACCTCTATAGTCTGTTCCTCGACATATACAACAATTGTTTGGTCTGTACTAGCCTGTAAATAAACATACTACAAATGATAAGAGTGATACAAGATATAAGAAAATAAAAGAAGAAAATGAGAAGTTACCAGCAAATAACAAATAAGTTACTTGACTAGCTTCATCTTCAGTTTTTTCAACCTCCAGAGTCTGTTCCTTGACAGATATAACAGTTATTTCATCAGTACTAGCCTGTAAATAAACAGACTACAAATGATAAGAGTGATACAAGATATGGTAAAATAAAAGAAAAAATGAGAAGTCAATAGCAAATAAATGATAAGTTACCTGATAAGCTTCACCAACAACTTCCTCCTGGTTGAAGAATACTATATCAATTTTTGCTACCTCTGCAACCACCATAGTCTCTACAACAAAGGTTAAAGAATAAACAAATTAAGAAAAATAGTATGGATAGCTCAATACAACCAAATATTAGTAACTTGAGGTTATGAATCCTCTTCTTCAGCAAATACCTCATTGGCATGTTGTACATCTTTTTTTTCCATTATAATACACCACTATAGTTAGTGGTTCTGAATCCTCTTCTTCAACAACTTGAGGTTGTTCTTTTTCAGATTTAACATTCTCCTCCACATCTTTCTTATCATCATTATCTTTTTTGTCACCCTTCTTCCACTTCACATACAATAAATAAAATAAACAAAGACATCAGAAGAAATGAAAGTTCTGGAAAAGAGAATGACAAAGATAACCTCACAAATGCCAAAAACATTCTGAAGAAATGACAGACTTCTGAAGAAATGGCAAATTGTATAAAGTAAATGCCAATATTTTGAAAAATAAATGTCAAATAATATCATATAAATGATATGAAGTAGTAAACGGATGATAGCTTTAGAAGACCATCACCATATTCAGACGATATCGCTTCCAAATTTACTTCAACATCATCATTTATCATTAAATATTTTACCACCTCCAATCCCCCTCCAGGCGCAACTTGCTGAAGCAAATTTTTTGCAGTTGATTGAATATTCTCAAGTTTTGGGAATTCTGTCCGTCTCTTCCTGAGCACTCTATTAGCTAAGCCCTTCTTGGGGATTAAAGTTTTCAATTCGATCAGTGCGACTTGATCAAATTGTTCATCAGTAAAAGCTTCTTTCTTTGTACCTTGAACCTTTTCTTCAAGGGCACATCAGCTTCTTCAGCCTTCTTGTTCTTCTTGTTGGCATTCGACTTCTTCTGCCATTTTCCCTTACCTTTTTTCTTCTTTTCAATTTTTTGATATTTTTGTTGCCAAGTTCTCGGCTCTGCCTTCTTCCTTTTCCCATCTTCTTTCTCATTATCTCCTCGCTTGTGTTTCACGGTTTTCTCAGGAGTAAAGAACTGATACTGCCCCAAAGAGTGGAGTATCTCCAAGTGATAGAGTATTGTCTCCCACTGCAGACATCAAAATTCATTCCAACATTTTACCATGGTTATGCAACATTTTGTCATGCTCCTCTAACTGGGAACATACCCTAACCACTACAGCTCCGATCTCAGTGGCAGAAGAACTACTACCTATTACAGGTACACTGACTGCAGGTGCAACGACTGTAGGTGCACCGACTGTAGGGGCACCAATTATAGGTATAGCGCCGATTGCAGGTGCTTCGATTTGATTTCTCTGAAATATTCAAAAAGATGACGATGACAAAGGGCAACTTAAAAATGACAGAAAATACTCTAACAATAATAATAGGCATACAAAAAATGATAAAAAAGGGATTCATAATAATAGAAAAATCAAACAAATGATGAGAAGAGATTAAGAAATGTCAATTCTAAACAAATAAAATGATACGAAACATAAATTAAATGACAAGAAAGCAATAAAATGAATCAATCATACAAAGAGTGGAATATTATCATGGCCTCTTGCATAAGACCTTGCAGCATGTTAGTCTCAAACGGCTTCATAGCTATTACCAGCAATTTGAGGTTAGCAAAAAGCTTTTTAAACGTCACAATTTGGCGACGCTTAAAAGATGTCATCCTCCATCATTGTAGCTTAGAGAACAAATGTATGGATTCCTCAATTCATGGAAACTTCAGGTTAGGAATAGAAAGAAAAGTCCATATCATCAACACCAAGGTACATCCGTGCAGTGATAAAGCTTTATCGGATTTTTTACCAGCGGCCGATTGATAATGGGCAAACTCTACTATTTGACTCCACAAGAAATTATAGACTTGCTCACCCCAGGGGAATCTGTTGAACTGATCTTGATCATCTACCAAATCAACATACTTTACCCAAACGTTTTTCCCCTTGTTCAGGAGGAGAAAGGATAATATAATTTTTAACAAATTTAATCGAAGAACATCTTTTACAAAATGAAATAACACAATGTAATGATAAGAAACTTATAATATAATGAGCCCAAAATTGCAAATACAATACAAATATTGGAGGGGTGAGAAATACAATGAATAACGATGATAAAGAAGACAAAATAAATGACAAATTATAGCCTTACCCTGATGTTTTTCTAATTTTGCCTATTTTAAAGCATCATCAATTTCCTTTAACCCATATATATTCTTCTTCTTGGGGAATCGTCTCGTTCTGAAATGTGTCATATACTCAGGATCAACAAATAAGAACTCATTTGCAATAGGAGAGACACGTAGCCCCAAAATCAGGCAACACATGAATGGGTTTTATCTGAATTATCGTCTTCCCAAATTAGAACTTCATATCACCGAGATGAAGATTAAATATTTCTACAACCAATATCGACATCGTCGCTATTGGATCAATTAGCAGTAAGGGTGCAAAGCAGGTGGCACGAAGAGTACCCTTCTCCTCTTCAGGCAGAGCTGTAAACATTTTGTGAAGTCCCAAAGCTGTACACCGATAGGTATAATTTTTAGCATTCGAGGTGCCTTTCTTGGCTCCACCCTCCTGTATTTGGTTCTCCTCGTCAACTTGTTCATTCACTTCTTTATCAGACTTTATTGTGGAAGATGAAGAAAAAATATACTTTGATCAAACACCTGGTAAGCAATAGTTACACAAATAATTTACCACTGATATAACACTGAAATCACACACACACGATGGGTAGAATCATGACGATTTTGAGAAAATAGTTTGTGCGACCGAGACGGTTTTAAGGTTGTCAATCGCACACGATTTGTAAAATCTGGGCGGTTTTTGCAGTTTTTACGGTTTTGTAGTGCTTGTGTAAGAAGAAAGTATTTGAGGAATGGGGATGGTTTTTGGTGCCAAAAGGCAGACAAACTCATGTGAATCGCACGTGTTACCTAAGCTTAAAGAACAGTAAGCAAATTCTAAATAATATAACTGATGGTAGCAGAGTCTGCATGAGCCAATATAACTGATGTTTAAATGCATGACAAATTGGTTTCAACAAATGACAACAAATGCATATAATGGTGACAGGGTCTGCCTTACACGTCTCGAAATAGTAATAACACGGGTAGATCGAGGAACGATTAAAATTGGACACGTGGCAAGATAATAATATTTTTAAATGATTTGAATTTTTTTTTTATTAATTATGAAGTGACATTCGAACTAGTGGAGCCCACAGCCTTACTTGTTGCCTTACTTGTGGAGCCCACGGCCTAAAAACCTACTTTAATATTCAAGCAGTTGATATTTTGAAACAAATGGTAATATTGTATAAAACAAATGACAAAAAAGACTGAACAAATGAGAAAGTTATATAACACAAATGAAAACAAGCTATTACCAAATGACATAGATGTTTGAAAGAATGCTAGAGTTGAACTAAATAAATGACATATTTTGGTTTGCAGCTGCTGCTCAGACGATTTGTCATCGTTTATTCTACGAGTTGAGTACAGTGGAGTACTATAATTTCCTCCATGCCCAATGAGTAAAGTACCAGTCTTTAATCAAACACTTACTGGGCAGCAGTCATACAAATGATTTGTGACAAATAATCAGGGCAGTTCTTGCGGTTAAGTAAGAAGAAGAAATTGTTTGATGAATAAGGATCGCTTTTGGCTCCAAAAACTAGATGAACTCCTGTGAACCGCAGGTGATACCTAACCATAAACGATGAGAAATAGTAACATAATTGGTTAAAAAATCTTCATTCTTATAAATAATAAATATGTTCAAAGGTAGAACAAAATGTACTAAAATAAATGACAAGTAGTTTATGAGATGGTGACAATGTCAGCTTTCCTCATACACGTGGCTTGATATAATAGTTTTAAATGAGTTAAAAAAAATTTACAATTTTTTATTACGTCGGATGTGCCATTTGTACTTGTGGAGCCCAAAAATAGGTGGTTGTCTACTGTAATATTACACCTTTAGTAGGGGCAAATATGGTTTTTCTTCTTGCCATTATCGATTTTGAAATTTATTATTCCCTGGGTCTGATTTTGTAAATATGGGAAAAATTAGTATTTATTATCATAATTTCTGTAAAAAAATCCAAAAAATTGCAATATATTCACGATATTTACCAATAAATTAGATAAATATGCGATATTTTAATGGTTTATTGCCATATTTAGGAGTATAAGAAGCCATGATAATATCATGAAAATATCATACCATTTTTTCTTTTTCTCGACTTACCAGGCAGTATTTTAAAAAGGCCTTGGCATTTTAATCTATAGTCTTATCATTTTGATTATGTTGGAAAGTTTGGGATTTTCATGTTTGCTAATTAACCTATTAACAACCGAATTACATCAAAAGGCCAAATGTTTCTAACCATGGTTTAAAAGGAAAAACCACGATTTCATCAAAAATCCCAAAATGTCGCGATACATTTATGGGTTTTACCGATAAATTAGGTAAACCCATAATATTTAGGTAGTTTATTACCAGATTTAAGTGTATGTAAAGCTATTGATAATATCATGAAAATTCCAAGCCATTTTTTTTTTCTCGGATTACCGAGCGGTATTTTGAAAAAGCTCGGCATTTTAAACTATGCTTATTTCTAAGATTCCTCCAACCCCAAAGAACAGAAAAATAATGATAAATATTTTAGATCAGCATAATATATAGAGTTGTAGACCTTATATGATGCATAAACATGACAATAGTTCATAACAAGTCTATGATAGCATTTTCTTGAACCAACTAATCATGCGTGATTAGTAGCAGTTGTTGCTTTACTAAGCAATCACTAAAACTAAGTAAAAACATAAGATAAGATAGTTATACCGCAAAACTAGTTGTTGTGTGAATGAGTGAGTCTTTATTGATCTTAGGAGCATGATGTGGTTATCATCTTTAACATAATTGAGTGCATATGTCTTGGTGGCGTTTAAAGTGTGCAGAATACATTTCAATCAAGTCATGTATTGCTTTACGCTCTTAGACTCAGCTTGGTACACCAGAAATGTTTGTGCTCATAATTCATGTATGGAAGTAAAACTTTTAGTTAACCCAATGCTTAACAATTGTCTAAACCAATGGAAATGTTCCAATCACAAACATTTTTGGTATAGCAAGTGGAGCTATATTCATCATTCAACGATTCGGATGAACTTCACTATTGTTGTACCGCAAACAATCCTCGCCATTTTCTATAATTCACATGAAAAGAATGTCACCCAGCAGTGGGTAAAATTTAGAAAGTTGATGCCACTGGTGGTTCCAGGTTCCAGGACTACTATCATATAACCAAGTCATATATTGAACATGTATAGCACTCGAATAAGTAGGTTCTTTAGTATGGATGCAGCACACGGTGTTAAGTCATTTATTGTGCGTCTATCACTTGGATATGGATAACGACATCTTCCACCATCCTAATGGGGGAAGAAACTCCTAGGGCTCTGATGCCATAACTATGAGATGTTTTACTATAGTTAGCTGGGTATATTAGACCCGTTGGCTCATTTGCAGTAAACTGTTTAACTTGCCATAATTATGTTCTTACCCAAAGGTACTGGAATGAGATCAATCACATTCTAAGGTATCTGATCGACATGAAAGGTTGGGGTCTATTCTACTCGAAATGGTTAACATAAAATTAGAGGGTATGCCGATACATAATACTTGTTAGACCCACATAACAGCCATTGTCAGATAGATTATGTGTTTATGTATAGAGATACAACAAACTCTTGGCGATCGATGAAGTAGACAGCGTCAGTTACATCTTTGAACCACGAAGAAATTTTTTCACTTCATGAAGTTGGCAGAGAATGATGGTTGCGCTCCAAGATACATCACATCAACTGAAGTTGTGGCATATTCTATCTAAGATAAAATACCGACTCTGTATGAAGACAGCTTAACTTGCATCATTCAAGTCAATGTGATTTTATGAATAGCTACAGATACAGAAGTCATTCCATACTTATGAATTACAGAAGGCGAATGAGATTGAAGTTATTTAAGACATTTCAGAAGATAACTTTGCAAACCTATTCACGAAGACTCTTGCACCACTTACGTTCAAGCAGCTGGTACACGGAATCGACATGCAAAAGATTTTATTCACCATTATCTCAGGGAGATACATCTTAGGGAGATAGATCTTGGGGGAGATTGACGTCAGAGGGAGTAGTTCCAACCTGATGTGGACACATGCGCGTTGTACTCTTTTTCCTGATAGTGCAGTTTTTATCCTAGGAGGTTTTACTGACTAGAGGTTTTGATGAGGCAACGTATATGCGTCCACAACCCATACGGGGCATATGATTGTACTCTTTCCTTTCACAACTTTTTGCCCAAAGGGGTTTTGCTAGGTAGAGGCTTTAATGAGGCAAGTTGTTCTGGTATGGAACACCCCAAGGGGGAGTGTTAGGAGTTGGGTTTGGCCCAAGGTAGGGAACTCAACTGGGTTGAAGTGTCCTACTGAACTCCTAACAAGCTCATACACCATTAGGGTTTATGGGGAGAGTTTGAGTGAAAGTATATAACCCAATAAAGGGTTAAGTCTTTATAACCACAGAGAAATAAACGTATCATATAATATCTCTACTCTTCTCTCATGTCTGTATTATGATTGTCTAGTAGAATCTATATATTATCCAAGAAGGGTATTTTTCGTATAAACAAATATGCCCAAAAGAGAAAGACAAAGAGGGGCTGAGATGGAGTATTTAATCTTCGTGATTGTAACTCTAATGCAAATGAGTAGAGGAGATTCAATCCTACTAGAAGTTTGGGGCATTTTTATAAATCCTCTCAAGTCTTAAGGGCAATATAGTCGGAAGAAAATTTTAAAGATCTGTTCCATTGAACAGTTAGGCAGTTCCCCACCACTCCCACAAACTTCTTCATCATCTTCTCATTGTAGAAATTTATCTCCCCACGTCTCTCACAAAGAAAACCCTATATATCTCTCTCCCCTTTCTTCGCTGAAACTTAAAATTTATTCTTTATCCATCAACGTTTCTAAGGTACTCTCTCTTTCTCCTTCTCTCTGCCATGGTTAAGTTTGCTTAGTGATCCAGGGTTTGAATCGTTTGATTGAATCTAATGATGTTTGGTTAGTTGTATTTAAAGTTGACAAAGTGATTACTTATTATTGGATTTATCTATAATAAAGGGTTTCATCTGATTACTTAAGGAAGTGCTTTCATCTTTTATAAGTCTCTCTCTCTCTCTTAGAAATGTTGTGTTTTGATTGTTGGGCGTGTTGTATTGGATTGATTGATTATAGATAATTATGGAAATGTTCCTCATCTATTGCACTCAATTGTGGCTTTTAGTTAATTTTGAATTTGAAAAATCTTGCAGGGTCACTATAACGATACCCTTCTTCCCACTTGGTATCCCTCTTTACCCTTCTTCCCACTTGGTATCCCTCTTTCACTTGCTATCGAGGATGTTTTTCCCATTTCTACAAAGTTTACTGTATTGTTATCTTCTTCTTTTTTGTGCCTCTAAAGAATCTGGATCAAGGCGTCAATAAATTAATACACATTTTAATTTTTTGATGGATTTGTGTGTATTTCTTTTTAATCATGTTCTACTTTCTATTGAATTTCATGTAGGTCTCAAAAGAAAACATGTCGTTTATGTTGGAAGATCCAGAGGTTAAACTACCATCCGTTGCATTGTAACCTGTAACACCCAAGGATATCAAAATCAACGAAGAATAACATTAGCCTTTAACATCAGATATTGCCATATTAAGTTTCCACAGATTCTATCATGGACTTTCATAGATGCTAATAGAATTATTTAAAGCTTATTAAATGGTTGCCATAGATATATGTATTTATTTGCTGAAACACTAAATTGGTAATTAGATCAATGTTCTCTGAAACTCAAATATATGAGTTGCAGTATTTTCTAATCTTACTTGCTAAGAGTCATGATTATACATAAAGTGAACCCAATGGTCCCTGTTGGAGGATACAAATATTTAGGTGTTTTTATAGCGCCTATCGATGCACGACCACTTTTAGTGCATCACATGGGTGATCCGAGTTAAAATTGAAATTGCAAATAGTTGGTTGTATAGTGTCAAAATCATGCCGGCATGAAGTCAAATAGAATGTACTATATAATGCCTAAAATGTTGAGTCAAAAGCTCACCAAGGTGCCAAAAGTACGATAGACATAAGTTGTTTAATCATAGCGCCTTTGGCGCATCAACATATTTGTTATATCGTCCGACGAAGACATGTCCACACATCAAATATAGCGCCAAAGGCTTGTGGAGTATTATCCAACAATTTTCAATTGGTTTGGTTGATTATCTTAAAGATGCTAATCCATTCCGGTTAACATGACCCGTTTTCATCTTTACCCAAAACCAAAAACGAAATTTCAAGGAAAGAAAAAACACCCAGCAGCACTGAAAGAGGTGAGAGAAGCAGAGCAGCAACGCAAACAAAGGTTAGCTCTCTCTCTCACACACTAATCTCTATTAATGAAATCTTCTCCAACTTTACGCATTTGTTACTCCGTACTTATCATTGAAATCTTTGTGTTTCGATCTTCTCTGCATAATTAAGCCTCTGGGTTTTGTTCCTACATTGACATAGATCATTGGGTATATTTAAATTTGTAAGATTTACCAATGTTTTATCAGAAATATCA